>JARQOC010000003.1:395754496-395914496 GCA_033576535.1 Allobates femoralis | reverse complement strand
TTTTTTTTTTTTTTTTTTTTTTTTTTTTTTTTTTTTTTTTTTTTTTTTTTTTTTTTTTTTTTTTTTTTTTTTTTTTTTTTTTTTTTTTTTTTTTTTTTTTTTTTTTTTTTTTTTTTTTTTTTTTTTTTTTTTTTTTTTTTTTTTTTTTTTTTTTTTTTTTTTTTTTTTTTTTTTTTTTTTTTTTTTTTTTTTTTTTTTTTTTTTTTTTTTTTTTTTTTTTTTTTTTTTTTTTTTTTTTTTTTTTTTTTTTTTTTTTTTTTTTTTTTTTTTTTTTTTTTTTTTTTTTTTTTTTTTTTTTTTTTTTTTTTTTTTTTTTTTTTTTTTTTTTTTTTTTTTTTTTTTTTTTTTTTTTTTTTTTTTTTTTTTTTTTTTTTTTTTTTTTTTTTTTTTTTTTTTTTTTTTTTTTTTTTTTTTTTTTTTTTTTTTTTTTTTTTTTTTTTTTTTTTTTTTTTTTTTTTTTTTTTTTTTTTTTTTTTTTTTTTTTTTTTTTTTTTTTTTTTTTTTTTTTTTTTTTTTTTTTTTTTTTTTTTTTTTTTTTTTTTTTTTTTTTTTTTTTTTTTTTTTTTTTTTTTTTTTTTTTTTTTTTTTTTTTTTTTTTTTTTTTTTTTTTTTTTTTTTTTTTTTTTTTTTTTTTTTTTTTTTTTTTTTTTTTTTTTTTTTTTTTTTTTTTTTTTTTTTTTTTTTTTTTTTTTTTTTTTTTTTTTTTTTTTTTTTTTTTTTTTTTTTTTTTTTTTTTTTTTTTTTTTTTTTTTTTTTTTTTTTTTTTTTTTTTTTTTTTTTTTTTTTTTTTTTTTTTTTTTTTTTTTTTTTTTTTTTTTTTTTTTTTTTTTTTTTTTTTTTTTTTTTTTTTTTTTTTTTTTTTTTTTTTTTTTTTTTTTTTTTTTTTTTTTTTTTTTTTTTTTTTTTTTTTTTTTTTTTTTTTTTTTTTTTTTTTTTTTTTTTTTTTTTTTTTTTTTTTTTTTTTTTTTTTTTTTTTTTTTTTTTTTTTTTTTTTTTTTTTTTTTTTTTTTTTTTGGATGGGTGGTCTTATGGGGGGCTGTGTATGGATGGGTGGTCTTACTGGGGGGGGGCTGTGGAGGATGGATGGGTGGTCTTACTGGGGGGGGCTGTGTATGGATGGGGTGGTTTACTAGGGGGGCTGTGTATGGATGGAGGGGTGGTCTTACTAGGGGGGGCTGTTTCGGATGGTGGTTTTGGTTTTACTAGGGGGGGTTTATGGATGGGTTCTTACTAGGGGGGGGCTTTTAGGGGGAGGGGTCTTACGGGGGGGGGGGTTAGGATGGGGGGGCTTATTTTGGGGGGGGGGTTGTAGGGATGGTTTTTGGGGGGTTTACTAGGGGGGGCTTTATGGATTGAGGGGGGGTCTTACTGGGGGGGGCTTTACGGATAGATGGGGGGTCTGTATAAAAGGGGGGGCTTACGATAATGGGGGAGCTTATGGGGGCTGTCGGATAGATGGGGGGGCTTATGGGGGGTCTTAGGGTAGAGGGGGGGGCTTTAGGATGGAGGGGGGCTACGGGGGGGTTGATAGATAGAGGGGGGCTGTACGGATGAGGGGGGGGGCTGTTTGCGTGATGCCAACAACGGCTTGTCAGTACTTTTTGTTCCCCTTGTTTCCGTCTACAACACTAAACCATTGGGGGTTCCCCCTTTACATTTACCCCCAACTTTTCTCAGGGGGATCACGAATCAGCGGCCTTTGTTTGTTGCCAGCAGAGCGGGGTTCATAAGCCCCATAGGCTCAAACAGACCGGCGACTTGATTTCACGCATGAAGTCCCGCTCTGAACTTAGTGCCTGAAAATGAAGCTCGTACTTACCTGTCGGCGCCGCCCCCATAACCCGGCCTGTCCTCGTGTGCTGCCCTCTCCCAAGAGTTCCTGCGCTGAGAGTCCCGTCAGGCAGCGCATGAAGACAGGCCGGGTTATGGGGGCAGGTAAGTACGAGCTTCCTTTTCAGGTACTAAGTTCAGAGCTGGACTTTATGCATGAAATTAAGTCGCCGGTCTGTTTGAGCCTAAGGCTACGTTCACACAGTGCGTATTTTGTCGCATACTTTTACGCATGCAGTTTTCTAAAGAAATACGCGCGTTTTTTTTACGCGCGTAAAATACGCATGTGTGTTCACACACATGCGTTTTTTTTTATGCGTTTTTTTACGGACGCGTATTTTTCTGCATGTGTACTGCAAACATAGAAATAAAGTTTGTTAAAAAAAAGCCTTGTGATGTCATTTCCTTTCTTTTCAATTTGAATGGAAAATGAGCTCAATTTGTAAGCGGAAACCATGTCGCGTTTGGAGAGCCCCTGTGTGTCTCCACATTGGAGCTCCCCCACAAGTGACCCCATTTTGGAAATTAGACCCCCGAAGGAACGCATCTAGATGTATAGTGAGCACTTTGAACCCCCAGATGCTTCACAAATTCATCTGTAAAAATGAAAAAAGCACTTTTTTTTCCACAAATAATTTATTTTTTCATTATTACGGATCAATTTGTGAAGCATCTGGGGGTTCAAAGTGCTCACTATGCATCTAGATGCGTTCCTTCGGGGGTCTAGTTTCCAAAATGGGGTCACTTGTGGGGTAGCTCCAATGTGGAGACACACAGGGGCTCTCCATACGCAAAATGGTGTCCACTAACAATTGGAATTGTTAGCGGACACCTTGTAGGATATGAAGAGCCCCTATGTGCCTAAACATTGGAGCTCCCCCACAAGTGACCCCATTTTGGAAACTAGACCACCCAAGGAACGTATTTTTATGGATGAATTTGTGAAGCATCTGGGGGTTCAAAGTGATCACTATGCATCTAGATACGTTCCTTCGGGGGTCTAGTTTCCAAAATGGGGTCACTTGTGGGGAAGCTCCAATGTTCAGGCACACAGGGAGGGGCTCTCCATACCCGACATGGTTTCCGCTAACAATTGGAGCTAATTTTCCATTGAAATTGTTAGCGGACACCATGTCGTGTATGGAGAACCCGAGTGCACGAGGGCAACTGGAAGAGTTGGGGTACAGCACCAGAAAATGCCGCCTTTAACGAATGCGCTATTTTCTTGGGTGGCTGTGGGTTGAAATTTGCAGCGTTTGGGGCCCACAACATTTGGGCCTCTCCACGCTGAGGATTCCAGTCTGCCAGCTGCCAAGTTGTACCTGGCTGGCTACAAAAAATACATCGAAGGCCTTTTTTTATTTCTAGAACTAATTCTAGAAAAAAAAAAATGGCGTGGGGCTCTGCCATATTTTTGGTCCAGCCAGGTACAACTTGGCAGCTACAGACTGCCAGCAACCCCAGCTGCCTCGTTGTACCTGGCTGCAACCAAAAATACAGCGAAGCCTTTTTATTTCTAGCACTAATTCTTGAAAAAAAAAAATGACATAGGGCTCCGCCATATTTTTGGCCCAGCCAGGTACAACTAGGCAGCTGGGGGCTGGAATCCTCAGCATGGAAAGGCCCAAGCGTTCTGGGCCCCCCATGCTGCGAATTGCAGCCCGCAGCTGCCCCAGAAAATGGCGCATTCATTGAAGCGTCATTTTCTGGCGCTGTACCCATGCTCTTCCAGTTGCCCTGGTGCCGGTGGCAAACTGGGTAATAATGGGGTTAATGCCAGCTTTTTATTGGCAGCTGGCACTAAGCCCGAGATTCATAATATAGGGTCAATGTTAGACCCGCCATTAGGAATCTCTGGTAAATAGTCAGAAAATACACACATAGAAAAATCTTTTTATTTGAAAAAAAAACACAAACAAAATTCGGACTCCATCTTTATTATAAAGATCCGACGTAGTCCATAACGAACGTCCCACGACGCTCGATCGCCTCCGACGAAGTCCACAACGAAGGTCCCACGACGCTCGATCGCCTCCGACGTAGTCCACAAAGGTCCCACGACGCTCGATCGCCTCTGCTCAATCCAGAGACTACAGCAAGGGATCAAGTGTCCTCTTCCTAGTCTCGGGGGTCAGAGTTATGGTGCACTGTATGACAATGATCTGTCATACAGTGCACCATGACTATGATTCCAGAGACTATAACAAGAGGACACTTGATCCCTTGTTGCACCCATCATCCACGCACGCACACAACCACGCACGCACATCCAAGCACGCAAATATTCACGCACGCACGCTGACATCCACGCACGCACGCTGACATCCACACACGCATGCTCACATCCACGTACGCACACATCTTCGCACGCACATCCACGCACACATCAACGCAAGCACATCCACACACGCATGTTGACATCCACGCACGCACATCCATCCACATCCACACACACATTCACGCACACATCAACGCAAGCACATCCACGCACGCACGCTGACATCCACGTATGCACACATCTTCGCATGCACATCCACACACACATCCAAGCACGCACATTCACGCACGCACACATCCAAGCACGCACATCCATGCACACATACATCCATTCACCCATCCATCCACCCATTCATCCATACTTACCCACCGATAAGGAGGAGGAGCCCCTGAGAAGAAGAGGGGCCACACCGGAGACTGCAGAGGAGGCCGATGGTGCAGGCCGGTGCACCCCGCCGGACCGGAATAGGTGAGCGGGGCTGGGGGGTGGGTATGAGCAGGGGGGAGGGGGTCTGCAGCTTGACCGGCGGGCGCATGAGCCCGCGGCAGAAAAACTATAGGAGGGCGGGTGGATGGCGGGGACCGGTATGGGGGGTGCAGGCCGGACACAGGGGAGGGCTGGACAGGACACAGGGGGGGCTGGACGGAGCGGGGACAGGACACAGGGGAAGCTGGATCATTGGATAATGGCCGGCGGGTGCGGTGGGACCCAGGGACAGCCACGGGAAAGCAGGAATCCAAAATGATGGGATTTCCTGTTCCTGCTGTCCCTGGGGCTGTTCCTGTGTGACATAATTTCCTCCACATGCCCCTTGCCCCGCGCTGCAATGCGCATCGTCTGAATGGCGATGCGTAATTCCAGGGGTTAAAATGGGGCCTATGGGAGAAGGCGCACGTAAAAAGGCAGAAAGAATGAACATGTTCATTCTTTTTACGTGCGCGCTTTCTCCCATAAAAGCGCGCATGTAAAAAGGCAGAAAGAATGAACATGTTCATTCTTTTTACGTGCGCGTTCTCCCATAAAAGCGCGGCGGAAAATTGCGCTGCGTTGTGAACAGCAAAAGTGCAAGTGCATTCACTTTGCTGTGACATGCAGATGCAAATGCGCTTTGGGGGGAAATACGTGCGCAAAAAAGCGCCGCAAATACGCCCAGTGTGAACGCAGCCTTAGGGAGCTTATAAACCGCGCTCAGTGCTGGTCAACAAACAAAGGCCGCTGATGTCGTGAGTCCGTGAGAATAGTTGGGTAGTAAATGTAATGGGGAACCCGAATGGTTCAGTGTTGTAGACGGAAGCAGAGGTGAACAAAAAGTACTGACTACAGCACGTGTGTTGGCATCACTGCAAACAGCCCCCCCATCTATCCGTACAGCCCCCCATCTATCTATACAGACCCACCCAGGTAAGCCCCCCCATCTATCCGTACAGCCCCCCATCTATCCATACAGACCCCCCCAGGTAAGCCCCCCCATCTATGCGTACACAGCCCCCCCATCTATCAGTACACAGCCACCCCCAGTAAGAGTAAGACCCATTCAGTCCATAACTACCCCCCCTGTGTTGACCCATCCATCCTCAACACAGCCCCCCCCTAGTCTAAGCCCCATCTATCTATACACAGCCCCCCCTAGTAAGCCCCCCATCTATCCGTACAGCCCCCATCCATCCATACAGACCCCCCCAGTCACAGCCCCCCCCATCTACGTACACGCCCCCCATCATCCATACACGCCACCCCCTCAGTAAGACCCCCATTCCATCCATACACAGCCCCCCCCCTAGTAAGACCCCTATCCATCCATACACAGCCCCCCCTAGTAAGACCCTATCCATCCATACACAGCCCCCCCTAGTAAGACCCCCATCCATCCATACACACCCCCCCCCAGTAAGACCCCCATCCATCCATACACAGCCCCCCCCTAGTAAGACCCCCATCCATCCATACACGGCCCCCCCCCTAGTAAGACCCCATCCATCCATACACAGCCCCCCCCCTAGTAAGACCCCCTATCCATCCATACACAGCCCCCCTAGTAAGACCCCTATCCATCCATACACAGCCCCCCCCCTAGTAAGACCCCCATCCATCCATACACACCCCCCCTAGTAAGACCCCCATCCATCCATACACAGCCCCCCCCCTAGTAAGACCCCTATCCATCCATACACAGCCCCCCCCTAGTAAGACCCCCATCCATCCATACACAGCCCCCCCTCAGTAAGACCACCCATCCATCCATACACAGCCCCCCCCCAGTAAGACCCCATCCATCCATACACAGCCCCCCCCTAGTAAGACCCCCATCCATCCATACACAGCCCCCCCTAGTAAGACCCCATCCATCCATACACAGCCCCCCCCCTAGTAAGACCCCCATCCATCCATACACACCCCCCCCTAGTAAAACCCCCATCCATCCATACACAGCCCCCCCTAGTAAGACCCCCATCCATCCACCAGCCCCCCCCTAGTAAGACCACCCATCCATCCATACACAGCCCCCCCCTAGTAAGACCACCCATCCATCCATACACAGCCCCCCCTAGTAAGACCCCCATCCATCCATACACAGCCCCCCCCTAGTAAAACCCCCATCCATCCATACACAGCCCCCCTAGTAAGACCCCACCATCCATCACAGCCCCCCCCTAGTAAGACCACCCATCCATCCTACACAGCCCCCCCCTAGTAAGACCACCCATCCATCCATACACAGCCCCCCCCCTAGTAAGACCCCATCCATCCATACACAGCCCCCCCCAGTAAGACCCCATCCATCCATACACAGCCCCCCCCCCTAGTAAGACCCCCATCTATCCATACACGCCCCCCCTAGTAAGACCCCCATCCATCCATACACAGCCCCCCCTAGTAAGACCCCATCCATCCATACACAGCCCCCCCCCTAGTAAGACCCATCCATCCATACACAGCCCCCCCCTAGTAAGACCCCTATCCATCCATACACAGCCCCCCCCTAGTAAGACCCCTATCCATCCATACACAGCCCCCCCCTAGTAAGACCCCATCCATCCATACACACCCCCCCTAGTAAGACCCATCCATCCTACACAGCCCCCCTAGTAGACCCTATCCATCCATACACAGCCCCCCCCCCTAGTAAGACCCATCCATCCATACACAGCCCCCTCCAGTAAGACCACCCATCCATACACAGCCCCCCCCCCAGTAAGACCCCCATCCATCCATACACAGCCCCCCCCTAGTAAGACCCCATCCATCCATACACAGCCCCCTCCAGTAGACCCATTCATCCATACACAGCCCCCCCTAGTAAGACCACCCATCCATCCATACACAGCCCCCCCTGGTAAGACCCCATCCATCCATACACAGCCCCCCCTAGTAAGACCCCATCCATCCACAGCCCCCCCCCTAGTAAGACCACCCATCCATCCATACACAGCCCCCCCTAGTAAGACCACCCATCCATCCATACACAGCCCCCCCCCTAGTAAGACCACCCATCCATCCACAGCCCCCCTAGTAAGACCACCCATCCATCCATACACAGCCCCCCCCCTAGTAAGACCACCCATCCATCCATACACAGCCCCCCCCCTAGTAAGACCACCCATCCATCCATACACAGCCCCCCCCCTAGTAAGACCACATCCATCCATACACAGCCCCCAATACCAGTCAATAGAGAAGCCTGATGCAGTAGAAGCGCCAGTGTTTTGAACAGCAAGGCGGGAAGACCGGCAGGTCGGGGGGGCGGGGCTTTCACAGTGAATGAAGCTCGCGCAGGGAAGCCAGCCTCCGCCGCGAACACTAAATTAGAGGCGCGAGCACGAGCGCGCGGCAGTCGCGCGCATGCGCAAAAGGAATTAGAGCCGAGCGCGCGACTGCCGCGCGCATGCGCAGTAGAAGGATTCGACTGCAGGGATCCGCTCGTGATTACAATACCGTAGCTGCAGCAGCATAAAGTGTTTTTTCTTTAGGGGAAAGACGTCACCGTGATATGGGCGGGGCTTCTCCAGTCCAGTGACAAGACTTTTTCACACATCCATGTAACATGCTCGTGTGAGGCCGTTTTTTCGGGGGCCCATGCGTGTATCACGGATTGCGTGACATACGTGTGCTGTATGTGTGACATCCGGATAGCTCATGGACAGCATGTCATTTTAGGCCTGTTTCACACATCCGTGCCTCCGGCACGATACATGCTGGAGGCACGGCCATACGGGCAGATATGATCCCCTATATCCCCCTTCAGACGTTCGTTATTCGGCACAGACCCGTGTCCGTGTGCTTCACACAGTGACCTGTCCATTTTTTTGCCGGCACCACAGACCAGTTTTGGCACAAAATGTCCATGCACACAGATGTCGTCTGTGTGTGTTGCGCCCAGGCTTTGGGGTACTGGGGAGTCAGGCTGCAAGGGTTAACGCTCCGGTTGTCACGGGGAGTGGTGGCCACGCCGGACCCAGTGTCCTGGGCCTATCTTCCTAAAAAGGGTTAATATTTACAGGGGATTATGTACAAAGTTTGTCGTGACGCAACCTGTAGTGTCTGGTGAGCTGCCACCAGCGCCACCACAGTCCGCCAGAGGTAGATGGTAGTGCAGCTAGGGTAGTAAAGTCGTCCACAGGTAGGACTGGACCTCCGGGGCAGCGTTCCTGGAAGAAAATAAGTTCATTTCAAAGAAAACAAGCAGAGTTCAAAGTCACTGTTTCTCCGGGTACTTTACTGTCTTTTGCATTGGTCGCATACAAACATTACAGTTCAGCACTCCTGATGGTATGAGGACAGGTAGCTTAACGGGTGGCTGCAGGCAGTTCCTAGGTGATGTGGTGGACTCTTGGTATGGCTGCTCGTTCTATTCCTTTCCTGCTTCCCAGTGATTGTGTGAAGCCTGGTGACTTGAAGCCCACCTGACCTCCTGCCTTCTCTCACCCTTGCCACCGTCGGGTAACCCTCTGCTGGCTGGCCGCTCGTTCCTTTGGCGGTGCCTGGTACCCTCTTTTGGTCTGCTCAGGTGCCCGGGAGAAGTGTAGACTCTGTGGGACTCCAGATTTTCTGTGGTCCTAAAGTATCCCACAAGTGCGGGCTTCGGTGCCCAGTAAACTGTCTGGGAGACCCTGCCGACGGCCTTTTTCCCAACCCAGTTGCTCTCCTGAAAAAGCTCTTTCCTTTTCAAACTCTCTCCTCCTGCTCCATCTCTTCCTCCTGGTCCCTCAGCCAAGAGACCTAGCAGCAAAGACCTAACAGGCCCAAAACTTAGAGGCAAAGACCTCCTTGTTCCCCCTAGAGGTGGTTTTATTCCCTCCTGGGTAACCTCCCACTGTGTAATCTAGTGTGGGAGTGCTGGTGAATGAGTACTACCCACCATCCTAGAATCCTCCTGCAGCTGGAGTAACTGCACCTCTTTTACGGTGCAGTACCCCTCTGTGACGCCTGCTTGAGGGTACGCCACATGTGCAGGGACCACGGCCAAAAGTTAAGTGTAAAAATAAAGAATTTGATACTCGCCTCCCTCCAGTGCGGAAAGTTCCTCTCACTTCCGGTGCCGCTCATTAGGCTCATGAATATTCACTTCACTGAACGCAACAGCGGACCGGAAGTGAGAGGAGCAGCGGTGCTGAAGGGAGGTGAATATGAGGTGACAGGCTGTCTGTGTGCTATCCACGGATAGGACACAGACAACACACAAATGTCACACAGGAGCACCACACCCAAATACGACCTCACACGTCCATGGTTTCCATGGATGTGTGAAACAGGCATAATGGTACCTTTACACGCCGCGACGGCAGGCTGGATACATCCCGCTACAGGCTACAAATGTAGCTTGTAGCGCCAATGTAGCCCGTCGTAGCGGCGTCTGAAGACGTGACGCTACAGCCGGCAACAGATACATCTGTTTCCTAGCTCTGCTCGAAAACTGATGGCTACAACGCCGATGGTAGCGAGCTGTATCGGCGTGTAAAGAAGCAACGGAAGGGAACTCAGGACAGCCTGCGATGTAGCTAAGGCGTGACCCTGGCTCCGTGTTACCGCGCCCCATGTGCGATCATTGGTGGAAGATGGTGCTTTGCGATTGGTTGTCGCCGCACAGGGCGGCATATTTAAGGAGCTGACGATTCACACTACACAATTGCTCGAGCGTCAAATATTAATCAGCCTCCTGCGATGCCTGGCCAATCATGGTATTATTGCTTTGTCCTATCAGCGTACGGACGTCTCGTAATCCACAATTGTAGCACGCCTATGTGCTGTCCCTGCTGCACCAGGTACGCCCATAATAGCTGGTTGTAGCGGTGTGTAAATGAGCTACAGCTGGCTACTTGAGACACCCGGCGATGTAGCTAGCTATAGATGTAGCGTGGCGTAGCGCATCTTGTCGCGGCGTGTAAAGGTGATGCGTTGAGCGTTTGTAACCGTTTGAGCGTGCACGTGAAGTAGCGGGATGTATCCAGCCTGCCGTCGCGGCGTGTAAAGGTACCTTTAGGGATGTTTCATAAATCAGTGCCTCTGGCACGTATATGGTCGATGCAGACACATGTGGCGCCCCTGCGACCAGGAGGCCACAGGGTGAACTGCAGCTTGGACAGGTAAGATGGTCAGCTCACAAAAACACACACACTCCGACCCCGAGCCCAAGTCGCCTCATGCCAGGCAGGGTGGTGGGAGTAGCTACATGTGGGTGGGAAGTAGAGAGAACCCAGGAAAGGGGTGGAGGAACTAGACTCCAAGTGGACATAGGAACACTAAGTCGGGCGAGTAGATCTTCAGATTCCCTGGAGGGTGGAGGACCGGTGAAGCCTCCCGAAGCCGAGACACCCTACAGCTGAGTACTGACAGACAGAATGAAAGAACAACGGAGCCTGGCGGCCTGTACCACTGACCACCAGCCGGGAACCCAGGCTGAACCGGTGGAGAAACAGAAGGAGCCAGGTGAGCCCGACTAACCTGGGTCACCAGTGGCTGGGCCAGAGAACCAGAGTTCCGGCTCTGTAGATGTGGCCGGGGATGCTTCAAGCCCCTAACCATGAGACACCCCAGAACCCGTGATGGCCGGACTGAACCCGTACGCATAGGAGAGGAGAGAGAAACAGAGGGCCCGAAAGGTACACAGAGGGGGAGTGACACAGAGGAACCATCCTGGTTGCAGTGAGAACCTAAGCCCGTGACTGTAGTGTGAACCAGGTCTGCTACAAGTGTTGTAAAGAACTGTTGTAGACTGTGTTGTCAAGTGAGCAGAGGAGTAAAGTACCCGGTGAACTTGAGATTTGTGTCTGAGACTTATTAGTACTGAACCTGCAGCAGCTCGCCTGCGGAGCCACACACTTGTTCCCTTGCCACAGGAGAAGCTGCAGAGAGAAAGCAACTACAGCACCCCAATAACCTACAATTTCTACACCTGCCCTGGGGACATGGCCCTACCCGTGGAGGGCCTCCCATCCTGGCTGCCACCTCCACCATCATCCCCAGCGGTCTGACCGGCAGCGGTGGCCCATACTGGCCAGACCCACAGGTGGCATCACGAATAACTTTTATAAACTATAATTCCCCTTTTCCATTGCTGCACCTGGGTATACGGATCCCCTCTGCAACTGACGAGAGGACCCGGTTCCGAGTACCCTTGCCCCGGGGGTCCGACACATGCCAGAGGCACGGACATACGGGGACACATGATCCTCTATGGCCCCCTTCAGATGTCTGTTATTAAGCATGGACCATGTCGCCGTGTGGAGTAGATGTGTGTCCGTGTGCTCCACACGGATTCATGTCCGTTTTTCAGCAGAAGCACGGACCCATTCTGGTCAATGGGTCCATGCAAAAACGTCCCGCACACATCCATGTGACATCCGTGTGCACGGACCAGAACCAAAATTTGTAAGTTAAAAAAAAGAAATTCATACTCCCCTCCCTCCAGCGTTGCCTGTTCCTCTCACTTCCAGGGTCGCTAATTAGTCTCATCTAAGGCTACATTCACACTGTGCATTTTTTTTTATCCGTTTTTTGCAGTGCACTGCAGAAAACTGATAACTCAAATGACATCCCAGCAAAGTCTATGGGTGTGTGCCCACATAGTGGTTTAGTGTCGGTTTAGCAGCGAAAACCGCCGGCGGTTTAGCATAGGTTTTATTTAAATTTATGTAAATCCTTAGCAGCTTTAGGACTTACAAGTAACCCTATGTAATTTAGAAACCGCTGTGCACACATAGTCGGTTTATGTGAGCGGATCTGCCGCGGTTGAGCGGTTTCCTAGCGGTTTAGCAGCATACAGCATGTCAATTCTTCTCAGCGGTTTTTGAGCATTTCCATGGACAAAATCCTCCATAGAAAACCGCTGGAAAAACCGCTGGAAAAACCGACTGTAAAACGCTGTGCACACGCTGAAAAAAACGCTGGGAAACCGCTGAGAAACCGCTGGTGATTTCTGAGCTCAGGAGTCTAGGCTCCTTGAATTTTCCAGCGGTTTACTGACGATTTGAACGTCACTAAACCACTATGTGGGCACACACCCTATGGGTTTTCATTTTTGTCATTCAGACAGTGCTCTTTGAAAGTCATCTGTTTTTTCACTTAAGGGCTTGGACACACTTTCCTAGTTACATCCGAGTTTGACTGAGGAGACTCTGAAAGGGCTGGGGCAGTGACCCTGAACGACCTCTCCCTCTCTGGACGGGCAGTCTGGAGCTGCACAAAAACACAAGCAGCTGACAGCCCCCTCCAGATAGGGAGAAGCGTTCAGGGTCACTGCTCCAGCCCTTTCAGAGTCTCCTCAGTGAAACTCTTCGGGCCCCTTTACACACGGCTACATTTCTAGGGTGGCTACAGGTAACTTACTGGTTGCAGTGAAATCATGGAGACAAGGTTCTATCTTGTTGCTGTGTACAAATGGAATAATCTCTCCATGATTTCACTGCAACCAGTAAGTTACCTGTAGCCACCCTAGAAATGTAGCCGTGTGTAAAGGGGCCCTGATGGCCACTTTACACACACCAACTTATATGTCCAACTTCTGACCAACTTACTGGTTGCAGTGAAATCATGGATACATTGTTCCATTTGTACACAGCCACAAAATGGAGCAATGTGTCCATGATTTCACTGCAACCAGTAAGGCTGGTTTACACACTGCGGTCAGGTCAGGTCAGGTTCGATCAGGTCAGGTCAGGTTCGATCAGGTCAGGTTCGATCAGGTTTTGAGTTTCAAAACCAGGAGTGTCTCCAAAACTCAGAACAGGTGTCAATCTTTCAATTATAGTTTTTCTCTGTAAGAGTATGTGCACATTTTTTGTGCACGTTTTGTGGGCTGCTTTTGAACGTTTTCCGTCGGCGTTTTCCGCTCAGTTTTATGTTAATTTATGTTAATCCTATCCTCCGGTTGGATTAACATGCTAGTCAATGGATTTTAGAAAACTCTGTCTTCATTAGAACGTTTTTCTTCTGGTCGTTTTCAGTCAAAACTGAGTTTTTTCACCGGTTTCCAAAAATAGAGCAAGTGACTTCTTTCCTCCGTTTTTCCAGCGGTTCCAGCTGATCAAGTGCACAAAAAACTCAGTTTTCAAACCGCTCAGAAAAACAGCCGACAAAACCGAGCAAAAAACGAGCAAAAAACTAGGAACACTGCTGAGCACAGAAAACTCAGTTTCTGCTAAACAAACCCAGGTTTTTGGACGGACTGCAGAGATGCACAAACGTCAGATGTGCACATAGCCTTAGTTCCTCTCCGGGTTTTGGCACACAAACCTGATCGAACCTGATCAGTGAAAAACCGCAGTTTGAAACCAGCCTAAGTTGGTCAGAAGTTGGACAGATAAGGCTGGTTTCACACTGCGGTTTTTCACTGATCAGGTTCGATCAGGTTTGAGTGCCAAAACCAGGAGAGGAACCAGGAGAGAACTTGCAGAGAAAAACTATAATTGAAAGACTGACACCTGTTCTAGGTTTTGGAGTCACTCCTGGTTTGAAACACAAAACCTGATCGAACCTGACCTGATCTGACCGCAGTGTGAAACCAGCTAAGTTGGTGTGTGTAAAGTGCCTTCATGAGTGTGTCCGAGCCTAAACAAAAAAAAAAAAAAATCACAATTATAAAAAAAACATGCAGTCAAATGCCCTGTTGGACAAATGGTTTTGGGCCACTGATCTCACACTACAGTAACATACCTAGTCATGCCCCACATCAAATTTATGTCACTCCAACTTGGCCCAAAAGGGTTCTGGGCATCAAAGTGGGCAAAACCCAATTTGCACAGATTTAAACAGGTGTTTTTGAAAGGTAAAGTGGCTTTGGGCCACTGATCTCACAAAATAGTCACTACAGTTACATACCTAGTGATGCCCCGCATCAAAGTCAAGTCATTTCAGCCTTGCCCAAATAGGTTCTGGGCATCAGAACTATAAGTGGGCAAATCATCAATTTTAACAGATTTGAATAAGTAACAGGTGTTTTTGAGGGGTTAAATAGCTTTGAGCCACTGATCTCCTACCAACATTACATACATAGTGATATACCATATTAAATGCAGATTACTCCAGCCTGGCCAAATGGATTTTGGACATCAAAACTAGCAATACATGCTTTACATGCATTTCCAACACTGTCCCTCTTGGGGCTCACAATCTAAACATCCTATCAGTATGTCTTTGAAATGTGTGAGGAAACCGGAGTGCCTGGAGGAAACACATGCAAAAACAGGGAGAACATACAAACTCCTTGCAGATGTTGCAGGGAATTGAACCCAGGACCTCAGTGCTGCAATGCTAACCACTGAACCACCCTGTCGCCCATGTTACCATTGTATGAATGTTAGGGTATGTCCTCACGGTCTGGAGGAGCTGCGTGTTGGACGCAGCTCCTCCGGACCTGAGGGAAGCCACGGGTGGCCGCAGGGAGACCGGAGCCGCCCTGTACTCGCCATGTGTGGGGGGTGCGGGGCGGCTTCTCCCTGCAGTCACCCGATGGGAGCCGCTTCCGACTCCGCAGCATGAAATAAACATGCTGCAGAGGAGCGGACTCCTGGCAACACGCACCGCAGCTTCAAAGACGCTGCGGGCGGGTTCCGCATAGTGAGGATGGGATTTCTTGAAATCCCATCCACTATGCTGATACTGTACGACGCAGCGTTTTGGACGCAGCGCAAAGACGCTGCGTCCTCTGCTGCGTGTCCTGATCGTGAGGATGCACCCTTACCATTCATTTCATCATTTGTCAAAAAGTGTATTTCTCTTCCTTTTAGCACATACAGTGGGGGAAGTAAGTATTTGATCCCTTGCTGATTTTGTAAGTTTGCCCACTGACAAAGACATAAAGAGTCTAAAATTTTAAGGGTATGCTAATTTTAACAGTGATGGTACCTTTACACGCAGCTACAGGTAACAGGTTTTCCACAGGTAACTTACTGGCTGCAGTGAAATCATGGAGACATAGTTCCATTTGTACACAGCAACAAGATAGAACCATGTTTCCATGATTTCACTGCAACCAGTAAGTTACCTGTGGAAAACCTGTTACCTGTAGCTGCGTGTAAAGGTACCATAATGGTACCTTTACACGCCACTACAGAAGGTTGGAAACAACCGGGTGTCTCACGTGCACGAGCACGTTCCAACGGTTGCAAACGGTACCCGATACCACCTTTACACGCTACAAGGTGCTCTACAGAAGGTTTAATCTATCTCTGGAGGCACCGCCGGATGCCTCAAGTTACCTTCTGTAGAGCACCGTCCCTCATTTACACGCCGATACAACAAGGTAATATGGGCGGACCTGGGGCAGCAGGGACAACACATAGGCATGCCACAGTCCATTACGCCGCGCCCAATCGACAACCATTGGCCAACACAATTGTGTTGTGATTGGGCACGGCAAGAAGGGCGGATGGCGGAGACGTGACGTAGTACTGTTTGCCTTGTCGCACCGAATAAGCGCTTGTGACATGGCGGAGTGTGGCGATATTTACCTAGGGCAGTGATGGCGAACTCCAGGCCTCGAGTGCCACACACAGTCCAGGTTTTCAGGATTTCCTTAGAGTTTGACAGTTGGGAATTTGAAGGCAAACTGTCAAATGCAATGGAAATCCTGAAAACCTGGACTGTGTCTGGCACTCGAGGCCTGGAGTTCGCCATCACTGACCTAGGGGATGGTAATGCGTCACACAGGAGCGGTTTACAGTCACATACTCCGTGCGTATTAAAAAAATAAAATCAGTGTTGGGCTATGTGTGCGTAGTGGAAGTGTTTGCATTGTCACACGGAATAAGCACTTGTGACATAGCGGAGTGTGGCGATTGTGCTAGGTCACGCTTAGGCGACACACAGTAGCGGCTTACACCACACAGTCTGTGCGTTTTGTAAACTAAGTGTTGGCCTATGTGTGTGTCTGGATACCAATGTGTGAATCGAGGCCCAATGCCGATCGCATATGTGGGAACATATGTCAATGGCCTTGAGCAGCTCACATGCCACATGTACGTGATGTGTGTGTCTGCACATGTGCTGCACTACTTATATAAACCCACATGACAGATAATATTATGTGCTGCATCAATGTGTTGTGTGCAGGTGACCCTCTGCCTACACCAAACCACAAGGGTTATGTCCACACATTTGTCACATAGACTGTTGACCAAATACCTTCACATAGCTCATGGGCACCCACACATATTGTGTATCGTACCCAGCCATAGGTGCCAATGTGTGTGACAGCACTGGCCCCACCCTAAACATTGATCACACTGCCCAGCATCCCCAAGTAATCAGGCTCACACAGAGTAATTTGGATCCAAGAAAAAAAAATGTATTTTTACTTTTAAAACATGAACTTGAAAAAGTAAATAACAGATACAGAAAGGAAAGACAATGGACATTCAAACAGCATGTGACATTGTAAACAAATATAATTTTTGGTTCACAAAAACACAAAAAATGATACCGTGTGCAGCACCCACATGACACAAATAAAACCTAAACTAACTAACTAACAACCTGTGCACACAATTAAAGAACCAAAACAAAAAACACCATGGTGCAGCAACCCTGTTGTTAGCACCATGGCCACCATTTTATGAGCAACCAGAACCACCCACACTAGATGTGCTGGTTCTGCCAGCCCACTGCACCAGAGCCATTAAAGTAGGAGCAGTATGCATCTCTACTGTCCTGGCCTCCTGCTGAGAGCGACCATGGCTCAGCGGCTGGAGTGGCGCCACACCATGGTCGACATCACGCCAAGACCCTGGAAGGACCTCCCCTGTTGTGGCGTCTGCATTATCTACAGAATCTCCTGGCGTGTATGATGCGCTATCCCTACGACACAGGAAGTTATGCAGCACACAGCAGGCCAGCACTACCGCGTCAATAGACTCCAGTTTCATATGCAGAGGCGTAAGAAAAACCCGGAATGTATTCGCCATGATCCCAAACGCATTTTTAACCACAAGGCAGGCCCGGGATAGCCGGTAATTGAAAATGCGTCGCTCAGAAGTAAGGGTCCTCTGGGGATATGGCCGCAGTAGGTGTGCCTGAAGTGGGAATGCTTCATCCGCCACAAACACAAAGTTGAGATGATGGCTCGTCTCTTCATTTGAGGGTAGGTTCAGCGCACCGGTCCTTAGTAGTTGTGCCAAGGAGCAGTGTGCCAACACCCCCCCATCGGAGTTCCGCCCGTTCATTCCAACGTCCACGTAGAGGAACTCATAGTTCGCATCCACCAGGGCCATGAGGACTATACTAAAATACCCTTTGTAATTAAAAAACAAAGAGCCCGTGTTGGGGGGTTTAGTAATCCTCACGTGCTTACCATCCAATGCCCCGCCGCAGTTTGGGAAGTTCCACCGGCTTTCAAAGCCTCGGGCTACTTCCATCCATTCTGCGGCTGTTTGTGGCAACTTTATGAAGGATGGCTGCAGAGCACTCCAGATGGCCTCACACGTCTCAGGGATCAGGCGGCTCAGCAGGGGCAGGGAGACGCGTGACGCGTATGTGAGGGATGTCATTGACTGCCCTGTAGCTAGGAACCGCAAAGTAATAGTCAACTGCTCCTCAGCTGATACCGATCAACGCATTATAGTGTCCTGACAGGCTATCAGTGGTCTCACGCTCTCCAAAAGGAAGGTGAAAGAGTCCTCGGACATCCGGAGGTAGTTTCGGTAATCATTTGGATTGTTAGCCTCCAGCTCACGCACCAGCTGCATGTGGCCCCGGGTCTCCCGGCGGCAAAGCCAATCCCGGCTCCACAGCCGCCGTTGTCTGCGAACCATCAACCTTTCATACCGATCCTCCAGCCACATTTGCTCTTCCA
Organism: Allobates femoralis; assembly: GCA_033576535.1. Lineage (NCBI taxonomy): Eukaryota > Metazoa > Chordata > Amphibia > Anura > Aromobatidae > Allobates > Allobates femoralis. The sequence goes on along the minus strand of JARQOC010000003.1, from coordinate 395,896,104 downwards.
CCAACGCAAGAGCCACGATAACATGTCAATCATGTATATTCTGCATCCTCGGTGTCAGCACCTGGATGTGAGAAAATAAAACATCAGTACATACATCAATATGGGGACATGTTTGCATGTAAAGAAAGCCACACAATATCTGGATTACACACTCTAGCAAACCAGATGTAGGCCCTCGTGTGTGCACAACACACATCCTTGGGAACCTTGCAAGGCCAGCAACCACTAGTGGGCGGTACACAAACGGAACATGCTCACTGATCAGGGCCGCCCATCTTTCTACACTTTGTTGACTGGCAGGAAGTATCACATCTGGACCTATCTGTGTTAAAAAGGGACATGTGTCACCACAAAGATCGCCTATACATGTGATGTCACACAAACAATGGAGCATACCATTTATATTTACACAACAACAGTCAGTAAGTAACAACGTACCACAGCCTTGCAGGGTGAGTAATCACAGATGTCACGAACCAGATTACACATGACTCATCAAGTAGGGAATTCGTCACACATGTTTGCAAGGGGGAGATCCACATCTGCTCAATCTCTGCTGCGTTACGCCTCAAAGCCATGTCTGATCCTAGCCATGTTGTTCCCAGTATGTGTTCACCCCAACCAGTATGATATTTTCATTGCTGTGCACATCTGTACCACATTACACTCTACATTCCAGCAGCCATTATCCTGCATGGCAAATGGAAACAAACACAAAAATGTGTAAACGTCAATATGGCAAAGTCTGTGCAACACGTGAATTACTCGGCAGCATGCAACGCTAATGTAGTCACCAAACTAACATCACAAGTGCGGCCGCTACAGTAGTCTATTGCATTACACAAGGAAATCACGCGTCTCACGTCGCCATGCCGCTACATCCGTGTCTGCACACAAATACTTACTTAATGACTCTGGCCAGCAAGCGTAACGTCCACCGGGCTGAACTGCTTTTCAATGAGCCACAACCAATCAGGACGTTTACATTCTTCCTAATCAGCTGCCGCTAGGGCTGTTCACAGGTGTTGCCTCATAATGTGCCTAATTCGTGTGGTCTGATTGCTGTGGGTGAGTATAAATATCAGGCAATGGCGACCAGACCCTGTCCAGACGTCCATGTGCATTGAGGTAGTGATGTCCAGTGATCCGTTCTCTGTTGAGCTGACGGTAAGTTATCTCTCATGCTTTTTCCTTGCCATGCGTTTTTGCATAAAGCAGGTGCGTCAGCCACATGCCTCTTAGGCTGTGTGTCTGCCACATGCCTTAGGCTGTGTGTCTGCACATGCCGCTTAGGCTGTGTGTCTGCCACATGCCGCTTAGGCTGTGTGTCTGCCACATGCGCTTAGGCTGTGTGTCTGCCACATGCCGCTTAGGCTGTGTGTCTCCGGACGTAGCGGTATGTGCTTCATGTATGTATTGTGTTCCTGCTATGGTAAAGGCTTGCTACCTATAGGCAATAACCATGTCTACTTTGTTCTCAAAATATGGTGATGTATTCCATACATTGGAGTATTGTTGTTTGTAGGGCAAGTATTATGGGCTGCTTGGGCACAGTAATTCTCGTTTTCTTTATTGGCCTGCAATGTCAGAAAGTGAGGGCCGGGGGTGGTTGTTGCATGTCCTACTGTAGGGTGTGCATGGGTGTAAGGGGGAGTTGAGGATGTGGTTGTGTGCAAGTCTCGGCGTCTGCTGTTGTGTCAGACAGCCATTCTTAATTTTACACAGGCCAAACCTTTAAAATTGTGGCAAGGACCTAGATGACGGTTGGCCCACCAGGGCCGGGTCCAATTCTGCCCCTGCCACCATGTTCCCTGTCCCCTGTTTTGCTATGTTGTATTTTTGGTTGTTTGGGTGTAATCCTCGTGGCCCCATGTGCCTTTGTCAACATATGTAGGGAACAATATCCGTCAAAACATGTGTATCCAAGCTGATATTTTGCACATGGACAAAGGGTGTCCCACATGCAAATATACATGTAAACCACATGCATGATGCCCCTAAACACCTGCATATAGCCACTCAATATCTTAATTTTGGGCCATGCATGGCTTTTATGTTCTCTGCTTGCTAATATTTTTTTATGTTTATTTTTTGGTTTATCACACAGATGGCGGACGGGTATGTGGATTTTGTGACCCAGCTCCTCACAATGTATCAAGGACACGAGTGCCTGTGGCGCACATCGCTGCCTGAGTATCGTGATCAGGCAGCGCGGGCAGCGGCCTACCGGCCTCTTGTCGAGCTGGCGAATCGGCTCTACCCCAGAGGCAGCAAGAGGTGGGACACGGCGAAGGTGGCTGAGAAAATAAAGAACATGCGGGCCTCATTCACGTGGGCTCACCAGGAGTACATGAGGCGTCGGTCGGGGGCTGGAGGTGAGGAGGTCGCTAGGCCAAAATTATGGTACTATGACCTCCTCACCTTCACCCTTGGCCATGGGAGCTCGCGTGAATCGAGGACCAGCAACCCACTTCCCGCGTCCCCTGTAGGCTCTGCCCAAGACCACTCTGCACCGCAGGAGGTGGGTAATTGTGTTACGGTGGTGGTCCACCATGTTTACGGCACAGGTGTGCTTGTCTGCATGCTTTCCCACAACACAATTCTGTATTTCTTTTTAGCTCCTTTCCAACCATTTATTGATGTGGCATGTGGCCTCAGGGGCTTTGCTCGTAAATTCAGAAATCTTCACAAACAGCCCTTCTCCATGTCCCTTAGGCTGGGGTCACACACACAGATATGTGGGCAGATATTGTTTACAGATCTCTGGTTGCAGTGAAATCATGGACACATGGTTCCATTTTGTGGCTGTGTCCAAATGGAGCAATCTGTCCATGATTTCACTGCAACCAGAGATCTGTGAACAATATCTGCCCACATATCTGTGTGTGTGACCCCAGCCTTACAATAAACTAACATGGATGATTTGTGTATTGGTTCTCATATTATCCCCAATGCTGATTAGGTGTAGTTGATGTCAGTCCCAGCAACATATAGTAAATTTTTAACCCACACATGTGTGTGGCCTTTGGCCCATGTAGTGTATGTTTTCTTGAGGCAGTCCATTGTTTGTTAATTTAGTTGTTAGGTCTGGCTCTGGCACATGGCCGTGCGCTGTATTACAGCCAGCATCAATCTCCTGTGGTCACATATCAATTTTTCCTTAAACCATAGTTAATGTTAACAATGTATGTTTAGGGCCGAGTGGGTTTGATGCCACAGGTGAGGATACATGACACGTGCAGGTGTTCGGCACCCTAGCCTTGATCCTTTCAGGTCTCTGTTGGTTGTTTGGGTGCTGGTGTGTTGTGTGGTGTAGGGGATAGTGTTGGCCTCTGGCCAATTTACATAAATGATGCTGCTTTGTGGTATTGATGTTGCTTTGTGGTATTGATGTTATGTTTCTTTTTTTCTTTTGTTTCCACAGGCCCCTGAGCAGCCCGGCTCCATTGCGGACGAGCATGTCGCTGGTGAGGCTCGCCCAACACCATCAGCGGGCGAGCTGGAGGACGCAACTAGTGATGGGGGTCCGAGCCCAGTGCCCAGCTCGGCTATTCCGCGCAGGCGAAGACCAGCCCCACTGGAGACCGAGCTAGGCACCTGGGCCAGATGTGTCCTTTTGGATGAGCAACGGACCCACATTTCTAGTTACGCTCTCCACGTCAGCGACAGGCTCCACAAGATGGAGCCGGAGCAGAGGCTCCTCGCTCAGCAGGTCTTCGATCGTGTCCTTGATGTGGGCGAAGATGGGGCCCTGCAATGGGAGTGTGCCATTCCGCCCCCACAGAAGAACACCCTTTGGCCCCTTGCGTCCGCCCAACCACAACAGCGTGTGAGGAGACTGCCCCGGACATGTACCCCAACTCCCCCAACAAGACGTTCTAGATGATATGGACGCTCTCAGGCAGGGCGGGGCTGCCATGAGAGGGGGGGGGGGTTGAGCCATTGTCAGAGCCAACAGAGGAGGATGATGAGGATGGGGGGACACTACTAGCCAATGCACTGAATTGGCCGTCTGGACTTATTCATTCTTTCCCTGCCACATTTGCCATGGTGACTGTGTAAAAAATGTATTTTTGATTGTGGGCTAATTGGCCTGTGTAATTTGTTTTCTTTGTTTTTTTTCCTTAAAAATAAATTTAATTTAACCACACATTTGAGTCTTCAATTTGCCCACTAAGAAAAAAAATGTGACTGGGTGAATGTTTATGGTCAAAATATAGGGGAGGTATCCACACATTGTGGGCAATGGCGGCAGAGCAGGAACACAATGTGGCCTGGCAACATGTAGTTATACTTCAAAGAGGTCTACTCATCTGGGTCACCCAGTTAGGGACTTTACATGTTGGCCAGCACAACATGTGTGTAGTGACATCAAGGAACACACATAATTTGTAGTATAAAATGTTATTTGACACAAACATGTGTGACACACATTTGCCACAATAGACACAATTGTGTTTGAGGGTAGTAGTAGCCACAACACACTCCCCATGGTGCCAATGTGGCACACTATAAGAAAAGAGCCCAACGTGGGCAAAAAAACAAAAATCTAAAATGCAAACATGGCAACAGTGCCGAATTATGGTCCAACATGGACAACAGTCCTTCAGGGTAGGTATGCCCATTTATGTCTCTGGGTGCATACCGATCAGGGGACGCCACCATGTCCTTGCTGGAGGGCATCCAGCATGGCACCCAACCGGGCCAGGTCCTGCATCCCGCGTTGGTGTGCCCTGGTGAGTCGTGCCACCACCTGATGGTGGGCATGGATGATATTCTCCAGTGTGGAAAGACCTGTAGAGGGCCAAAAGACACTTTAGGCTTACACATTAGCTGGTGCTGGTTAGGTCATACCCACAAAATGGCCCTACTTACCCTCTGGCTCCAGCTCCTCCACACTTTCAGGTGGTGACAGGGAAGGGCTTAAGCTCCAGCCGGCAGCCCCAGCACGTTCTCCATCTACACAAACAAGTGAACAGAATTGGAATCCAACTCTCTAAATATAATCATGGCCACAAAAAGCAACACTGATTACACTGTGCAGGGCCTAGGCCACCAAAAAACACACTTACCACCATAATCATCAAAGGCTGGCTCAATAGCAGCCTCCGGCATCTCCTCCTCTGGGCCTGCAGGGGATGGCAGCTCCTCCTCCTCTGGGCCTGCAGGGGATAGCGGCTCCTCCTCCTCATCTGGCCCGGCAGGGGATGGCGGCTCCTCCTCCTCATCTGGCCCGGCAGGGGATGGCGGCTCCTCCTCCTCATCTGGCCCGGCAGGGGATGGCGGCTCCTCCTCCTCATCTGGCCCGGCAGGGGATGGTGGCTCCTCCTCCTCATCTGGCCCTGCAGGGGATGGTGGCTCCTCCTCCTCATCTGGCCCTGCAGGGGATGCCAGCTCCTCCTCCTCAGGCACTGGGAACGGTGTAGGGGCTGGTGGCAATGGGCTGGCACCGGCCTTTTGAGGCGGGTGGTGATGGTGTGCCATCTTCGGGTGTTGCCAGGGGACCTTCTTGTGATGAAGAATCGGCCTCATCCGGAAGAAGCGAAGTGCGAAACGGACGTAGGGGAGAAGGGACCGCAGCCATAACACAGCGGCTAGGATCAGGTATATGTCTTAACATTTCTGTAGAGGTTTTGGACTATATACATATGGATTGAGGATTGGGAATTGTTTTAATGCTGATGGTGTAGGTTTGTTCATACCATATTGAATATAGGATACCTCAGTGTGAGTGAGGTTATCAGTGGTTAGCAACCTTATTTGGCATTAGCTCCCATATGCATCTCTATATATAAGTGTAATGCCATAAAACCTTGCCACTAGTGGAGACAGTATTAATGTAAAGTAAAGCGTCACACTGTGGCTATATAATGAATTGTTAAGTATAAATTGATTGTCATATACTATGTAATATATTCTGCTGTGGTTGTAACTTGTGGATCCTTCAAGAGGATATGCTCTGGCTTTCTTTTAAATATTTTAATTAATTTTTTGATATTATGGAATATAAATAAAGTTTGAAATTATTTGTATTTGGATATCATTTGTCATCATTCCTATAGAAAAAGGGTCTTTTTCTGTTGAAGTATGGCTAAATAAGGCTGTAAGGGGCGCAATAAGTGACAAAAAGAAAGCATTTAGGGAATTAAAGCAAGTAGGGAGTGATGAGGCATTAAATAAATGCAGAAAATTAAATAACATTTGTAAAAAGCAAATCAAGGCAGCAAAGATTGAGACAGAGAAACTCATTGCCAGAGAAAGTAAAAATAATCCCAAAATATTTTTTAACTACATAAATAGTAAGAAACTAAAAAATGATTGTGTTGGCCCCTTTAAAAATAATCTGGGTAAAATGGTGGATGAGGGTGAGGAAAAAGCGAATATGCTAAATGACTTTTTTTGAACAGTATTTACACAAGAAAATCCCATGACAGACAATATGATCAGTAACAACAAAAACTGTCAATTAAATGTCACCTGCTTAACCCAGCAAAAAGTACGGCATCGTCTAAAAATCACTAAAATTGACAAATCCCCGGGCCCGGATGGGATATACCCCAGAGTTCTGCAGGAATTAAGTACTGTCATAGATAGGCCATTATTTTTAATCTTTAAAGATTCCATAATAACAGGGTCTGTACCACAGGACTGGCATATAGCAAATGTGGTGCCAATATTCAAAAAGGGAACAAAAACTGAACTTGGAAATTATAGGCCAGTAAGCTTAACCTCTACTGTAGGTAAAATCATAGAGGGTTTTCTAAAAGATGCTATACTGGAGTATCTGAAGAAAAATAACCTCATGACACAATATCAACATGGTTTTACGAGGGACTGTTCCTGTCAAACTAATCTGATAAGCTTCTATGAAGAAGTAAGTTCTGGACTGGACCAAAGAAATGCAGTGGATGTGGTGTATACGGACTTTTCAAAAGCTTTTGATACGGTGCCACACAAAAGGTTGATACATAAAATTAGAGCAATGGGGATAGGGGAAAATATGTGTAAGTGGGTTAAAAACTGGCTTAGCAATACAAAACAAAGGGTGGTCATTAATGGAACACACTCTGAATGGGTCACAGTTAACAGTGGGGTACCACAGGGGTCAGTGTTGGGCCCGCTTCTTTTTAATATATTTATTAATGACCTTGTAGGGGGCATACAGAGTAGAATCTCAATATTTGCAGATGACACTAAACTCTGCAGGGTAATCAATACAGAAGAAGACAACTTTATATTACAGGAGGATTTATGTAAACTAGAAGCTTGGGCTGATAAATGGCAAATGAGCTTTAATGGGGATAAATGTAAGGTCATGCACTTGGGCAGAGGAAACAAAAGGTATAATTATGTGCTTAATTGTAAAACACTGGGCAAAATGGTCACTGAAAAAGACCTGGGTGTATGGGTAGATAACAAACTCACATTTAGTGGCCAGTGTCAGGCAGCTGCTGCAAAGGCAAATAAAATAATGGGATGCATTAAAAGAGGCATAGATGCTCATGAGGAGAACATAATTTTACCTCTATACAAGTCACTAGTGTGACCACACTTAGAATACTGTGTACAATTCTGGTCTCCGGTGTATAAGAAAGACATAGCTGAACTAGAGCGGGTCCAGAGAAGAGCAACCAAAGTCATTAGAGGACTAAGGGGTCTGCAATACCAAGACAGGTTATTAAACTTGGCGTTATTTAGCTTAGAAAAACGAATGCTTAGGGGTGATCTTATAATAATGTATAAATATATGAGGGGACAGTACAGAGAACTTTCTAATGATCTCTTTACTCTTAGGCCTGAGACGAGGACAAGGGGGCATCCTCTACGTCTGGAGGAAAGAAGGTTTAATCATAATTACAGACGTGGATTCTTTACTGTAAGAGCAGTGAGAATGTGGAACTCTCTGCCACATGATGTTGTAATGAGTGACTCACTACTAACATTTAAGAGGGCCTGGATGCCTTTCTTGAAAACTATAATATTACCAGTTATATATACTAGATCCTTGGATAGGGCGTTGATCCAGGGAATTAGTCTGCTTACCATATCTGGAGTCAGGAAGGAATTTTTTTTCCCCAATGTGGAGCGTAGTGTTGCCACGTTTTTTTTTTTTCCTTACTCTGGATCAACATGTTAGGCTATGGGTTGAACTAGATGGACTTAAAGTCTTCCTTCAACCTTAAAAACTATGTTACTATGTTACTATGTAAAATACCCACATATGGGGGGGCCACTTGACAGCGGCCATTTTAAACTTAGTATGCATGCACTTGTCAGAATACTGAAGCTAAGCAGCAGGAGCATGGGCCACTGTCTGGATGGGAGACCAATGGAAATATCAATAGAAGTGTGAATGGCAGTCTCAATGGGCAACCATGGCTGCATTGACTTTTTACAGGCCAAAGGACTGGTAAGATGTCCAACCCATTAACAGCAATTAAAACGGACTTTTACTAATGTATGCCTCTTCAATAGACCCACAGATGGGAGATCCCCTTGTCAGCAGCCATTCTAAGCTGAATGTGCATGTCCTCGTCAGCCCACTAGAGCTAAGTGTCACGCCACCACAGGTGACGATTGGTCCACTAGTCCACGGAGATACCGTGGAGGCTGATACCAGAAACGAGCCATACAAGAAAGTCAAATAAACAGGGTTTATTGAATACAACAAGGGATTGATCCCCAAGGGTAGTCCACAGGGCCAGAGCACAGAGGTCCCCCTAAGGGAGCACAAGAAGGGTTACCCCTATACAGGGATTCCTCCAAGCGCAGCCAGAGAGGGTCCAATGAACCAGTTAACTTGTGGGGTCCGACCCAAGGCGGAACAGGATAAGGAAACCAAGAAACCGAAGGAAAAGGCAGGGACAGAGCTTGGTGCAGCCGAAGGGGTCTGGAAGGTAGCCAGGGACCAATGACAGTGGTATGGGTCTGCGGGTGAACGGACAGGAGTGTTACGGCACTGTAATCAAGAGAAACACGTTAGGATCTCAGAGGACACAGGAAACAGCATGTGCTGCTAGGGACCTGAGCTAGCAACATAGACTAGCTACGAAGTTGCCCAGGCACCTCCCATAGGAAGTGAGGGTCTTAAGAACCCACCAGCCCTCAGCGATTGGCTGAGAGGTGGTGACAGGAAAAAAGGGCGTACTGGCCCTTTAAATTTATGAAGTGCAGTACGCACGTGCCCTATGCCCGTTCCCCCCGCCACCATGAAGTGAGGAAGTGGGGAAGAAGCACCGAGGAGCCGCTGTGGCCGGGGAGGATGCCGTGGGAGTGCAGACCCGATAAGTATGCCTGCTGGGCACAGAAGAATACCTGCAGCCTGATGGGACCCGATCCCCCTGTTTCCTGGGGAGGGATCCCTTGCCGCAAGGTTACACTAAGCAGCAGGAGCCTAGACAACTGACTGAATGGGGTACCTAATGGGAGTCTCTATGGGGACCCAATGGGGATATTAATGGGAGACTCTATGGAAATTTCAATGGAAGTCTGAACGGCAGTCTCAAAGGGAGACCATGGCTGTATTGACGTTTTACAGGCCAAAGGGCTGGCAAGAAGTCCAACCCATTAACAGCAATTAAAACTGACTTTTACTAATGTATGCCTCTTGAAAAGGCCCACAGATGGGAGGGCCACTTGTCAGCAGCTATTCTAAACTGAATGAGAATACCCATGTCAGACCACTGAAGCTATGCAGCAGGAACATGGGCCACTGTCTGTATGGGAGACCCTATGGGAATCTCAATGGGAGAACCAATGGGAGACCCAATAAGAGTCTATACGGGAGACCCTATGGGAATCTCAATGGAAATTTGAATGGCAATCGCAATGGAAGACGGTGACTGCATTGACTTTTTACAGGCCAAAGGGCTGGTAAGAGATCTAATCCAATAACAGCAATTAAAACTGACTTTTACTAATGTATGCCTTTTGAAAAGGCCCACAGATGGGAGGGCCACTTGTCAGCAGCCATTCTAAACTGAATGTGCCTGTCCTCGTCTGAACTGTGAAGCTAAGCAGCAGGAGCCTGGGTCACTGTTTAGATGGGAGACCCTATGGAAGACCATGGCTGAATCGACATTTTACAGGCCAAAGTTCTGGTAAGGGGTCCAACCCATTAACAGCAATTAAAATTGACTTTTACTAATGTATGTGTCGAGCCCCAGGCTTTGGGGTACTCGGGTATCAGGCTTCAGGGGTAGCGTTGCTGTTTCACGGGGAATGGTCGCCGCGCCTGATCCCGTGTCCTGGGTGACACTTCAAAAAGGGGTTATATTTACAGAGGATTTTATATACAGTTCTCGTGACGCCACCTGTAGTATCTGGTGATGGGTTACCAGCGCCGCCACAGTCCGCCGGAGGTAAATGGTAATGCGGCTAGTTGGCAAAGTCCTCTACAGGTAGGGCTGGACCTCCGGGGCAGCGTAGTGTAAGGGGCATCTTGTAGTGGAGCAGTAGATAGACTGCTCCAACACTCCCCATCCTATGAGGGGCACCGGGAACGGAGAGGAATGGCATACGCACACTGCAGACGTCTCTTTTACCTTTTACTGGTGGTACGCAGGTAAAGATGTCCAGGGCACTGACAGGTGACCAGTTGCACAGTGAGTCCCCACAGCAAGTGGGTATAAGGCCTTCTCTGTTGCTCTGTGGTAAATGAAGCCCAGCCTGCATGCAGCCAGACTGGCCTCCTCTCTCTTCCTATCTCTGATATCTGTCCACTCCTCCTGTGCGGTCCACGGGTTACCCTCTCTGATCACTGTGGTGGAACACTGCTGTGTCTGGCTCTCTCTCTTTGACCCACAGGGGGACCGGGTGGCTGAAGCCTCCACAGTGTGATGAGGTTTTCTGTAGTCCTGAAGTATCCAACAGGTGCGGATCCCCGATGTCCGGTACGTCTTTGGGCGAACATCCACTAGTTCCTCACTCCCTTTAGGCTATCTGCTTCTTGCCTTCTGTCCCCATTTAGGCTTGTGGGACATCAGAAGGGCCACTCCGGGTCACTGGCTCGGGCCTAACCGCGGCACCGATCACCAGGACGTCTTCGCAGCTCTCCTAGTGTCTGCACACTGACTAACTCCTCTTCCAGCAGCAGTATTTATAGGGGATCTTGCCTAAGGTCAGCAAGGTGAGCTCCCCCTACTGTGATGGGGTGGAAGATGTTGCATGTAGTAGGTACCTGCTGTGGAAACCCAGCTGTACATTAGGGAAGTCTGTGGCTACCTGTGTGAGCAGGGCGCCATATATGCCTCTTCAAAAGACCCACAGATGGGAGGGCCACTTGTCAGCAGCCGTTCTTTTTTTTTTTTTTTTTTCAATCAGATGGTTGTGGAGCCCGCTGGGACGGGGCACTCGGTGCCGGACCGGGGTGCTGCTGGGGGATGTCACGGCGGTCCTGGTCCGGACCGTGTCCCGGGCCCGCACAATAAAATGGGGGGTTATTTACAGGGGATTTGTCACTCGTGACGCCACCCACTATATGCGGCCAGTAATGGGGCCGCGACTGCTGCAGAACCTCCGGGGATGATGGGTTAGCAGCTTGGATGGAATAGTTCCTGTGGGCAGAACTGGGTTCCCCGGGGCAGTGGTAGAGGTAGTTAAAGTCTGTGAGGATGTTATTGATGCTGCAGGAGAGTAGGGGTAGCAATAGAGATGATAAGAGTAGAGGCAATGGCAGTCTATGAGGGCAAGTGGGGCTTCAGCATAAGGATGACACACACACTCACGGTTTCTGTTGTTCTTCAAGTCTTTACTGGCAGATGGTATTACACAGTATTGTCCACGGAGTCTGTACCAGGTTGCTCTCACCCTGACCGGGTCCTTGGCTTCCTACTTAAACGCTGTGTGTGGCCCTGCTGCTGCTTGTAGCTATACTGCTGGCCCTGTCTCTGCTCACGGGTACCAATATGCTGGGCAACTTGAGTCCTCTGTGTCACTGACTCCTTCGTGTTGCTTTGCTATGGTGTGGTGAAGATGGTGGACCTTCACTATGCCGGTGTTTACTGTCCTGTCTGTCTCAGGCACAGCCTCGGATCCGGTATCCGTCTTGAGCGCCTCCCCGGGGTCAAGCTTTTGGGGTAACTCTTTATCCCGGGTATGTTCCTCTGTTACTCTGTCTCCTTTCCTCAGACCTCTCAGGACCTCCACTGACACTTGGCTCTGCTCCTGCTCCAGACTCTCACTAAACTGAACTAACTGTCACTTCTGCTCTGAGGTAAACAACTTGGCTCCTCCCACTAGTGCAGGTGCCAGCTAAGCTCCTCCCACTTTCTAGTGTAGTGTTGTGTGGGGATTAAACCTGTGTTGTTTCTGTGGCATATTAACCCTTGGGGTGCCACATTAGTTTTTATTAAAACTTTACATTAAACACATTGGAATACAAATCCAATACAAAAATGGAAAAACAATATGATACATTCAGTATATATTGTATAGACTCATAGAAACCAATTCCCACCCCCCACCCAACCAAAAAACAACAACGCTCTTCTATAGCCTCCGCAATCTAACCGAGGAAGAGTGACAATTTTATAACAATTGTAAAATGCTATTTGAAAATATCAGTATCCTCATCCGAGTATCTGTAATATAACGTGATATTTCTCTACACCAGTTGTATTCTGTCTCTAATCAGGTCAAAGGTAGCCAGACCAGGGAAGTCCAGCCAGCAACCCCATATTTTTTTCAAATATTCCAGGCCATCCCCTTTTTAAATATATACCGTATTTTTCGCATTATAAGACGCACTTTTGTTCCCCAAAATTTTGGGGGGAAGGGGGGGGTGCGTCTTATAATGTGAAACAATACTTGTGTGGTGGGGTGGGGGCTGTGGAGCGGTGTTCAGGGGCTCTCAGGAGGCTGTCAGGAGGCTGCAGCAGCGGCCCCGTGGTCACGTGGGGCCGCTCATTATCTCCTGTAATATGCACTGCTTCCCGCTGTCAATCACCAGCGGGAGCAGCCCATACTACAGGAGCGGGACCGCAGCCCAGCTGGGCTGCGGTCCCATGTGGATAGTAAGTGCTTTCCACGCAATGAAAGCATGGAAAGCACTGACTATCCCAGGGAGCACAATCATACTCATCGCTCTCCTCGCTCCCTGCTGTCACCGCCATCCCCGCTGTCTTGCCGGCATCCGGGTCCTGTGAGCGTCGCTGCAGAGTGACGTCATCACCTGCGCGCTGCTCACAGTACCCGGATGCCGCCACAGCACAGAGAGCGTTGATAGCGCAGACGGCGAGGGAGCGAGGAGAGGGGTGAGTATGACATTGTTTATTATTTTAAATGTGCGGCAGCCTTATGGGGAGTGTGCCAGCACCATGAGGGGACAGTGTGCCAGAACCATGAGGGGACAGTGTGCCAGCACCATGAGGGGACAGTGTGCCAGCACCATGAGGGGTCAGTGTGCCAGCACCATGAGGGGAAGAGTGTGCCAGCACCATGAGGGGAAGAGTGTGCCAGCACCATGAGGGGGAGGGGAGGAGTGTGCCAGCAGCATGAGGGGAGAGTGTGCCAGCACCATGAGGGGAGAGTGTGCCAGCACCATGAGGGGAGAGTGTGCCAGCACCATGAGGGGAGAGTGTGCCAGCACCATGAGGGGACTGTGTGCCAGCACCATGAGGGGACTGTGTGCCAGGATGGGGGGGGGATGATACAGTGTGCCAGCAACATAAGGGGAGAGTGTGCCAGCACCATGAGGGGACTGTGTGCCAGGATGGGGGGGGGGATGACAGTGTGCCAGCAACATGAGGGGAGAGTGTGCCAGCACCATGAGGGGACTGTGTGCCAGCACCATGAGGAGGATGTGTGCCAGGATGGGGGGGGGGATGACAGTGTGCCAGCACATGAGGGGAGAGTGTGCCAGCACCATGAGGGGGACTGTGTGCCAGCACCATGAGGGGGACTGTGTGCCAGCACCATGAGGGGACTGTGTGCCAGCACCATGAGGGGACTGTGTGCCAGGATGGGGGGGGGGATGACAGTGTGCCAGCAACATGAGGGGAGAGTGTGCCAGCACCATGAGGGGACTGTGTGCCAGCACCATGAGGGGACTGTGTGCCAGCACCATGAGGGGACTGTGTGCCAGCACCATGAGGGGACTGTGTGCCAGCACATGGGGGACTGTGTGCCAGCACCATGAGGGGAGAGTGTGCCAGCACCATGAGGGGAGAGTGTGCCAGCACCATGAGGGGAGAGTGTGCCAGCACCATGAGGGGAGAGTGTGCCAGCACCATGAGGGGAGAGTGTGCCAGCACCATGAGGGGAGAGTGTGCCAGCACCATGAGGGGACTGTGTGCCAGGATGGGGGGGGGGGACGACAGTGTGCCAGCAACATGAGGGGAGAGTGTGCCAGCACCATGAGGGGACTGTGTGCCAGGATGGGGGGGGGGGACGACAGTGTGCCAGCAACATGAGGGGAGAGTGTGCCAGCACCATGAGGGGACTGTGTGCCAGGATGGGGGGGGGGATGACAGTGTGCCAGCACCATATGGGGACTGTGCCAGGATGGGGGGGGGGGAAGGGGGACAGTGTTCCAAAATGAAGGCTATGTGGGGGATATATATACCAGTTTGGGGGACATATATATAAAGATGGACACTGGCATTATAAGGTGAACCCCATTTAACATAAAAAATTATTTTTTCCTCTTTTCCTTCATCAAATGTGGGGGTGCGTCTTATAATCCGGTGCGTCTTATAAAGCGAAAAATATGGTACACTCATGGCCAAATGTTTTGAGAATGACACCAAAATGATATTTTCACATGATCTGCTGCCCTCTGATTTTTATTTGTGTTTGTCTAATGTTTATATCACATACAGAAATATAATTGCAATCATATTATGAGTACCAAAAGGTTATATTGACAGTTAGAATGAGTTAATGCAGCAAGTCCATATTTGCAGTGTTGACCCTTCTTCAGGACCTCTGCAATTCTCCCTGGCATGCTCTCAATTAACTTCTGGAGCAAATCCTGACTGATAGCAGTCCATTCTTGCATAATCAATGCTTGCATTTTGGCAGAATTTGTTGGATTTGGTTGTCCACCCGTCTCTTGATGATTGACCAAGTTCTCAATGGGATTAAGATCTGGGGAGTTTCCAGGCCATGGACCCAAAATCTCTATGTTTTGTTCCCTGAGCCATTAGTTATCACCTTTGCTTTATGGCAAGGTGCTCCATCCTGCTGGAAAAGGCATTGTTGGGCACCAAACTGCTCTTGGACGGTTGGGAGAAGTTGCTCTTGGAAGACATTCTGGTACCATTCTTTATTCATGGCTGTGTTTTTAGGCAAGACTGTGAGTGAGCTGATTCCCTTGGCTGAGAAGCAACCCCACACATGAATGGTTTCAGGATGCTTAACAGTTGGCATGAGACAAGACTGGTGGTAGCGCTCACCACTTCTTCTCCGAATAAGCTGTTTTCCAGATGTCCCAAACAATCGAAAAGGGGATTCATCAGAAAAAATGACTTTATCCCAGTCCTCAGCAGTCCACTCCCTGTACCTTTTGCAGAATATCAGTCGGTTCCTGATGTTTTTTCTGGAGAGAAATGGCTTCTTTGCTGCTCTCCTTGAAACCAGGCCTTGCTCAAAGAGTCTCCGCCTCACAGTGCATGCAGAAGCACTCACACCAGCCTGCTGCCATTCCTGAGCAAGCTCGGCACTGCTGGTAGTCCGATCCCGCAGCTAAAACAGTTTTAAGATACGGTCCTGGCTCTTGCTGGTCTTTCTTGGGGGCCCTGGAGCCTTTTTGACAACAATGGAAGCTCTCTCCTTGAAGTTCTTGATGATGCGATAGATTGTTGACTGAGGTGCAATCTTTCTAGCTGCGATACTCTTCCCTGTTAGGCCATTTTTGTGCACTGCAATGATGGCTGCACGTGTTTCTTTAGAGATAACCATGGTTAACTGAATAGAAACAATGATACCAAGCACCAGCCTCCTTTTAAAGTGTCCAGTGGTGTCATTCTTACTTAATCATGACTGATTGATCGCCAGCCCTGTCCTCATCAACACCCACACCTGTGTTAATGGAACAATCACTAAAACGATGTTAGCTGCTCCTTTTAAGGCAGGACTGCAATGATGTTGAAATGTGTTTTGGGGGTTAAAGTTCATTTTCTAGGCAAATATTGACTTTGCAAGTAATTGCTGTTAAGCTGATCACTCTTTATGACATTCTGGAGTATATGCAAATTGCCATTAGAAAAACTGAAGCAGTAGACTTTGTTAAAATTAATATTTGTATCATTCTCAAAACTTTTGGCCATGACTGTATGTTTCTCCATAGTAATTATGAAGTTTAGGCTGTAAACATATTCTCTATGGGTAGGTACCTTAACAGAGATCCAGTGGTAGATAATTAACTTCCTAGCCGCGAACAACATTCTTGCAATGGTAAGTTTAAGGGTGTCATCCCCATTCATATTACTCACATAACCAAATATACATGTAACCGGATCTCTCGGAAACTGTATTTCCGTTACCGCATGAATCAGATTAAAGACAGTGATCCAAAAAACCTGTAAGCAAGGAAATGTTCATAGCATGTATACAATATATGTATCATCTCAGGTATATTAAGGGCACCTGGAATCGTCCCATAACTGCAAGTCGAACATCCATTTGGGTGTCCTGTATGCTCTGTAAAAAACATATATTTGTGACAAGCACCTAGGTTCACTAAGAGATAATTTAGGTATCATCTGCATAATCTCATCCCACCTCTCCTTCGACAGCGGTCTCAGTTGTGCTTCCCACTTTGTCAGTGCGGATAGTGGATGTTTAGACAGATACACCCGCAGGAGACCCCCGTATATGAAGGATATTAATCCCTTAGTGATTGTCTGTGAACCAAGCAGACTAACAATGTTGTCCGGTCGTATAATAATTGGAGACCCTCGACTTTGTGTGTCAAATGCATATCTTAGTTGTAAATATTGATAAAACATAGAGTGATGCAGTGGCAATTCTTCAAAGGACTTAAAAAGTCCCCTGGTTAACAACTGTGACAATCACTGGATTCCTATCCTTCTCCACTGCGCAAAACCCCTAAGGGGTAGCATTTCAGGCAGAGAGGGATTGTCCCAAATAGGGGAGTATATTGTATGCGCTGTAATACCTCTGTCACGTATTGACTGCCTTGCAGTATGGAAGTGCTGCGGCTGTGGTTTAAATGAAGCCTTTTTTCCCTGCTCTCAGTGTGGAGAGAGGAAACTAATGGGCGGGAGCAGGTTGTAGCGGGTGTGTGTGATGAATTTGACTCATACTTGGGTGAGCTGAGGAGCGTGTCTGGGCTGGTTATTCCCCACCCCTTGGCCATAAATGGGTCAGCTCACATCCAACTGATGTCGCCGATTCAGTTCACTGCTGTTCTGTGACCCTGGAGTGCAGACAGGAACTCAAGCTGCTGCTATTTTTCCCATTGGAGGTTGCTAGGTTCCGTGGTCTGTGGGTGGAGGTAGGGGTCTTATTCCTAGGGCTTCTTAGGAGTTTTAGGGTCTTAGGCTGGGGGCTCTGACCTACTCACCTTCAGAGGTACCTCCGAGTACAGGGCGAGGGGCGAGTCAGGGACCCCAGTATCAGGGCCAGAGCAGGCTCCCCTGACTCCCTATGCCCAGCTCCATCCTACTTCTGGGCAAAGCCACCCCCCCCAGCATGACATAATCAGTGACCCACTATTTTTTCCCTGAAGCCACTATGTCAACCCGAGCTTTTGCGCACCTGGTGGAGGAACTCTCCCAGGAGGTTTGTAACTTGCGGAACCAGGTGCTGCATCAGCTTCGAGAAGTGGTTGGGTATCTTGCTTCAGTTCACATGCTGGCTGTATCAGAACCCAATATCTCCCTTCCTGACCGATTTTCAGGAGGGAAAGATAGATAAATTTTTTGTTTTCAAAGAAGCCTGCAAATTATATTTCAGGCTGCATCCTCGTTCCTCGGGGAGCGAGGAACAGCACGTGGGGATAATACTCTGCCTTCTTAAGGGGGATCCCCAGGCCTGGGCCTTCTCTTTGCCGATCAATTCTCCATCCATGCGGTTGGTGGATGAGTTTTTTGCAGCGCTTGCTCTGGTGTATGGCAACCCTGATACCGTCTCCTTTGCTGAGTGTAAACTACAGAAGCTCAGGCAAGGAGCATGTCCGGTTGAGGAGTATTGCTATGAGTTCAGGAGGTGGGCCACTGACACCCAATGGAATGACCCTGCTTTGAGGAGTCAGTTCTTTTTTTTTTTTTTTAAACCAATAATTTTTATTAATAGTTTCCAACACAAATAAAAGGTACAAAGTATACCACAACCTCCAAACGGAGGAACAGTTGACAAGTATGAATATTCCAGTCGTAAAACTAAAGGGGGTGTCACACGCGTCAATGTCGTCAGTGAGATGATTGCTGACGACGTTGACGGCTGATCGCTGGTGAGCTGTCACACAGGCAGACTCCCCAGCGATCAATGGACCAGAGACATCGTGGAAACGATTTAAATATCGTTTCCACGATGTCTTGCTCCCGCTGCCAGCCTGCTGGAAGCGGGAGCAGGCTGGTCTCCAAGGTAAACTGCGGGTATCTAGGCAGCGCGCGCTGCCTAGATACCCGACGTGTACCTTAGTTACCAGCCTCCTCCGCTCACCGGCTGGTATCTAAGGTACACAGCGGGTAACTAGGGACCCTAGTTACCCGCTGTGTACCTTAGATACCAGCCGGTGAGCGGAGGAGACTGGTAACTAAGGTACACGTCGGGTATCTAGGCAGCGCGCGCTGCCTAGATACCCGCAGTTTACCTTGGATACCAGCTCCCAGCTCTTGTGAGAGGCGCTGGGAGCTGGAATATCGCTACTCCCGGTGTCACACGCAGCGATGCTGCGTGTACACCGGGCGACCATCGCCAGGTTTTAGGACAGATTCTAAAACCTGGCGATCATCAACCAGCGATTTATCGCTGGTTGATTCAGTATGTCACACGCGTCAATATCGCTGCAACGTCACGTGCAGCCGAGATCGTGCAGGCGATATTGACGCGTGTGACATACCCTTTAGGTCAATTGGAGGGAGGGGAGCAGAGGGAAGGGGGGAGAGCAAACAAGTTCCAATTATAGCAGGACTTTGGTAAACATAGCTGAGTAGCCTCAAGCCAGACTGAACAAGTGCCAACATTGAAATAATAATGTATGCACAATACAGTGAGTACACATTACACGGGTATGGAGACTGAATTATACTGGGAAATGATCCACGGATCCCACCACCCAAGTACTTTGGTTCTCTTGTAAAGGTCATGAGAAAGGTATATCTCGTGTTGGAGATGCAAGTTTACTCGTGCAATTAATTCATTCTTAGTCAGGACTGTAGGAGACCTCCAATGTCCCGCTACGCACTGTCTAGCTGAAATAAGCACATTAGTGACCACTGGACGTCCACTGGTGAATGTCCTCCAATCCTAACCCTAACAGTGCCAGCGGAGCTCTGGTGTGAAAGGGAAGGCCCATAATGGCAGTTAACATTGACTCTACTTCCAACCAGAATAATCTAATTTGAGGACAATTCCACCATATATGGGGGGTGGTACCTGGTGAAAGCAGTTTCTCCAACACAAGGACGACGCGGACGTGGCATTGCGTTTAAATTTTGCTAATCGATTTGGGGTGAGATACCAATCCAGTTGGAGTTTTTTGGCCTGTTCCATATGGTTAATGCATGAGGAATAATAAAAAGCGTGTCTAGCCGCTGCCTGCCAGGAGTCTAGAGGGACTGAGAACAAGAGGTAAGACTCCCATCTCCTCATGTATGGGAGTTTAGACAGTCCTTTAGAATTGACAAGTGCTTTGTATATGATGGCCACACCATGTCTTGAGGTATTTCCAGGTTTAAAAAAAAATTTTGTAGGGCATTGTCGATAAGCCCAATTTCTGAAGAAGGCCAAACAATAGAGTTGAGGAAATGCCGCAACTGAAGATAATGATAAAAAGTAGTGTTAGGCAGGGAGAATCTAGATGCTATCACTGCAAATGGTAAAAGACCAGAATGATCCCTCAAATCCTCTAGGAACACGATCCTCTACTCCCGCAATAAGGCCAGAGAAAATGAATCCACCAGATGCTCCACCGCTACCAGGGTAACATAGCGGAAGAGGAAAGGAAAAGAGTTCCTGCCTAGCTGGGACGACACACACTTAGCAGTGCCGTCATTGTGCCAAGACATGAGTGGTCGGCTTTATGCTGTAGTAGATTCATCTCCAGAAGAAGTTTCGTGGAGCCTTGGGGTGCATGGAAAGATTCTATGTGCAACCACAGCGGAGTCGAAGAGTCAGCCCACCATGCCTTCACAGAATCTAGTAACTTAGCCCTGTAGTACATTCGGACATCAGGGACACCAATTCCCCCTTAGCATAGGGAAGGGTCATGACATTAGAAGCAATATGATGAGGCTTACCATTCCAAATAAATCTGCCTATAATAGATTGGAACCTATTTAAATATTTACTAGGTATATGCAGAGGGAGACATCTAACTAGGTAAAGGATCTTAGGAAGAAAGGACATCTTGATAATCTGGATCTTAGCTATTCATGAAAGCTGCAAAGTTGTGTGTCTCTGCAGAGAAGCCTTAATATTATCCAGCAGTCTGTCACAGTTGGTTCTGACCAGCTTAGAGAATTGGGAAGTGTGTATTCCTAAGTAGGAAAATCCCTCAGAAACCCAAGTAAAAGGGAATTGGCCATGAAGGGTGGCTTGTTCCTGGGAGGATATATTTAAGAGGAATATAGAGGATTTAGATTAATTCAATTTGTAATAGGAGGCTAGGGAGAAGTCCTGGAGCAAGCTCATGATGTGAGGGATAGTTTGCGTGACCTCCATGCAAATAAAAATCTCATCGTCCGCGTATAAGCCTATTTTATGCTTCCGGTTGCCTACTGTTAGACCCGTTTTATATGAGGATTATCTCTGACTATAGCCGCCAGGGGCTCCATCACTAGAGCGAAGAGTAAAGGGGACAAAGGGCATCCCAGGCATGTACCATTCGTGATCTAAGGAAGAGCATCTAAAGCCCGACGCCTTAACCGATGAGCACGGCGAAGAGTATAGGGCCAGTATAGAATTCCTGATGGTACCCACTATGCCAAACCGCAGCAAAACATCATCTAGTTACCCCCAGTGCACCCTGTTGAACGCCTTCTCAGCATCAAGCGAGAGGAGTGCACTGGGGGACCCCCTCCTCTCCATCAACTCTTGGAGGTTAACAATTCTTCTCATCCCATCACTAGTTTGACGTTCAGGGACACAACCGACCTGATCTAAACCGACCAAGGTTGGTAAGACCTGTTTAAGGCGATCAGCCAATAGCTTGGCATAAATTTTCAAGTCACAGTTGAGAAGGGCTATTGGCGAAAGTTTCCTGCGGTCGTGGGAGACTTGCCCGATTTTGGAAGAGTGGAAAGCATCACTTCTAGGCCTTCCCTTTTAATTGTTCCAGCGCATTGCCAATAGCAAAATAGTTTTAAAAGATGTGGGGATAGCTGAGAGGCAAAGCTACTATAGTATGGGTGTGAGAAGCCATCTGGGCCCGGTGCGGAGTTCTTTTTGGTGGAACGTATTATATTAAGTATCTCCTGCTCTGATAGAGGGGCATTTAGGCCACGTGCACATGCTGAGTATTTGATGAGTTTTTTACCTCAGGATTTGTAGACAAAACCAGGAGTGGAGCAATCAGAGGAAAAGTATAATAGAAACACCTGCGCCACTTCTGTATTTAATCATCCACTCCTGATTTTGGCTACAAATCCTGAGGTAAAAAACTCATTAAATACTCAGCATGTGCACGTGGCCTTAATATTTGTAATTGAGTATTGGTTAGAACAGGGAGTTTGACCTTGTCAAGAAATGCCTTAAAGCGAACCTGTCACCCCCCCGGGCATCAAAAGCTCTAATAGCCACCTTCTGCAGCACTAAGGCTGCATTCTGAGAAGGTGCCTATAGGCTTTTGATGCCCTTTCTAGTATGAAATATTAAGTTAGGTAAATGCTCACTCTTCTGCAGATTAAAGACCGGGAGGCGGGGTTTCACGCTCCTCCGGCCCGCCCCGTCTTGTCAATCATTGTGCGCGCCTGCTGCTGTCTCCCCTCAGTGTTGAAAATGAACGCGCGTCTCCGTTCTCATGCACGGAGCCGCGCATGCGCTGTGCGCCCGGTGTCGACTTCCTGGACACCGGGCGCACAGCACATGCGCGGCTCCGTGCATGAGAACGGAGACGCGCGTTCATTTTCAACACTGAGGGGAGACAGCAGCAGGCGCGCACAATGATTGACAAGACGGGGCGGGCCGGAGGAGCGTGAAACCCCGCCTCCCGGTCTTTAATCTGCAGAAGAGTGAGCATTTACCTAACTTAATATTTCATACTAGAAAGGGCATCAAAAGCCTATAGGCACCTTCTCAGAATGCAGCCTTAGTGCTGCAGAAGGTGGCTATTAGAGCTTTTGATGCCCGGGGGGGGTGACAGGTTCGCTTTAATAGTTTGTCGAGGGCTGGGGAGTATCAGTAGAATCTTTAAGGTTCTATAAAGATTCGTAATAGTCTCTAAATTCTTCTGCTATTTGGATGGGGTTACATATCTTAGAACCCTGGCTGCCAACAAGGTAGTTGATTTTAGTGTGACCCTCCCGCTTTCTAATACGCCTAGCCAAAAGGGTCCCAGCCTTATCCCCAATCCTGTAAAATCTGGCCTTAGATTTTTTCAGGCTTCTCTCAACCCTGAAGAGGAGCAAGGCTCTAAGGTCCCGTCTGGAGGACGTCAGTTCAGAGAGAACTTTCCCGGAAGGGGCAGTCTTATGCTGATCCTCTAGCAGTTTTATCTTTGTGAGATGGGACTGAAGTGATTCATTGTATTCCTGTTTACTCCGGGCTGCTAATTTAATAAAAACGGCGTGGAGTACTGCCTTATGGGCAAACCAGAGGGTGTCCGGTTTGGATGCCATTATCATTGTGTCGGAAGAACTCCTCCAGTTGGGAAACAATATGGGTTACATTAGCACGACTAGTTAGTAGGTAGTCGTTCAATCTCCATGCTGAAGGAGGGAGGACAGCAGCAGGGTCGACCACTCTAAGGGTGATCGGGGCATGATCCGACCATGTGATGGGTCCTATGTCAGCAGCACAACAGTGGCTCAACAAAGAGTCATCAATCAGAAAATAGTCGAGCCTGCTGTATGAGCTGAAGCGAGGAGACATAAAGGTATAATCCTTTTCATTGCTATGTAAATAGCTCCAGACATAATGAAAATGATACAGATACACCAAATGACTCAGTTCCCCCTGTGCAAGGTCAGAGAAGAACAATCCATACGTTAGTCAAGAGGAACATTGAAATCCCCGGCAATGATCTTAGCCCCATGATTGTGCAGCAAAGGGGTGTCAAAGAATTTTTTAAAGAACCTCAACTGCCCCATATTAGGGCCATATACTGACACCAATGTGTAAGGTGCCCCCATTGAGAAGTCCATGCACTATAACAAAGCGTCCCATAGGGTCTTCAATAGTCACTGTATGGGAAAAAGAAACATTCCTA
Source organism: Allobates femoralis (assembly GCA_033576535.1). Classification (NCBI taxonomy): domain Eukaryota; kingdom Metazoa; phylum Chordata; class Amphibia; order Anura; family Aromobatidae; genus Allobates; species Allobates femoralis. The sequence continues at coordinate 395,872,550 of JARQOC010000003.1, read as the reverse complement.
TGTAGCAAGATAGTAACTCCCGCTTTTTTGCATGTATTGTTGGCAAAGAATTGCACTGGGTAGTCAAGACACGCCATCCTGTGATTATCTCTCCGCAGGAGATGAGTTTCCTTCAAAAAACTAATGTCGCTGCGTGTCTTCTTAAGTTGTCGCCACACCAGTGCTCTCTTTTCTGGTGAATTGAGCCATATAATGCCAGTATACTCATGACAATTCAAAGAAATATCTATGGGTGGCGGTTCAGTCCCGAGCAATGAAGACGTACCAAAGGAGACCTGCTTGACAGAAAGGGCATCAGGGGGAGTAGGGTAGACAAAACCAGAAAACAATGGGAGAACATATAAAATGTAAATGAAAGACAAAGGAGAGATAAAGAACAACATTCCCAACCAAAGGGAAACAACAGTGGATATCCCTGAGGGAAGAGTGACACAAATACACTTAGTGGGGCAAATTCCCCAGAGAACAAGTAGTGTAGATAGACAAGAAGTAGAATGAGAATAAGCCAGTAAGGGTAAAGGAGGAAAAAGGCAGATTTAAGGGGGAAGAAGAGGAGCGGGGATGGAGAGGGAGAGGTAAGGACCAGAGAAGAGGTAAAAAAGTGTATGAGAGAAGAAGAAAAAGAGTAGATTATGAGAAAGAAAAGAAACTAGAGATACCCCGTGTTGGCCTAATGCATATTGATCTGTATGTATTGCAACAACTATTGTTTGTTTAATATGATGTGATTTTATGTCTGCATGCATATTGTTCAGATGTCAACAAAGTTAAAAAGAAAAAGAAAAAAAATGGGGTCCTCATTCAGAGACAGGATGTTCCTCCTCCTGCTTCCAGCGTGTACATTCTAGTGTGGATCTGGAAGCTGAAGGTCCAAGCAGATTTCTCTCTCCCTCTCCAGAAACCAGATTGATCCTATTCTCATGTTGTAAGCTGGATGTTCTTAATTCTCAATAAATGAACATTCTCTGTTGCTCGCTGTGGACATCACGCTGATTAACCCGCTGCTAACACCCCGGGGTGTCAGATCCAGGACCTGGGAATGGAGTCTACAGGCACTTCCATAGCCAGTATATAGTGAAAAACCAATAGGGCGGGACTCTAGCTCTCAAGCAGATGACCAGTCAGGATCTATGCGTCTCTTAGGGGATCCACGAGCGGAGGAACTCCGCGATGTAGGAGATGACGCAGCTTTCCCCAAGAGGAGACCCCATTGTATCAATAGCCTCTCTGTTTACTTCGGGGTGTTGCAGACCGTGGGGTTCCCATTCCACTGAATGATCAATTTGGTAGGGAAGTAGCCCCAACGGAATTCAATATGTTTGTCTCTCAGGATTTGGGTAGAGGGCTGGAATGCCCGCCTCAAGGCCAAAGTGCCCAGTGAGAGGTCCGGAAATACCTCAAGGTCGGTGAATTTATCTGGCAGTTGAGGACCCTGCCGGAGGCCCCTCAAAAAGTCTTCTTTTAACTCAAAGAAGTGAATCCAGGCCAGAACATCTCTTGGCAAGTCTGCACTAACAGCAGATGATTTGGGGACCCTATGAATTCTATCAGTTATCACACTATCCTGTGTGACCGCCAACAACACGGTAGCAATGAATTCCTTCAGGAAACTGCGGAGCTCTCCAGGAGGCACCCCCTCAAGTATGCCGCGGATACTGACATTGTTGCGTCGGGAACGATCCTCCTGATCCAACGCTTTAGAGGGGAACTTTTCCAGCTTATGCTGCAGTTGCTCATGAGAGTCCAGCAATTCGTTATGGGACTTCACCAGCTCTGCCATTTTGGGCTCGAGGTGATCCGCTCGGGTGCCCAGCTCTGTGACCTCCCCCTTTAGATCAGCCACCATCTCCTTCATGTCGTTCTGAAGTGAGACTCTCAAAGTTGCCAAAAGCTCCTTTAGTAAGCGGGGCCTCCCGCATGTCAGATTCTGTAGAGATTCCTGAGGCTACAGAGCCGCGGCGGGAAGCGCGGGCTGAGGGAGGAGAAGGAGGCGCCTTGTTTGCAGGGGCAGAGGGAGTCACAAGGCCACGGGAAAAATAGTCAGAAACTCGCTTGGGAGAGATGTGCGTGGCAGATTTAGCTCTGCCCATCTGAGAACTCACCGTTACGGAGCCTGGTGGTGGTGAGTCACAGTCCTGGAGCCCTCCGGTTAGCTGGGAAATGCCGCTTTGTGCCTGCTGCGTCCAGAGCTCCTGGATTAGGCAGCCTCCGCCATTGCTGCCAGGCCACGCCCCTTGAGGAGTCAGTCCTGGCTGGGGTTGTCAGATCGGTTACAAGACACCATGACTCAGTACGCTGATCCGGAGACGCTGGAGGCTGCAATGGCGCTTGCTATAAGGTTGGACAGACACCTAAGAGAGAGACCAGATCCGACCCTGCCCCCAGTGACCATCCTGCTGTGGAGGGCACACGTGTCGGTTCTGATGTTCCTAAGCAGTTGGGGACTGCAGAGTCTTGTACTAACCCATCTGCAGGTCATCAGGTTGGGCGGTTGTGTTTCTTTTGCAGCCAACCTGATCACTTTATTAGGGTCTGTCCATACCATGCTAACCCCACTTCTCAGATGCAGACGTCCCATGTGAATAAGTGCGGGAGTGCTGCTGTGTTGGTCAGGCCTGCTCACATGTCTCCACCGGTCGTGGTGGTTAATCACCCATCGAAGGATAGGAGTAAAACCCTGCTGGCACACTAGATTGACACTGGACTCAGATGTTATTCTGAGAAGCGTGTTAGGGGGAAGGTGATTACCCCCACTAAGCTCTTGTTGAGAAAGGTTTCTGAAATAACACCGGGAACCATCTCTGCTATTTGCCCCCTGAGAGTGAACCTTTCTCTGTCTGTGACTGCGTGAATGGCAATAAATGGTCAGGTCCAGACCTGAGTGTGGGTGACTATGTCTGGGTGCTGTCAAAACACATAAGGTGGAAGTGTGCGGCTGGAGCTCCTACTACTGGAGTACGTGGTCCGTTTAAAATTTCGGCCATTTGCAACCCCGTGTTGTTCCAGCTAGCCATCCCCCCAGTGCTCTGTATCCGTGCTATCTTTCATAGGTCGTCGCTCAGGAAGTTCAGACCATTGCCAGACATGTCCGGTTTAGAGTCCAGAGGCCTCTTTTCCCTGCTCTCAGTGTGGAGAGAGGAAACTAATGAGCGGGGCAGGTTGTAGCAGGTGTGTGTGATGAATATGACTCATGCTTGTATGAGCTGAGGGCCGTGCTTGGGCTGGTTGCTCCCCACCCCTTGGCCATAAATGGGTCAGCTCATATCCACCTGAGGTCGCTGATTCAGTTCACTGCTGTTCTGTGACCCTGGAGGGCAGACGTGATCTCAAGCTGCTGCTGTTTTTCCCATTGGAGGTTGCTGGGTTCCGTGGTCTGTGGGTGGAGGTAGGGGCATTATTCCTAGGGCTTTTTAGGAGTTTTAAGGTGTTAGGCTGGGGACTTGGACCACCTCACTTTCAGCGGTACCTCCGAATGCAGGGCGAGTCAGGGACCCCAGTATAAGGGCCAGAGCAGGCTCCCCTGACTGCCTACGCCCAGCTCCATCCTACTTCTGGGTACCCCAACCCCCCCAGCGTGACAACCTTGAAGTTGCTTAAATTTATTCCAAATGTTATCATAAGCAGTATGGTAGGGCATTTAGAAGCGTGGGAATGGAATGCACCCGCCTGTAGAGATCAATGACTCCCGTTCAACCAAGAAATGAAGTATTTTGCCCACTGAGTCATCTGCTCTGCATTTAGCCCCTCCCGCAAAGAGCTGACACTGGGACGATTGGTAGTACAGCCAAGGGTTGGGCAAGGCCAATCCCCCTTCATCTTTACACCTCTACAAATGTTCAAGCTTAATACGCGCACGCCGCTGTTGCCAAATAAATTCCCTGAAGACGGCATTAATCTTATGAAATCTGTTTTGAGGCAGCCATATGAGGGAGTTATGAAGAATATATAAAAGTTGTGAAAACAGAAAGGAAATAGGGGGCGCAATGGTGCGGTATCTTTAGGTGAGATTGCAAAGTCTTAGCTGCCAATTCACTAACCTCTGCGAGTTGCGCCGTCCATGCACAACTATGGTTTAAGCCAGACCAGTTAAGCGATCCTCCTCCTGACCCAGGTGTTGTGAGTAGAAGCGAGAATCGCAGCTCCTGGCGCTCGCGGGTCCTCGCTAGACTCTTAGTAGTAACCGAGCTCCGCCTCCTCGCGTCCCATGTGACCGGACGCAATGACGCGGACAGGTCCTATGTGTGTGAGCGTTGCCTAGGTAATCCAGGTCCTTTAGCCACTACGAGCAGCGCCTGCCGTGTCCTCCAAAGAAGATAGATAATAATAGAACAATTATCACGGTCTAGCGGTGGGCGCTCAGAAGTAGATCAGGAATCCTCTGCGGTAATAAGTCCTTTATTTCAGAAACCTCCTTCACCACAACATGTTTCGATGGTATAGTGCCGTCTTTCTCAAGTGGAATGGAGGTGATAAAATGATTACAACACTATATAGAGCAACTAGAATTCCTATTGGTCAACAATTATCTAGGTACACACCTAATTATTAACCTGTTGGTATCAGACAAAGAAGGATCCTAGTAACATGATTATATCTAACTATGTTTCTTAATTATTTGTATTTGCAATGCTATATTGACTACATATATATATCACACTCTATCAAATCCATAGCAATAATAAAAATGAATAAAAATTACATTCTATCCCATAGATAATACATATATATATATATATATATATATATATATATATATATTTATAATATATATATAATTACAAAAATTACATCAATAATAAATAATAATACTACAATAATAATAATAAATATTATATTAAAAATATATATATACATATAAATATACATATTCAATACCTAAAAATTATAATAATAAAAAAGTATTAAATCATTATAATTGGATAAAATATGATCAAAGGACTCCATACTGTATCTAAAATTGAACGTCTAAGTATGTACATACTGCTATAGACGGACTGGAAATTATGTTTTAATATTAATTAAAACCCACAGAATTAAGAATAAAGTTTAACCAGTTTAATTCCTCGATACTTTTTCTATTGTTAGGTTGAGTCCCTCAGGATACAAGGTCCCCAATCTAAAAATCCAATAACTTTCCTTCTTGATAAGTCTGTTTAATCTCCCTTGACCCCCTTCCCTTATATGGTCAATCACGACAAGACTCATCTTGTTGGGGTCTCTTTGATGGTACTTATCGTAATGTTGGGAGACACTATGTTGTTGAAATCCAGACCTAATATTCTGCCTATGTTTGTTTAAACGATTATGAGTTGCCTGTATCGTCCTCCCCACATACTGCAATCCGCAGGGACACTCCAATAAATAAACAACATAGGAAGATTGGCAAGTTAATCTGTGTCTAATATCAAAGGTCTCCCCTGTTGTATTTGACCTGAATTGCTTAATTCCATCCTGCATTATATTGCAGCACATACACTTCCTGACGTTACAAGAATAACAGCCCCATTCCCCAACAAGTGGTGGAGCCAAAGCTCCTGAATTTTCATAATTCCTCTTAATGTCACTAGGGGTTTATTACATTTTTTAGATTTTTATTTCTCCTAAAAACAATAGTCGGTTTCTTAGGCATCCTTGTCCCTAAGAGGGGATCCCTTTTAAAATAAACCAATATTTACTTAAAATGGATCTATAAGGGTCCGAGATTGGCAGTAAGTAGTGATGAAACTCCATTTACTTTTATCATCACTAGTAATCCCTATTGTTCTCTTGTCCGGCATCCTACTTAAGCAATTCTCTTGTGTCATACTCCTAGTCCTAAAGAACGCATCTTTAAGAATTTTTGTAGGATAACCTTTTTCCTTGAACCTACATTTTAGAATGGATGACTCTGATATAAAATCTGTATCTCTAGAGCAATTTTTACGGATCCGCCAGTATTGACCGTATGGGATATTTTTCAGCCAACCTGGAAGGTGGCCACTACTGAACTCTAGGTAGCTGTTTACATCCACTGTTTTGAAATGGGTGGCGGTGTACAGCCTCCCTTCTTCATCAAACCTAATTAATAGATCCAAATACTGAATTTCAGTATTTTCCAATATAAATCCTATCGATTTCAATAAGAATTCTTTCTGGGGCTCTAATAGATTCTCACTGGGGCTCTGATGAGAATCTATTAGAGCCCCAGAAAGAATTCTTATTGAAATCGATAGGATTTATATTGGAAAATAACGTATTTTCCTTTAATGGAGAAATATATAAACAGGAGAAGGGCTGTGCGATGGGGACGATATTCGCACCCAGTTACGCTAATCTGTTCATGGGTGCACTTGAGTCCGCCCTCATCGCACAGCCCTCTCTAGGAGATTCATCTTATCCATCTGAAACGAAAGGGGTAGTTTTCTATAGGAGTTATATAGACGACCTCTTCATTATTTGGAGAGGAACGGTCAGTGAAGCTCAGAGGTTCACGGAGAGACTCAATGACAATGATTGGGGTATCTCTTTTACTGGAACTTACTCAGCATCTGAAATTCAGTATTTGGATCTATTAATTAGGTTTGATGAAGAAGGGAGGCTGTACACCGCCACCCATTTCAAAACAGTGGATGTAAACAGCTACCTAGAGTTCAGTAGTGGCCACCTTCCATGTTGGCTGAAAAATATCCCTACGGTCTATACTGGCGGATCCGTAAAAATTGCTCTAGAGATACAGATTTTATATCAGAGTCATCCATTCTAAAATGTAGGTTCAAGGAAAAAGGTTATCCTACAAAAATTCTTAAAGATGCGTTCTTTAGGACTAGGAGTATGACACAAGAGAATTGCTTAAGTAGGATGGCGGACAAGAGAGCAATAGGGATTACTAGTGATGATAAAAGTAAATGGAGTTTCATCACTACTTACTGCCAATCTCGGACTCTTATACAATCCATTTTAAGTAAATATTGGTTTATTTTAAAAGGGGATCCCTCTTAGGGACAAGGATGCCTAAGAAACCGACTATTGTTTTTAGGAGAAATAAAAATCAAAAAAATTTAATAGCCCCTAGTGACATTAAGAGGAATTATGAAAATTCAGGAGCTTTGGCTCCACCACTTGTTGGGGAATGGGGCTGTTATTCTTGTAACGTCAGGAAGTGTATGTGCTGCAATATAATGCAGGATGGAATTAAGCAATTCAGGTCAAATACAACAGGGGAGACCTTTGATATTAGACACAGATTAACTTGCCAATCTTCCTATGTTGTTTATTTATTGGAGTGTCCCTGCGGATTGCAGTATGTGGGGAGGACGATACAGGCAACTCATAATCGTTTAAACAAACATAGGCAGAATATTAGGTCTGGATTTCAACAACATAGTGTCTCCCAACATTACGATAAGTACCTTCAAAGAGACCCCAACAAGATGAGTCTTGCCGTGATTGATCATATAAGGGAAGGGGGTCAAGGGAGATTAAACAGACTTATCAAGAAGGAAAGTTATTGGATTTTTAGATTGGGGACCTTGTATCCTGAGGGTCTCAACCTAACAATAGAAAAAGTATCGAGGAATTAAACTGGTTAAACGTTTATTCTTAATTCTGTGGGTTTTAATTAATATTAACCCCTTCCCGACCCTTGGCCCACCGTTTGGGCCATGAAAACAAGTTAATTCCCGACTTTTGGCCCAAACGGTGGGCCATGAAATGATCGCGCTCCTGCGGCGCGTGTGAGCGGGTTAACTCAGGTGTCACCGTTGCTACTGCAAGGTGACAACCTGAAGTTAACCCCACGGGGGGTGGATTAACCCCCCCGTGCCCAGGGCCCCTCTGATCTGCAGTTTAAAACTGAAACTGCAGATCTGAGAAATCACAGCGATTCCCTCCTCCCAGATCTGATTGGAGCTCTCCAATCAGATCTGGACGGGCGGATCGGCTGGTGCCCTCCCCCTACTCAGCCCCTCCAGCTCCAGGAAGCATTAGGGCCCCCCCCCCCCGCCCCTCCGATTATCTTTTTCTGCCGGCTGCACCGCAGCCGCCGTCATTCCTCTGTGCGCCACTGCCCCCTTCCTCCTCCAGCCCCTCCTGTGTCTTGTCCCCCTACCTCCAGCCCCCCTTGTGTCCGGTCTGCTCCTCCCCCCCCCCCGCATCCCCGCGATCCACCCGCCCTCCTCCTTCTGTACTGCAGTGCCGGCGGGCTCAGGCGCCCGCCGGTCAGCCTGCACAACCTCCTCTCCCCTGCTCATGCTCCCCCTTCCCCTGCTCATCCCCCCCACCTTCCCCTGCTCACTCACCCCCCCCTGCCTAGCCCCCCACCTCTAGCCCCTCTCACCCATTCCGGAGCAGCCCGCCGGCCTCCGATGCAGCTGCGGTGTGGCCCCTCCTCCTCTTAGCGGCTCCTCCTCCTCATGGGTAAGTATGAATGAATGAATGAATAGATGGATGGATGTGTGCGTGCGTCCGTGGATGTGTGTTAGTGTGTCCGTGCATGTGTGCATCCGTGGATGTGTGTTAGTGTGTCCGTGCATGTGTGCGTACGTGGATGTGTGTTAGTGTGTCCGTGCATGTGTGCATCCGTGGATGTGTGTTAGTGTATCCATGCATGTGTGCGTACGTGGATGCGTACGTGGATATGCGTATGTGGATGTGCGTGAACTCCAGCGTCCGTGGATGTGTTCGTGCGTCCGTGGATGTGTGTGTGCGTCCGTGGATGTGTGCGTACGTGGGTGTGTGCGTGGATGTGCCTGAATTCCAGCGTGCGTGGATGTGTGCGTGCGTCCGTGGATGTGTGTGTGCGTCCGAGTATGTGTGCGTGCGTGGATGTGTGTATGTGGATGTGCATGAATTCCAGCGTGCGTGGATGTGTGTGTGCGTCCGTGGATGAGTGCATGCGTGGATGTCAGCGTGCATGGATGTCAGCGTGCGTGGATGTGTGCATGCGTCCGTGGATGTGTGCATGTGTGGATGACAGCGTGCGTGGATGTGTGTGTGCGTCTGTGGATGTGTGCATGCGTGGATGTGTGTATGTGGATGTGCGTGAATTCCAGCGTACGTGGATGTGTGCATGCGTCCGTGGATGTGTGCATGCGTGGATGTCAGCATGCATGGATGTCAGGGTGCGTGGATGTCAGCGTGCGTCCGTGGATGTGTGCATGCGTGGATGTCAGCGTGCGTGAATGTCAGCATGCGTGGATGTGTGTGTGCATAGGTGGATGGATGGGTGCAACAAGGGATCAAGTGTCCTTTTGTAGTCTCTGGGATCATAGTCATGGTGCATTGTATGACAGATCATTGTCATACAGTGCACCATAACTGTGACCCTAGAGGCTGTAGGAAGAGGACACTTGATCCCTTGCTGCAGTCTCTGTGGATTGAGCAGAGGCGATCGAGCGTCGTGGGACCTTAGTTGTGGACTACATCGGAGGCGATCGAGCGTCGTGGGACCTTCGTTGTGGACTACGTCGGATCTTTATAATAAAGATGGAGTCCGAATTTTGTTTGTGTTTTTTTTTCAAATATAAAGATTTTTCTCTGTGTGTATTTTCTGACTATTTATCAGAGATTCCTAATGGCGGGTCTAACATTGGCCCTATATTATGAATCTCGGGCTTAGTGCCAGCTGCCAATAAAAAGCTGGCATTAACCCCTTTATTACCCAGTTAGCCACCGCCACCAGGGCAACTGGAAGAGCGTGGGTACAGCGCCAGAAAATGGCGCTTCAACGAATGCGCCATTTTCTGGGGCGGCTGCGGGCTGCAATTCGCAGCATGGGGGGCCCAGAACGCTTGGGCCTCTCTATGCTGAGGATTCCAGTCCCCAGCTGCCTAGTTGTACCTGGCTGGACCAAAAATATGGCGGAGCCCCACGTAATTTTTTTTCTAGAATTAGTTCTAGAAATTAAAAAAAAAATGGGCTTCGCTGTATTTTTGGTACCAGCCAGGTATGACGAGGCAGCTGGGGGTGGGTGGCAGTCCGTAGCTGCCAAGTTGTACCTGGCTGGACCAAAAATATGGCGGAGCCCCATGCCAATTTTTTTTTTACTTCTACCAATAAAATGATAAGGAGCTTTGCCTTATTTTTGGATGCCAGCCAGGTACAACTTGGCAGTTGGGGGGCTGCAATTCTCATCGTGGAGAGACCCAAATGTTGTGGCCCCCCCACGCTGCAAATTGCAACCCACAGCCACCCCAGAAATAGCACATTAGAGGTGCCATTTTCTGGTGCTGTACCACAACTCTTCCAGTTGCCCTTGTGCTGGTGGCAATACTAGTGGCACAGACGGGTTCTCCATACGCGACATGGAGTCCGCTAACAATTCCAATTGTTAGCGGACACCATGTCGCGTATGGAGAGCCCCTGTGTGCCTAAACATTGGAGCTCCCCCACAAGTGACCCCATTTTGGAAACTACACCCCCCAAGGAATGTATCTAGATGCATAGTGAGCACTTGAACCCCCAAGTGGTTCACAAATTGATCCATAAAAATAAAAAAGTACGTTGTTTTTTTCTACAAAAAAATTATTTTTTCATTTTTACGGATCAATTTGTGAAGCACCTGGGGGTTCAAAGTGCTCACTATGCATCTAGATACATCCCTTGGGGGGTCTAGTTTCCAAAATGGGGTCACTTGTGGGGGAGCTCTAATGTTTAGTCACACAGCGGCTCTCCATACGCAACATGGAGTCCACTAACAATTCCAATTGTTAGCGGACACCATGCCGCGTATGGAGAGCCCCTGTGTGCCTAAACATTGGAGCTCCCCCACAAGTGACCCCATTTTGGAAACTACACCCCCCAAGGAATGTATCTAGATGCATAGTGAGCACTTGAACCCCCAAGCGGTTCACAAATTAATCCATAAATATAAAAAAGTACTTTTTTTTTTCCACAAAAAAATTATTTTTTATTTTTACGGATTAATTTGTGAAGCACCTGGGGGTTCAAAGTGCTCACTATGCATCTAGATACGTTCCTTTGGGGGTCTAGTTTCCAAAATGGGGTCACTTGTGGGGGAGCTCTAATGTTTAGTCACACAGCGGCTCTCCATATGCAACATGGGGTCCGCTAACCGTTCCAATTGTTAGCGGACACCATGTCGCGTATGGAGAGCCCCTGTGTGCCTAAACATTTGAGCTCCCCCACAAGTGACTATATTTTGGAAACTAGACCCCCCAAGGAACGTATCTAGATGCATAGTGAGCACTTTGAACCCCAGGTGCTTCACAAATTGATCCGTAAAAATGAAAAAATAAATTTTTTGTGGAAGCAAAGTACTTTTTCATTTTTACGGATCAATTTGTGAAGCACTTGGGGTTCAAAGTGCTCACTATGCATCTAAATAAGTTCCTTGGGGGTCTAGTTTCCAAAATGTGCTCACTTGTGGGGGAGCTCCAATGTTTAGGCACACAGGGGCTCTCTAAACGTGACATGGTGTCCGCTAACAATTTGAATGGTAAATTGTTAGCGGACACCATGTCACGTTTGGAGAGCCCCTGTGTGCCTAAACATTGGAGCTCCCCTACAAGTGACCCCATTTTGGAAACTAGACCCCCCAGGGAACTTATCTAGATGGGTGGTGAGCATTTTGAATGCCCCAGTGCTTCACAAATTAATCTGTAAAAATGAAAAAAGAAAATGTTTGTGGAAATAAAAGTACTTTTTCATTTTTACGGATGAATTTGTGAAGCACCTGGGGGTTCAAAATGCTCACCACCCATCTAGATAAGTTCCCTGGGAGCTCTAGTTTCCAAAATGGGGTCACTTGTGGGGGAGCTTCAATGTTTAGGCACACAGGGGCTCTCCAAACGCGACATGGTGTCCGCTAACAATTTGAATGGAAAATCAGCTCAAATTGTTAGCGGACACCATGTCGCGTTTGGAGAGCCCCTGTGTGCCTAAACATTGGAGCTCCCCCACAAGTGACCCCATTTTGGAAACTAGACCCCCCCCAGGAACTTATCTAGATGGGTTGTGAGCATATTGAACCCCCAGGTGCTTCACAAATAATGAAAAAAAATATTTTGTGGAAAAAAGTACTTTTTCATTTTTACAGATCAATTTGTGAAGCACCTGGGGGTTCAAAGTGCTCACTATACATCTAGATACGTTCCCTGGGGGGTCTAGTTTCCAAAATGGGGTCACTTGTGGGGGAGCTCCAATGTTTAGGCACACAGAGGCTCTCCAAACGTGACATGGTGTCCGTTAACAATTTGAATGAAAATCAGCTCAAATTGTTAGCGGACATCATGTCACGTTTGGACAGCCCCTGTGTGGCTAAACATTGGAGCTCCTCTATAAGTGACCCCATTTTGGAAACTAGACCCCCCAGGGAACTTATCTAGATGGGTGGTGAGCATTTTGAACACCCCAGTGCTTCACAAAATAATCTGTAAAAATGAAAAAAAGAAAATTTTTGTGGAAATAAAAGTACTTTTTAATTTTTATGGATGAATTTGTGAAGCACCTGGGGGTTGAAAGTGCTCACTATGCATCTAGATACGTTCCTTTGGGGGTCTAGTTTCCAAAATGGGGTCACTTGTGGAGGAGCTCCTATGTGGAGACGCACAGGGGCTCTCCAAACGCAACATGGTGTCCGCTAACAATTTGAGCTCATTTTGCATTCAAATTGTTAGCGGACACCATGTCGCGTTTGGAGAGCCCCTGTGCGTCTCCACATTGGAGCTCCCCCACAAGTGACCCCATTTTGTTAACTAGACCCCCAAAGGAACGTATCTAGATGCATAGTGAGCACTTTCAACCCCCAGGTGCTTCACAAATTCATCCATAATAATGAAAAAAGAAAATTTTTGTGGAAAAAAAAGTGCTTTTTCATTTTTATGGATGAATTTGTGAAGCACCTGGGGGTTCAAAGTGCTCACTATGCATCTAGATACGTTCCTTGGGGGGTCTAGTTTCCAAAATGGGGTCACTTGTGGGGGAGCCCCAATGTTTAGGCACACAGGGGCTCACTAAACACAACATGGTTACAGCTAACAATTTGAGCTGATTTTTATTCAAATTGTTAGCGGACACCATGTCGCGTTTGGAGAGCCCCTGTGTGCCTAAACATTGGAAATCCCCCACAAGTGACCCTATTTTGGAAACTAGACCCCCCAGGGAACATATCTAGATGGGTAGTGAGCATATTGAACCCCAAGGTGCTTTACAAATTGATCTGTGAAAATGAAATAGTACTTTTTTTTTCACAAAAATTTTCTTTTAGCCTAAATTTTTTCGTTTTCACATGGCAACAGCATAAAATTCATTCTAAAATTTGTTGGCCAATTTCTCCTGAGTACACCGATACCTCATATGTGGTCATAAACCACTGTTTGGGCGCACGGCATTGGTCAGAAAGGAAGGAGCGCAATTTCACTTTTTGAATGTAAAATTAGCTCCAAAATTCAAATTGTGCTCCTTCACTTCTGAGCCCTGCCGTGTGCCCAAACAGTGGTTTATGACCACATAGGAGGTATCGATGTACTCGGGAGAATTTGCACAACACATTTTAAGATCCATTTTATCCCGTTGCCCATGTGAAAATGAAAGAATTGAGGCTAAAAGAACATTTTTGATAAAAAAATTAAAATATCCATTTTTTGTTTTCACTTTGCTTTAGTTCCTGTGAAGCACCTGAAGGGTTAATAATCTTCTTGAATGTAGTTTTGAGTAGCTTGAGGGGTGCAGTTTTTGGAATAGTGTCACTTTTGGGTGTTTTCTGTCATGTACACCCCTCAAAAGGACTTCAAATGTGATGTGGTCACTAAAAAAAATGGCTTTGTAAATTTTGGTTGAAAAATGAAAAATTGCTCATGAACTTTGAACCCTTAAAACGTCCTAACAAAAAAATTTTTTTTTTCCAAAATTGTGCTGATGTGAAGTAGACATGTGGAAAATATTATTTAATAACTTTTGTCTGTCACATATCTCTCTTGTTTATCAGAAAAAAAAATAAAAAATGTGAAAATTGTGAAATTTTCTAAATTTTTGCCATATTTTTTATTTTTTCACAAATAAACGCAAAAATTATCGACTTAAATTTAATACTAGCATGAAGCCCAATATGTCACGAAAAAACAATCTCAGAATCGCTAGGATCCGTTGAAGCGTTCCCGAGTTATAACCTCATAAAGGGAGAGTGGTCAGAATTGCAAAAAAGGCCAAGGTCTTTAGGGTCAAAATAGGCTGGGTCCTGAAGGGGTTAAAACATAATTTCCAGTCCGTCTATAGCAGTATGTACATACTTAGACGTTCAATTTTAGATACAGTATGGAGTCCTTTCATCATATTTTATCCAATTATAATGATTTAATACTTTTTTATTATTATAATTTTTAGGTATTGAATATGTATATTTATATGTATATATATATTTTTAATATAATATTTATTATTATTGTAGTATTATTATTTATTATTGATGTAATTTTTGTAATTTTTATTTATATATATGTATTATCTATGGGATAGAATGTGATTTTTATTCATTTTTATTATTGCTATGGATTTGATAGAGTGTGATATATATATGTAGTCAATATAGCATTGCAAATACAAATACCGTATATACTCGTGTATAAGCCGACCCGTGTATAAGCCGACCCCCTACTTTTGCCCCCAAAATCTGGGAAAACCTATTGACTCGTGTATAAGCCGAGGGTGGACCCCAGCACAGGTATACAGCCCCCAGCAGTGTGGTATACAGGCCCCCCCAGTGGTATACAGGCCTCCCCAGTGGTAGTATACAGCCCCCAGCAGTGTGGTATACAGCAGCCTCCCCAGTGGTATATACAGGCCCCAGCAGTGTTACAGCAGCCTCCCCAGTGGTAGTATACAGCAGCAGCCCCAGTGGTAGTATACAGCAGCCCCAGTGGTAGTATACAGCAGCCCCAGTGGTAGTATACAGCAGCCCCAGTAGTAGTATACAGCAGCCCCAGAGGTATATACAGCAGCAGCCCGCACGCCACCCCCATCAGTATACAGGCGCCCCCCCATCAGTATCCAGGGCCCCCCCCCCCTTGCACCGCAAACCTGTAAAGTAAGATCATTATACTTATCACTGTCCTGTCGCCGCCGTCCCCGCCGCTGCCATCGTGCTCCTCCGGCTTCATCCAGCGTCTTCCGGCTTCCTCCTCTGGCGAAGACAATGACGTCATTGCCTGCGCCGACCAGAGGAAGCCGGAAGAAGACGGATGAAGCCGGAGGGGCGCGATGGCAGCGGTGGGGACGGCGGCGACAGGACAGTGATAAGTATAATGATCTTACTTTACAGGTTTGCGGAGCAAGGGGGGGGTCTGGATACTGATGGGGGGGCGCCTGTATACTGATGGGGTGGCGGATGGGCGGCCTGTATACTCAAGCCGTATGACTCGCGTATAAGCCGAGGGGGGGACTTTTCAGCCCAACTTTTGGGCTGAAAAACTCGGCTTATACGCGAGTATATACGGTAATTAAGAAACATAGTTAGATATAATCATGTTACTAGGATCCTTCTTTGTCTGATACCAACAGGTTAATAATTAGGTGTGTACCTAGATAATTGTTGACCAATAGGAATTCTAGTTGCTCTATATAGTGTTGTAATCATTTTATCACCTCCATTCCACTTGAGAAAGATGGCACTATACCGTCGAAACATGTTGTGGTGAAGGAGGTTTCTGAAATAAAGGACTTATTACCGCACAGGATTCCTGATCTACTTCTGAGCGCCCACCGCTAGACCGTGGTAATTGTTCTATTATATAAAAGTTGTGGCATAATCACCATCTTTATCAAATTCACCCTTCCCACTACAGAGAGATGCAATTTGGACCAGGCTCGAACTTTTTGTTTAATTTTGAGCATCAGCGGAGCGAGATTTAATCGCTCAATCTCAATCAAGTTGGCTGAGATAACAAGGTACTTAAATTCCGGCACCACAGGTATAGGTGAATGGATAGACATTTCAGTATCGAGAGGGAGCAGAGCTGATTTATCCCAGTTGTTATTCAGTCCAGAAACACCTCCAAACTTCGACAGGAGAGCCATAGTACGTTCGAGAGAACTATCTGGGTCTCCCTAAAACAAGAGGTGGTTGTCCACATATAGCGCTACTTTTTCCACATGATCCACATAACGGAAACCCTCAATATTAGAATCTTTTCTAATTCTGGCGGCTAGCGGTTCCACAACCAAAGCAAATAACAGTGGGGACAGAGGGCAGCCCTGCCTCGTACCCCTATGAATTGGGAACGATTTAAAAATACTACCATTCGCTCGTATTTTGGCACTATGCTAAATTTCTTATAACACTTAAATACCCACAAGAATCTTTTTATTTCCTTATTGTGCCTTTATGGCTGAATGATAGTAAAAGAACTATCAGTCCAATATTACTTTGATAGTTCAACAAATGTAACTCCTGTTCACCTATTTAAAGGGTAATATACATTAATAAATTTACCTATATATATCTATACCAAAAGATCTTCAATTATATATCTTACCAAAGATTGCAATTTTCAATATTAATAAGGCAATAGATATTTATGAGGTCTTATTATGTAGACAAATTTTTTATAGGAATACTGCAAGGTCATTTTTATCGTTAAGACCTGCTACTTCTTGGGCTCGCGACTCAATTAAACCACCACGCCTCTTTTTGAAATAAAGTTTTGTGGGTTTCTCCTCCTCTAAATTACGGTGCAACATGTTTCAGACCTACAAATGAGAGCGATCTAGGATCATTAATATAATGTTCTTTTATATAATTAACCGTGAGCAGCCTTTCCCTGTGGTTATTGAATTAAAATGTTCTTTAAATCTAACATAATGGTCTTATCATTTTGCCTATATAATATCGTCCACACGGACATAAGACTGCGTATACGACCCATGTAGTTTTACATGAGATATAGGTCTTCACTATATGTAATTTTTGTCCTATCCATATAGGATTTTCAGTTATATGATATTTACAGTAAGGCTACGTTCACACATTTGTGTATTTTGTTGCGCTTTTTTGCCACGATTTTCGGCCGCGCAAAAAAGCACAACAAAATACATTGCTGCTTTCACACACTGCAATTTCTTCACCCCATAAAGCGCAGGTGATGTCACAGAGGGGAGGAATAATCCTGCTTCCTCCTCCCCTGTGTAACATGTGTGACCGCCCCATTAGATTTCGCAGTGTATTAGTATACACTGTGAAATCTAAATTAAATTAAGGCAAATGTATGAAAAATAATTAAGAGTCAAATACATACCCTCTGACGGCTTTTCTCCGTTACAGTGATATCGTCCTGCCAGGACCTACCGTGATGTCAGAGTGCTCGCAGTCATGTGATACATATCACATGACCATGACGTCACTCTGACATCACCACAGATCCTAGCAGGGCAATTCCAGCGGTGGCTCCTGGCTCCCGGACACCGGAACACCAGTCGGAGGGTAAGTATTTAATTCTTTATTATTTTTAATACATTTGTCTTTATTTAACTTTGATTTTGCAGTGTATAGTAATACACTGCAAAATCAAATGGGCGGTCACAGGTGTCACAGAGGGGAGGAGGAAGCAGGATTCTTCCTCCCCTCTGTTACATCAGATGCAGCAGTGCCCGCCCTTATAGGAAAAAGCGCTGGCGCTCCTGCATAAATAATCTTGTCAATACAAGGTCATTCTTTTTAGGCAGGCACTTTTTCCTATAAAAGCGCAGCATATTTGTATGCAGTGTCCCATTCACTTTGCCGGCAGACAAAAAACACATTGCGTATTTTGAAAAGTGCGCGCAAAAATACGCAATGTGTGAACGCAGCCTAACTGCAGTTTTTGTATTTATAATTACCTACTGGTCCCCTTTCATCTAACCATGTCTGTCTTCTTTACTTTTTCTATTTTTGCTCTTTTGTACTAAAGATCTCTCAGATTTTTACTTCTTTTATATGTTACAAGTGGTGCGCCTATACAAATTGAACTCAGGTCCCTATCTGATTCGATTACATGCCAGTATTTGTGAATAATTGTCTTAATTTTATCATACATGTTATTATATTCAAAAGTAAATCTTTTCTTTTCATATGCTTTTTTCACTAAGTGTGTTTCTTATCTATTATTATCTTTTTCATGTATCAGCGCTCTTTCTTTAGCTTCTTCTATCATTGTAAAGGGGTACCCTCTATTCAAAAAGCTGTTTTGTAATGTATCAGTTTGTTTTTTAAGAATTTCTGCATCATTATTGATCTTATTTAGTCTGATAAACTGACTAAAAGGTAAGGAGCGTTTCGTGTACATGGGATGTGCGCTGTTAAAATGTAAAAGTATTGGTGGCTGTAGGTTTTTTTATATAGCGATCTCACCAGTTTCCCTTCTCTTATTTGTAAACTCACATCAAGAAAATCTAGTTGCTGATCTCCATAAATAGAAGTGAAAAACATATTGTATTTGTTAGGCGGCAGTCACACAGTACAATATCGTGAGCGATATTGTAAGCGATCACGTGCACGCGCGATCGCTAACAATATCGTTCACATCGCTGGTGAGATGTCACACAGACAGACTCACCAGCGATGTGGAGCAGCGAGATCGCTGGTAACTATGGTACACATCGGGTTACTAGGCGCCGCGCGGCGCTTAGTAACCCGACGTTTACCATAGATACCATCTCCCAGCATAGGCTCTGCGCTGGGAGATCATTCATCGTGGTGTCACACACCACGATGAAGCAGATTGTTCAAGTGTTTATCGCTTGATATGAGCTCCGGCTCTCATATCTGCGATGTCACAATCAAGCGATTTTACATTGTAAAATCGCTTGATCGCACGTAGCGATGCACAAACGATATCGCTTAAGCAATCAAAAAGCAGATCGCTTAAATGATATCGTTCGCAATATTGAACCGTGTGACGGCCGCCTTACAATTATTCAGATAAGCAATGAAATCATTGAAATCTGCTTCGGAATCATCCCACACTAGTAATACGTCGTCCACAAATCTAAGATAGACTTTGATCTGTTTTAGATAAGGATGTGATTAAGCATATATCATTTAGTCTTCCAGACGAGCTAAGAAAAGGTTAGCGGGGGTACATGTGACGGGCGTACCCATTGCTGTATCCTCGCTTTGTAGAAACCAATCGTCTAGAAAAGTAAATGCATTATGTTGCAGAATAAAATGCAAAGAATCACATACAAAATTTATCAAATTAGTATCCTGACCATTCGTGGTTAAAATTTCCTTGATGATATTAACTGCCTGTTCTTGTGGTATGCGAATATATAAGCTTTCAATGTCGATAGAAGTAAGTTTAAAGCCTTCCTGCCATTCTATATTTCCGATCGTTTTAATCAAATCTCCTGTGTCTTTAAGGGCCCTTTCACATCAGCGTTTTTTGAAATTTGCGGCAGATGCGGTGAAAAAAACGCATCTGCCGCAATTACCGCATACCGGCTGCACTTGCGGCGCGGTTGCGGTAAACGCCATGCAAAGTATAGGGGGACTTGCGGCAGGTGTGGCAAGTGCGGTTTTGCACTTGCGGCAGGTGCGGCTGCGAAAAAAAACGCCGGCTGACCGCGGTTTTTTTCGCTGCCGCACCTGCCACAAGTGCAAAACCGCACTTGCCGCACCCACCTGCCGCAAGTATCCCTATACTTTGCATGGCGTTTACCGCAACCGCGCCGCAAGTGCAGCCGGTATGCGGTAATTGCGGCAGATGCGGTTTTTTCACCGCATCTGTCGCAAATTTCAAAAAACGCTGATGTGAAAGGGCCCTTATATAGTGTGGTGCAGTGAAGGGTCTAATGCTGGATTGTAGGTATATTGCTCCTAGCATGGTAAAACGTGACCTGGATTTTCCCTAAAGCTCACCGAATTTTGGTCACTTTTTTCTACCCCTTGCATCTAGCAGGTGGCTGCAGATCCCCCCAGGAGGTAACACATGCGTCTAGACACCGGTACACAGTCCCCTGCAACCTATAGCATGGGGGCGGTTTGTGGCAACCAGACGACCTGCCATGTTTGCAAGGAGGGGCAGGTGGTGAATACAGACACCTGGACGCCATTAGGACTCTGCCACTCACACTCAGGTGATACATAGTGTCTGAGCAGCCTATTGGTGACGCCTTCTTTTAGATCGGGCGGGCTGCTCAGCACTGAAATATGCATCTCTGTGACAGACGCCCCCTAGAGGAAAACAACCTCAACTGCAATGGATAAAAAGATGCAAGTTAACACTATAAATGATGATGTAAGGTGTTAGTTGGTATTTTGGCGCCAGAATGTGAGCTGCCGCAGAGTGTGAGCTGCTCAGACACTATGTATCACCTGAGTGTGAGTGGCAGAGGCCTAATGGTGTCCATGTGTCTGTATTCACCTCCTTGCAAACATGGCAACTTTGGCAAATATTTTTATGAATTTCTGGGAGTACAAACATATTCATTGTGAAACAAACCCCTTTTTAGGGGAGCTGAAGTGGTGGGGAAGGTACATCGATGACGTGGTAGCGATTTGGGCGAGCGTCGACGGTGTGCCTCCCCCCCATTCGGCGTCATTCCAGAAATTTGTGGAATACATTAATTCTAATGATATGAACATTAGATTTACCCATGAGGTTCATTCAAATAAAGTGTCATATTTGGATTTAACACTGATTGGAGATTGTGAGGCAGGTATAATCCATTCAGAGTTGTTTAGAAAACCTACAGGAGGCAATTCAATTCTACACGCAGAAAGTTGCCACCCTCGCCATGTTGTAAATAATTTGCCAGTTGGAGAAATGATCCGGGCGAAACGCTCGTGTTCTACAGTAGTTTCTTTTTCCAAAGAAATGAATGTTATAATCAACCGTCTAACTGAAAGAGGGTATAAGTCTAGGACACTGGCAGCAGCAATAAATAGGGTCAGAACGTTAAGACGCTCAGATTTAATGAAGGCTAAACCCAAAAGATCTAAACAGGAATAATGGGTCCCAACTTTTTCTACCTCTTTCAGTGTGGACTACAGTGATATTGTCAGATCCTTTCACAAATGTTTGCCAATTTTGTACCAGGACCCTATTTTGTCAACCATCTTAAACAAAGGCATCAGATGTGTACCCAAAAAGTGTCTGACCTTAGGAAATATTGTTTCACCTTCGCTTTTCAAACCGCATAAAACCAAACCAACTTGGCTGAGCACCACAGGTAACTACCCCTGTAATGGCGTAAGATTTGGTCTGTGCACTTACATGCGAGTCACCAAGGAGTTTTGTGACCGCCTTTCAGGACGGAAATTTGCTATTCAATCGTATATTAATTGCAATTCAACAGATGTAGTGTACTTGGTGTCTTGCAATCTATGTAACAAAGATTATGTAGGATGCACGACCCGCACTCTAAAGAAACGTATTGGCAAACATCTGTCTGCAACGAACCCTTCTTATAGGGCTAGCCGCAGACAAATGTAAAATCTATCACGCCATTTTTTGGAAGCACACGGGGGAGATACAAATGCCATGACAGTGATAGGCATTGATCGGGTAAAGGGGGGAGAGAGAGGAGGAGACAATGGGAGATAGGTGTTTGAACAAGGAGCCCACTGGATACTTAAATTACACAGTAGGTCACCAGAGGGATTGAATCTACGCTCAGATCTATATTATTTTTATTAATGTATTTGTGGTGCTATGATAGATTCTATCTTTATGTGTCGTAAAATCCTTCCTCTCTTTTCCCCACCCCTCTTCCTAAGTTCCCCCCTTCCCTCTTCCTTCCCCCCCCTCCCCTTCCTTTTTCCCCCCCAGACCCCCATCCCCCCTGTCACCATTAACATCCTGCGACGCTGTCTCTTCCACTCGCTGTGCCGCTCATTAGATACATGAAAATTTATTTTCCAACAGCTTGACAGCGGACTACTAGTGTGAGGGACAGCGGCGCTACGGAGAGATAAGTATTCGGTGATACGTTCTCAGGTAACGCACAGTTAGTGCACACGAGCTATACTTGTTGAGCTGGTTGAGCTGCGATATATTTTATCTTTATGTATTGTAAAATCCTTCCTTTCCTTTCCCCCCTATTAAGGCCCCCTCGAACGTCCTCTATCCCTGCTTATTGCTACTAACATCTTGCGACGCTGACTGATCCTCTCGCTGTGCCGCTCATTAGGGTCATGAAAATTTATTTTCCAATAGTTTAACAGCGGATCACAAACGAGAGGGACAGCGACGCTAAGGAGGGATAAGTATCCCCGCCTGGTGCCACTAACAACTTGCGACGCTGACTGATCCTCTCGCTATGCCGCTCATTAGGGTCATGAAAATTTATTTTCCAATAGCTTAACAGCGGATCACAAACAAGAAGGATAGCGACGCTACGGAGAGATGAGTATTCGGTGATATGCTCCACAGATAGCGCACAGACAGTACACACGTGTTGCACGATATGTGACTCATGGATATATATCTGTGATGTATGGCCTGTGGCTAATTACACAAATCTGTTACCAATAAGTGATGTTTTCCTGACCAGATTATTTTTCCTGATCATGTGGTAACGTAGTGAGTTTGATGCCAGGTTATATTGCGGTTTACCCACTCGGACCTGTGATTACCCCGTTGAAATCAAGAGATCTATAAGAGTTACTAGTATTGCATATGTTATTTAGTGAAGTGTCCTTACATTTTTATACCACCAGATGGAGCCCAAGTCTTCGGCTCGTATTAATTGTTTTTTACCTTGCACATGTGATTAAGGATTGTTTTATTGTATTTAAAGTCTGGGGGGTTTAGTTTCTGTGAGGTGTTGACAAAGGATGGTATCCGAAACGCGTCCAGCGTAAGGGACCATGTACCCTGTGACACTTGTCAATGATTTTAACTTGCACTAATAAAGAAATAAATTAAATGAAGACTGAAGTCCTGTGCTGGAGTTTCCCCATACTAATGGTGTCCATGCGTCTGTATTCACCACCAGCCCCTCCTTGCAAACATGGCAGGTCGCCTGGTTGCCACAAACCGCCCCAATGTTATAGGTTGCAGGGGACTGTGTACCGGTGTCTAGACGCATGTGTTACCTCCTGGGGAAATCTGCAGCCACCTGCTAGATGCAAGGGGTAGAAAAAAGTGACCAAATTTCGGTGAGTTTTTTTATTAAAATGTTCCTATTCGGATATTACAGTAAAAATATTATATGAGTTATCATATAGCTAGGGACTTGTGAGTGTAAGGGCCCTTGACGGGGGGTCACGAGCTTACGATATTCTGGCGCCAAAATACCAACTAACACCTTACATCATCATTTATAGTGTTAACTTGCATCTTTTTATCCATTGCAGTTGAGGTTGTTTTCCTCTAAGGGGCGTCTGTCACAGTGATGCATATTTCAGTGCTGAGCAGCCCGCCCGGTCTAAAAGGAGGCGTCACCAATAGGCTGCTCAGACACTATGTATCACCTGAGTGTGAGTGGCAGAGGCCTAATGGTGTCCATGTGTCTGTATTCACCTCCAGCCCCTCCTTGCAAACATGGCAGGTCGCCTGGTTGCCACAAATCGCCCCCATGTTATAGGTTGCAGGGGACTGTGTAGCGGTGTCTAGACGCATGTGTTACCTCCTGGGGGAATCTGCAGCCACCTGCTAGATGCAAGGGGTAGAAAAAAGTGACCAAATTTCGGTGAGGTTTTTTTTTATTAAAATGTTCCTATTCGGATATTATATTTTCCCTAAAGATCCAAGTTTTCCAGGTCAGTGTGGGTCAGGATCAGCTGGAGCAATCAGACCTGCATAAGGGAGTGAGTGGAAAACATCAGAGGGAGGAGCTAGGCTGGAGGAAAAACCCTGAGTGTTGGAGATCTTATGGGTTGTTTTTCCCTTTTTGCCACAGCCAATGGTAAGTGTGAATAAAACACTGAAGTTTTGTTGGACTCAAAGCCTGGGTGTTGCCTCATTACTGCACCTTGCCGATCCCTACCAGAGAAAATCCCTACAATAGGCTGGTATCTTTTTCAGGAGGGGTCTTAAAATCCAATCAATAAACTGAGACAAGGGTTCAGTTAATGAGCAGTGCCCAATACTATGGGTCTACCTGGCGGGGAGGTCGGATTTTTGTGAATTTTTGGCAAATGGTACCAGTGGGCCCTGGTAGGGAATTCTGGAAAGAGTTTTTCGGCATCTCTCCTCCCAATGGTACCATTTTCCACGTATTTCCGCAAGAGATTCCGCAGCTGATTTTTAAAAATCTTTATATTTTTTATATAGCTCTGCCAGTAGTCCATCTACTCCCGGCGCTTTGTTGTTCAACATGGATCCAAGCGCCACCTCTAACTCCTCCAGTGTTATAGGTTCATCTAAATACAATTTAGAGGCCTCAGTCAATGTTAGCAACCCAGCCTCCCCCAGAAACTCCTCTATTTCCCTCTGCGATGTTTGCGTCTTAGACTATATTTTAGCATAGAATGTTTTCAACAGACGTAAAATCTGTCGTGGCTCTGGCCAATTCACCTTTTCTCCTTGCAACTGGGTGAAGAACGAGGGCTCCTGTTGTGCTGATGATACCACAGAGAGCAAATGGTCTGCACTTTCAGCATTTTCGAAAAACTGGACAGATTGAAACATAAGTTTTCTCTCCGCAGTCTGAAGAGTCACCTTAGCCACCATATTTTGTGCAACCGGCAGCTGTTTCTGAGTATCAGGGTAGATTGTATTACCAGGGGCATCTCCGCCTCCTCCAGTTCCCGAAACACTATGCTATCCCATTCCCTAGAGGCCGTTTAAACTTTTGAGATCTCTCTTATACACATACCACGAAGGTATGCCTTCATCGCCTTCCATACCATCTGACTGGCAGCTGAATCTTGATTAAATTGGAGATATTCCTGGAGTTCACCACCAAATCGATCGTCTCGATCTATTAATTGTAGCCAAAAAGGGTTAAGATTCAGTTTAGGTTGCATCCCGGGGGTCTCCCTAATCAATGAGATACTCATAGGTAAATGATGTGTAACCATTCTAGGCAAATATTTAATATCCAGAATTAATGCCAGCATCAACCGGTCCCCCAGGGCAAAGTCAATATGTGAGAGACACAAGAAGTGGAAAAACATGAATATAGATACTCCCCCATATACCGACATCTCCAAAGATCTATCAATAAAGTCTCCCTGAGTAGCATTCCAAATGGCGTGCAATTGCCTCCTGGTTTCAGGTGTTCATTTCTCCCTTTGTCCCAGTGTGAGTCTAGAATATTATTAAAGTCCCCTACCACAATATATAGGACCTGTGGGAAATCTTGCAATAGGCCCAAAACGTTTTATAATACTTTACTACTGTAAGGAAGGGGGGGTATATATATGGATATTATGAGCATCTGTTTTGCAAAAAGTTTACAGTGCAAGAGAACAAATTGGCCCTCAGCGTCTGTAACCACCTTAAGACATTCAAATTGAACACCAGCACAGACTAGCACACTGACCCCTCATGAGTATGCAGAGTAGGTGGAGTGGTATCCAGCCTGTACCCATCTTTTAACCAGAAAGTGAAAGGTCTCAGAGGTGAGGTGGGTCTCCTGCAGACAAACCACAGCAGGTCTCTCTTCCAATATTAAACTAAATATGGCTTGTCATTTTGTAGGAGATTTTAGAGCTCTAGTGTTCCAACTAAACAACTTAATATTACCCGTCATCAGTTTGCAAGGGGCATATTTTCTGTCTCCATCATACCCCGGTGTAGAGAAGAGTAGCGTCCATACTCAAAATAGAAAAACAATAAGAGCACTTAATCCCTCCCATCCCAATCCCAACCCAATTAACCATAACAATTTTCCAACTATAAAAATACAGCTTGAGGGTGATGACACTCCCTCTACGCAGAATAATGGGCGTTTCAGTTCCATAGCGCCTCCCGCATTTTACAGGGTACCATCCCACAGCACCATTGTATAAGTATATGCAATCGTCCCGTATGTTAGAGCCAGCAATCAGAGTAATGAGAAAGAAGGGTGAAGGGGAAAAAAAAAGGAAGTGGCGGGGGAAGAAAAAGGGAAGCGAGGAGGAACACCACAATAACCAGGATGTAGTCCTCCGCCCAGCTCCCAACATATACCATCTACTTTAGATAGACATTGCAAATAGTCCACCTCTGTCGTCAGAATAGTGAAATAAAGTGTCTGGAGAAAGAGGAAGAGAAGAATGAAGACGATAGAAAAGGACAAAAGAACAAAGGGGAGGGGGTGGGATGAGGAAGGGAATCTGAGTTGGAAAAGGGGAAGGAGGGGGGAGGGAAGGATAAGAGCAACAAGAAGGAGACATGAACTGAAGTGGGGGGGTAGTAGTCCCGAGCATTAACCATCACGTAGCATCAAAGAGGACCCAAGTCAGTGGTATGTAAAAATCCAAAGGGGCACAAAGTTAATTTATTATCCTGTGTTTTTCTTCTCCCTCTCTTTCCTCAACCGACCCTCATTCACATCCAGCCACCCCGTGGCCTCCTTCAGGTCTGGGAAAAAAGAACCTTTTCTCCCTCCACGACTGTCAGCTTCGCAGGGTACACCATGGAGTAGATGATTCCAATGGCTCTAAGTCGTTTTTTGACACCTATAAATTTTGCTTTCTGTCCCTGAACCTCTAAGAAGTAGTCAGGATAGAACGAGATCCTAGAGCCATTCATGGTAATATCAGGGTGATATTTTAGAATATTATCCCTGTCCCTGTATGGAGAATCTTTGCTAGCACAGTCTTGGCCTGTTCACATGGGGAAGGGAGGGGGGGGAGGGAGGCTGAGCAGGGACCCTATCAGCACGTTCCACAGCATATAGATGGGCCAGTCTGTCAGGGCCTATTGTTGTCTTTAGCCAGTTTTCACAGAATTCAGTTGGGTTATTACCCTCATACCTCTCCGGTACTCCAACAATACGGATGTTATTGCGTCTCGATCTATTCTCAAGATCATCAGTTTTGGCATAGAAGGTAGTGAAGTGCTTGACAGCTTCCTTCTGGTATTTAACGCATTCTGACAATTGATCCTCCACTGTGCTGACCCGTTTTTCTAGCTCTCCTGTTCTTTCCTTAATCCCATGCAGGTCCTGGTGCACAGTTTGCATAGTTTCTTACAAGTGTCCTAATTGTGTCAGCACACTATAGATCAAGGTCCCACATTGCATCACTGCTAGCAGCACATCTTTAATAGTAGGTTCTGCAGGGATTTGTAGCTGCAGTGTCTTCAGCTGCTGGTGCTTTTGTATCACCAATTCTCCCCAGTTATAAGCCCTCTCCGAGTTTTCCTGCATGCCTGCGCCCCAATCCTCCTCCCTCCTCCTCCCTCACCCCCGGGTTACTTAGCTCATCCTCCGGGTCTCGTCCGTCTCTGGGGTCCTGAAGGGCGTCGGTGTCTCTCCACTCCACTCAGCGAATCGCTGAAGCCACGCTGCCACCTCTTGATTTCTGGCTCCTCCATCTGAAGTTTCCTCCTTGAGCCTCGCTGTCCTCCTCACCAGCAGTCTTCCTCTGGCGTCTTTTCACCATATTAGTGGTGGATCTGCGTGCCGGTCCATCTAGGGGCCTCCACTGCTTTCAGGCCTGCTGCACAGGAGGAATTCACGGTGCTCGTGGGTATTTGTCCGGGTAATATATCGGATGCTGTGCATGAGCTCAGCACTCACGCGTCGTCCTTACATGCCGCCAGGCCACGTTCCCTGTCAGCAGCCATTCTAAACTGAATGTGCATCCCCTTGTCAGACTGCTGAAGCTAAGCAGCAGGAGCCTGGGCCACTGTCTATATGGGAGACACTATGGAAATCTGAATGGCAAAGGGGCGTGGCCTAGCACATGGCTGAGATGGCTGCCTGAATCAGGAGCTCCGGGTCCCGCAGGCAATAAAGTGACGCTACCAGCTCTACATCCCGGTCACACTGCCCCAGATATCTCTGGACAGACTCCACTAGAGGCCAGGCACCTGATGGGCCGTGTCCGCCAGCCCTATCGACAACAATCCCGCAGTCTTACCTCCTTCTTCCCACGGCTACAGGAACTGCAAGGTAACGGAGCCAAAATGGCGCCACAGCCTCCCCCCTCCTCACCACGCTTCACCCGCACCTCCAGACGCGGATCCACAGTGTCCCTCTCTGCTGCCTCCTCGGGCTCTGCACCCTCTGGGCACCCTCCAGAAGCCCCGGTATCGCATGCAGCCATGAGAGAGCTCCTGGCAGGCCTCCGGTCCTCTCTGCAGAGCGACATGCAGGCCATGACGGCGGGGCTGAGAGGGGAAGTCACGGACCTCACAAGCCGCACCACGCACCTGGAGGAGAGAATGGGGGAACTGGTGCGTTCGCACAATAGCCTCCTGGATGCACATGAAGCTCTTCAAGCCAAAATGGAGCGGACTGTCCTCAAAACCCTAGACCTGGAAGACAGGTCTAGGCGTAACAATATCAAGCTAAGGGGCATTCCAGAGGCAGTCCCGTCCAGTGAGCTCCGTCCCCTACTTCAAGCTTTTGTGGCTGCAATCTTACCCTCTCTGACACCCAGGGAGGTTGTGGTTGACCGTATTCACCGTCTCCCCAGACCCTCTTCTTTGGACCCATCTGTTCCCAGGGATGTGCTGGCGAGGGTGCACTTTTTTGAGATGAAGGAAGACTTTATGCGAGCACTCCGCAATGGGACTGTGATTCCAGAACTATACCAGCACATTTCAGTTTATCCTGACCTCTCGGCCGGCACCCTATCCAGACGAAGAGCCTTTCAAACTGTCACAAAGAACTTAAGAGACCAAGGAATCGACTACAAATGGGGTTATCCGATGAAGCTCATCATAAAGAAGGACAACCTGTCACATGTCTGTCTGCTGCCAAGGGAGGCGGAGGCCCTACTGCGCTCCTGGGGCCTGCAGCCCCCGCTGGATCCTGCCTCATCTATTCCATTCCAGCCACCAGGAGAGCAGGGAGAGGATCTCTCCCAGAGCCTGCCGTCAGTGAGAGTCTTGAACCCGGAGTGAGATGCTCCTATGTGACCTAACCGGTGATGTATATGGCCTTTGCCCTCAGCATTCCCTGGATCCTTGCCTGTTGGAACCCGTTTCCTGTGCTTTTTCTTCATATTTCCTCTTTATTACTGCCTCTGTAGTGTTTTTCTTTCCTCCCTTCCTACTCACATGTTTCCCCTTTTCTCCTCTCATCTAGACCAGCTTCAAATTCCCCCTCTAGTCAGCCTTTCTTGCTCTACTTCCTCCCTGACCCTCTATCAGTAATTTCCTTTTCTTTCCCTTTTCCTTCACTTTTTTCTCCACTCCACACCACTGGCCCCCATCTTCCCTCTCCTCTGTACACACACACTTCCTTGTTCCAATTGCTCACTCTTTCCCCTCCCCTTAATATTTCCCCACCCAGACTCCTTCTCACTCCTTCTTTACTAATTTCCACTGGCTGGCCCCAGCACTGGTGCTTCTCACTCTATCTTAAGCACCTCAAATCTCGTCTTTACTCTCTGCCTCTTCATCCCTATTCTATCTTTCTTCCTTTACTTCTAGCTTCTTTCCTTCTATCCCTCTTTTGCTCAGGTATTGCTCAAGAAATTTGTGACGGAACAAATTTTGTGACTCTTATTGTGAAGAGTCTCACCTAAACTGAGTAATTTGTAAATAAGTGTATAAAAGTACTTTAATCCCTTGTTTCCCCCCCTTCCTCCTCCCACCCCTCCTCACCTCCCCTCCCTTACCCTCACCGTGTGCTTGTGCAGTGCGTGGCAGCACGCCATACAACCCAACCGCCGACCCTTGGGGACAACATAGCGCATCTTTTTGCAAAACTTTTTGTATTATTCTGCCTATTCATACAGAGTGGGACCTCGGAGAGATCCATCATGAGCATTAAATTTATTTCAACCAATGTTAACGGGGTGAACTCACCAGCCAAACGCTCTTTGGTATGGTCCCAGTTGAGGAAAACGAGAGGTGATGTGATCTTAATTCAGGAATCACATCTCCTGAAAGAAGACAATCACCGTATGGCCTCACGGCAATACCCGCACCAATATTTTGCCAATGCAGATGTTAAAAAAGCCGGTGTGGCAATTTTCTTACATCAATCCCTCTCATTCCAACTGGTTGACACTGTTTCTGACCCGCAGGGTAGATATCTGGTGGTGAGGGGCTTAATCAATAATGTCCTATACTCACTGGTGTCAGTGTACGGCCCAAACACAGGACAACGCAAGTTTTTTCGCTCCCTCTTCCCGAAGTTGGCCACCATCACAACTGGCTTGACGGTGATTGCGGGCGATTTGAACCTTCCAGTTCATAAACGACTTGACTGTTCCTCCTCCTCATACTGCCGTGGTGAGATGGGTGGTCTAATATCTGATTACCATCTGCACGACATATGGCGGTACTCCCACGGGGAGGAGAGGGACTATACCTACATGTCTCCACGGTTCCAAACATATGTGAGACTAGACTATTTCTTGGTCAATGATCCACTCCTGTCTCGGTGTCTATCATCCTCCATCGACAATATCACCTGGTCGGACCATGCCTCGGTATCCCTTTGTGTCTCGGACTCCTCACATGTCTCACCGACTTCATTATGGAGATTAAATGAACACCTCCTGGCCTCCCCTGATAATATTAACCATATCATGGCCTGTATTACTGACTACTTCTCCCTTAATGAAGGGAGGGACACAGACCCTGAGCTGAACTGGCTGGCCCATAAGGCGGTCATCCGAGGCGCCTTCATCCAAATGGCTTCTAGACTTAAAAAGAAAAATGAGGCTCACACCAAACTTCTCACAGCCAACATAGCTAGGTTGGAGAACCGCCACAAACAGACGCCCAATGCCTCCATTCTTAAAGAACTGACCGCTACGCGGGACTCCTTGCGATCATGTTTACTAACTAAGGTAGAATTTGGATTACAGAAGTTGAAAGCTAAGTACTATGGCCTGGGAGACAGGGCGGGCTCAGTACTGGCCAAACGGATCAAGAAAAAACAGGATCTAGCCAAAATTACCCATTTAATTACCCCTGCCGGCACAACTATTAGGAACCCCTACCAGATTGCGGAGGAATTTCGAACCTATTATTTATCTCTATACAATCTGCAAGACGACCCTTACACACCCCAACCGTCCCCGGAAACTATTAAGCACTTCTTAGACCAGGCCCAGCTTCCCAGACTGACTGACCAACAGCTTCTCTCTCTTAACAACCCCTTCACAACTAGGGAAATTCAGGACACAATAAAATCTATGACAAAGCATTCCGCCCCTGGCCCGGACGGCTTTTCTTACGCCTATTACACTACCTTTGTCTCTCAATTATCTCCTCACTTGCTAAGTCTGTTTGATTTCTGGCGATCTAGTGGCAGGGTCCGTTCGGAGGGCCTAGAGGCAGTGATAACTACACTCCCGAAGCCTGGTAAGCCCCAAACAACTCCGGCGAATTTTTGACCAATCGCCTTGCTCAATTGTAATCTAAAACTCCACGCAAAACTTCTAGCGGCCCGGCTAATGCTGGTCCTACCCTCCTTGGTGGGCCCGGAACAGGTGGGGTTTGTCCCGGCTAGGCAGGCGTCAGACGGTACCAGGAGGATAATAGACCTTCTGGAGCTTCTTGAGCGAGACAAAATCCCCAGTGCACTCCTCTCACTTGACGCCGAAAAGGCGTTTGACAGAGTGCACTGGGGATACTTGGAGGAGGTTCTGCACAGGTTTGGATTTGAGGGTGCCTTTAAGACTGCTATTATGGCCTTATACACCACTCCGAATGCGAGGGTCAGGGCATCGGGATTTCTCTCCGCACCCTTTCCCATTTCTAATGGCACCCGTCAGGGATGTCCCCTCTCGCCACTGGTTTTTGCACTCATCATGGAACCTTTGGCGGCCAGGGTGAGGGAGGATCCTCTGGTGCATGGCCCTCGTGTGGGAAAGGTAGAGCACAAAATTGGCCTATATGCTGATGATGTCATCTTCATTTGCACAGAAGTGCCAGAGACCATTCAGCGTATTGTGGAGATTCTGGGGAGTTCTCTGCTGCATCCTACTATAAGTTGAACTCTTCGAAATCTCTACTATATCCAGTCAATATCTCCCGCCATCTGCAGGATCTTCTCCAATCCCAATTTCCATTCGTCTGGTCGCCACGGGGCATACCCTATCTGGGGATCCAGATAACTCATACAAGCAAGATCGTGAGGAGCAACATGGATGTGCTCTACCGCACTTGGGTCTGGCCCTGTCGTGGATCACCAGAGTCCAGATAATTAAAATGACGTACCTGCCTAAAATTCTTTATGTATTGAGATGTCTCCCCCCTCCTCATTCCTAAAAAAACTTTAGCCTCTTTTCAATCCCTTATAGGCCGCTTCATCTGGCAAGGGAAATCTCACCGTATAGGAATCACTGTCCTGACGGTACCTACCCGTCGGGGGGGTCATGGGAGTCCCAGACATCGCAGCTTACTATCATGCCACTCAGCTGGCAATAGCCAAGGCATGGTGCACCAATGATTCCACACACCACCTTTGGTTACAAATTGAAAGCGAAGTTGCACCTCAACATTCTACCCGGGTTCTTCTAGAAATTAACCTACTCAGACGACAGTGTGACTCTTTGATCCTGAAATCGATGGTCGCCCTGCTGCGAGTGTGGGACCGTTACAAACTAAACCTTATGTCCTTTCTAGTCCACGCAATCTCGCTGCATTCATTGGAACCTATGGTAGACTCCCTCTCCTTCACTTCATGGAGAGAGCGGGGCCTGACTTTTCTTCGCCAGGTCCTAGATGAGGGTGGAGTCCGGCCTTTTTCTGAACTGGTTGACAGATTTGATATTCCCCTCACCACCTTCTTCAAATTTTTACAGCTGAGACACCTCATTTCCTCTTTGCACATACCTACTTTTCAGCCTGGATCAGGTGATGGATCTCTCCGAGCCCACTTCAAATCGCAACACTCTAACGATCATGGAGTGGCCGTCTGTTATGATGCTCTGTCCTCTCTCAAACATAATACAAAGCTACCGTACATGCTCACCTGGGAACGTGACCTTCAGTTTGTGGCTTCTCTAGAGGAGTGGCAAAGTGCCTCAGTGCAAGCCACAGCATTCACTCACTGCATCAATCATCTGGAGCAGTTAAAAAAACTACAAATGAACTGGTACACCACCCCACTGAAGATGTCCAAATTCAAGGGTCGGCTGCCACCTAGTTCCCCCTCCTGTTGGAAACTTTGTGCCCAAACTGGTTCCACCATACATGTATGGTGGCTCTGCCCAAAAATCCGGGCCTTCTGGACAAGAGTGGAAAGCTTGTTGATCTCCTTGACGGGCATCTCTTTTACCTTAACACCACAGCTTGCTCTTCTGGGATTGGGCTTGGAGGAGTGGCCCACTCCTATTCGCCCTATTACGGCTAATGTCCTCCTTGCCGCAAGGTTATGTATCTCCAGACATTGGAGAACGCCCCAGGTCCTGAATATTGAAGAACTTTGCTCTTCACTGAACTACCATTTCCAGCATGAAATTTTTCTTGCCCATACCGCTAGGAGACAAGCGAGGGTTCTGACTTGGTGGGACCTGTGGTCCTCCTCAAAATATAACACGATCGCATTCCGCTCTTAAAATGCAATAAGATGTCTGTCTTCCACTAACTTAACTAGTCACTAACTTCCTGAAGATGCTTATGGTCTCTCTCTTTGAGATCAACATATGAGGCCCGGCGGGCTGCCGGCTGCCTGCCTACACGTAGCACAAGCTTCCCTCCCTCCCTCTTCCCCTCCCCCTACCATCCTCCCCCCCCCCCCTCCCTCGCTTACCCCTCCCACCTCCCCCCTCCCTTTATTCCCCATCCTTCCCCTCGTTACTGGGGTAGACATTCCCCCTTCTGGTATAATCATCCCTAGTTTGATATGTGATGTTATGTTATGTTATTAAAATACCGACTTGAATCGGTCTCTAGGGCGCTGCCCTCACTTTGAATGTTGTAATTCACTATTGGACGAACGTCCTTGTTTGGAATTTCCCCCATTGTTCCCTTGTTGTTTTTTTCTGTATCCCATGATGTTTCATAAACTCAATAAAACACTATTGGTTTAAAAAAGAAATCTGAATGGCAATCTCAATAGGAATCTCAATGGAGACCATAGCTGCATGGACTTTTTAAAGGCCAAAGGTCAGGTAAGCGGTCCAACCCATTAACAGCAATTAAAACTGACTTGTACTAATGTAAAAGTGTTTGAATTTGCCGGTAAATGCTGTCCATGGTGCTGAAGTTTTATCTTCAGCAACATGGACAACATTTATCGGTCGATTTAACCAATCGGCTTTCACCACTGCTGTCACAGCGGTGAAAAGCTGATTGGTTGCTGCTCCGGCAACCCGGCAAATTCAAACACTGCTGCGACGGCAGAGGTGTTAGCTGACATTGAAAAATCGCACAAGCATGCGACTCGCACAGTGTGCTGTATGGGTGCGATATTTTCTCGCACCCATATGCTTTAAATAAACACTAGCCCGAGGAAATCGCGTTCAATCGCAGCATGCTGTGATTGAACTCGCATTTCACTCACAATGCGAGTTAAGTGCGTTGAAAACACACTAATTTGACCAGTAGCATTTACTTCTACTGGTCTGAGTGCAATGTGAGCTTTTCTCGTATTGCACTCGCGCGAGTCTCACGCCTGTGTGCCTCCATCCTTTTACTAATGTATGCCTCTTCAAAAGACCCACAGATGGGTGGGCCACTCATCAGCAGCCATTATAAACTGAAGGTGCATTCCCATTGAGACTGTCATTCAGACTCCCACTGACATTCCCATTAGGTCTCCCATAGAGATTCCCATAGGGTCTCCCATACAGACTCCCATACAGACTCCCATTGAAATTCCCTTGTCAGTCAGCTGCTTAGCTGACTGACAAGGGCAGGCATATTCAGTTTAGAATGGTTGCTGACATGTGGCCCTCACTTTTTTGGGTTTTTTGAAGAGGCATACATTAGTAAATGTTTTAATTGCTGTTAATCAGTTGGACCTCTTACCAGCCCTTTGGCCTGTAAAAAGTCAATGCAGACATGGCCTCCCATTGAGACTTCTATTGAGATTCCCATATGGTCTCCCATACAGACAAAGGTCCTTGCTCCTTCTTAGCTTTAGAGGTCTGACAATAGCATACAAATTCAGTTTAGAATGGCTGCTGACAAGTGGCCCTCCCATCTATGGGTCTTTTGAAGAGGCATACATTAGTAAAACACAGTTTTAATTGCTGTTAATGGGTTGGACCTCTTACCAACCCTTTGGCCTGTTAAAAGGCAATGCAGCCACGGTCTCCCATAGAGATACCCATAGGGTCTCCCATCCTGACAGTGGTCCAGGCTCCTGCTGTTTAGCTTCAGTAGTCTGTCAAGGGCATGCATATTCAGTTTAGAACAGCTGCTGACAAGTTGCCCTCTCATCTGTGGGTCTTTTGAAGAAGCATACGTTTGTAAAAGTCAGTTTTAACCCGGCTATTCTGTTGGGGTCCATATGACCCGAAATAAAATATGAGACCCTGCAGATTATTTATTATGTGGATCTGAATCTTGTGATTAATTGATTTTCCTCATTTGAGGGGTTCTTACTATAAGTGTTGTTTTTTTATTTTTGTTTACTTTTTGCTACACGCTGATTGTTACACGATAACATTTTATACTGTTCAACAGGTGACTAATTATTTCTGCCTGAAAAATGTATTTGTTTTCCTGTGTACTTCATCTCATTATTCAAAAGGGTGGAGGTTTCACTGTTCTTATCAGTGAGCAAGTACTCATCCAGTCATTTATCTTTCAATTCTGTGACAGAGAACACAAGTAGTTTCACTTTCAATCCTGAGAGAGAAGACACTGGATTCTGAAGTGGAATATGAAGAGGAAAATGATACCCAAACAACTAGTCGGATGCAAGCAATCCATTTTAAAAACAAGGATGTATATTCCGGTTCCGGCACTGTGCAGATGGCCGCTTGAGGAGTGAGCTCCGGGGACCACATCTATAATCCGCAGATATCAAAGGGAGCGAGTGGCCATCCGGCCTGAGAAAACGCTGGCGGCGACTCCCAGAGGAGCGGGGACTCTGGACGGATATGTCCAAAGAAGCTCCGGCCGGGAAATAGCAGATAACTGCCGTGAAACAAGTCAGAGCGGGAAGGCACTAAAGATGGCGGCGGACATGGAAGGCAAAGCACAGAAACAAGCTGCCAGCAGCCGCAGTCGCAGCAGTTCAAGGAGCGGCAGAGACAGTTACGAGAGGGCTAGTGAAGCTGGAGAATGCGGCGCATTGCAAGCAAAGGCACCGATGATTACAGTGAATGCCCCAGAGGGAGCGGAGAAGCGGGGAGAGGAGGAGGATGGGAGAAAGGGCACACAAGAGGAAACCCATGGATAAATGCATAATACACCATTACACTTGGTCAATACAGGGACTATTGATGAGAGGGCACTAGCCAGAGAAGTAGCCCCATATATATCTGCCGATTTAAAAACTGCTTTACGGGAGGCTATTACAGAGACAGTCTCAGGCCTGCAGCACACTGCGGTGCAGCATGGAGAGAGTCTGCAGGAGGCCGAATGGAGACTTGCGGAGGCTGAGGACAGCCCGTGGCTAATCTCCAAAAATTTTCTGTTAACTCAGAGGAAAAGATTGATGATCTGGAGAATCGATCCAGGCGCAACAATTTAAGGATGGTAGGGTTACCAGAAAGCATCGGGGCAGGCCAGCTAGACACCATCTGGGAAGAAGATCTGCCGAGAGCCCTGGGCTGCAGGGAAAAGTGTTGGGTGGAGAGAGCACACAGGGTCGGCCCCCCGAAAGACCCAAATGATGGCCCGAGACAAGTAATAGCTCGTTTTCTCAACTATAAAGATAAAGAGAGACTGTTGAGGGAATATAAGGGGAAGAGGCTCCCATTGATTGTTAAAGGGCATAAAGTCAGACTCAATGTACTTAGATCGTGCATGAACTGTGAGTGTTCAGGGGGTGATTGGGGGGAGGGGGGAGGCTGAGCTCATGAAACTCACGAGGTGGGAATCTTGGTGACCGGAGAGCTCAGAGATGATCCAGGACTCTTCATGAGACTGGATATTTCAGCTTTAAAATACGTCTCTGAGAGGCGATACGGGACAATAATAAGTAAAGAGTTATGATAGATTCGTCCGTGAGTCGGTGGGGGATTTGAGGTAGTCTGTTATGACATTTTGACTTTTTCGAGGCAGGTGGTATGGTCACATGTAACTCCAAATGTAGACGTGATTCTTTGAGGTGTGGTCCGATGGTGACATGCACAGAAAAAAGGAGGTCAAAATGTTCTGGGATATATGTCCAAAGGGGAGCAGAGATAGGGTCTTCTCCCCTTTGAGTATGGAGGGCTCATGGGTGATAGTACATGTTCTAAGTTATGTATTTCACCTAATTTGCGACAGGTTCTATCTATCTAACTTGCAGGAAGATGAATGCTATAGGATACAATGCCACTGACTTGAGTACTTCTTTATACACTACCACGACAAGATAATTCTGACAGTGAACAGAAGTGGGATTACTATTCTCACACAACATACTCCAGACTAGGAATGTTCAGGATAATTTCATGGAATGTGAAAGGCTTACGAATTCCCCAATAAGAGATATATGGTTCTAAGACATCTAACGAGACTCAAAGCAGATATCGCCCTATTGCAGGAGACACATTTACGAGATCATGAACTGATTTACATGCAGAAACTATGGGTAGGGGCGGCCTGGATCTCGGGAGCTCAGCACAGAAGGGCAGGGGTGATAATTCTAGTCAGTAAACACCTTGCTCACACCTTGGTCTCAGTTACTCAAGATCAGGAAGGAAGGAGACTGAATGTTGTATTGAGGGTGGAGATCAACAGCTAAGTCTCTACAATATTTATGCACCCAATGCCTCACGGACGCAATTTTTCCAGGAGCTGCATGGGGAGATCTTGCGTGACCTAACACCAAATATCATAATCGGAGGAGATTTCAACGAGGTTCTGACACCCGAAATAGACAGGCAAAGATCAACAGGTGGGGACACACTGGCTATTCCAGCAAACACAGGACAGGGCTCACTGATAGGTACGGTAGAAACATTAAATTTGTTGGATGTATGGCGAATACTTCATCCACAAGATAATGAATATACTCACTTTTCCCATCCCCACACCTCCTGGTCTCGCATCGACATGTTCTTAACGAACAACAATGTGTTCCATTGGGTAGAAGCAGCAGAGATAGAGGACATGGTCATTTCGGACCATAGTCCAATAAGCTTGGATGTGCTTGATGAGAGACCCAGAGGTTCGGATATACTGTGGAGATTCCCCTCACACCTAGTAAGAATTGGAGACTTTAAAAATAGGCTTAAGGAGTGGTGGGCTGGGTACGCAATTGATAATGCCTTACATGAAGGCAATCATTGACTTTATTGGGAAACTGGGAAGGCGGTGATTAGAGGTCAAATAATAGCCTATACATTAACACACAAAAGAAAGGTGAGAGAACAATATGCCACGGCCAGTGTGAAAGTTTCAGACACCTATCAAACATTCAGGCGCACACACAACCCTACTGATAAAGAAAAGTGGATGGACGCCAAAAAAGAATATGAAGGGTGGGCGGAACAAAGAGAAATAATGATTCGGGGACAGTTGGATGTGGACCTGAATAGATTCGGAGACAAAGCCGGACAGCTGTTGGCAAAATTGGCCAAGGGCAGACGACGCTCTGATCCTATAGCAGCACTTAGACAGAGGGGAGGGGGTATGACTACCGATCCCAGGGTCAAATTCCATCCTGGGGGATTACTACAGGACGCTCTATAAGTCAGATGATAGTCACGAAACGGGAGGGGAGAAGTGGTTGGACAAGGTACCGATTACGGCTATCTCGGAGTCACACCTAGAGATGCTGAACAGACCCATCTCGGAGGAAGAGGTTGGCGCAGGCATTAGACATTTGGGCACTAATAAAGTTCCGGGACCTCACGGGTTTACTGGGGAATTTTTTAAGGCCTTATGTGACGAATTGATACCGACACTAACAAAATTATTCAATTAAATGACCATGGGGACTTCCATCTCAGATGAAGCAAATGTGGCATATATCAAACTTCTACCCAAAGGGGACAAGGGAGGAGAGGACCCAGCAAACTTCAGGTCCATATCGCTCAAAAACTTAGACCTTAAAATCATGTCAAAAATTATGGCGGATAGACTAGCCCAAGTTATTCCGGAGCTTATAGAAAAGAACCAGACGGGATTTGTCAAAGGCAGGTCTGGCGTCACCAACGTGCGCAAGGCTCTAATGGTCCTGGACGTAGTTAGAGATAGGAAGGAAGAATGAGGGGGGGGACCCGGCCTTGGTCACCTTGGATGCAGAAAAAGCTTTCGACAAAGTCAGGTGGCCTTGGCTGGGTCTGGTACTGGACCGAATGGGAGTCCAGGGGAGATTCAGAACATTTCTGAAGACCTTGTATGCTAATCCGACCGCAAGGGTGCACACTCTGGGATTTTTGTCACCAAAGTTCCCATTACAAAAAGGAACCAGACAAGGGTGTCCTCTTTCCCCACTCTTGTTTAACTTGGCTCTAGAACCTCTTGCAAGATATCTGAACAGTCACAGCGGGTTTACAGGTATTAAAGTGGGGCAATCGGAGATACAAACTGCTTTATTTGCAGATGACATCATACTTTTCATGGAAAACCCCAGCTGTGATTTACCTGCTCTGATGGCAGATATCGAGACGTTTGGGAAATTCGCCGGATTTAAACTGAATAAACGGAAATGGAAATTCTATGAATTAAGGGGAGCGGCGCTCCAGACGAGGATTTAAGGGAACTGGGAATTCCTCTAGCAAAGTCATCTATTACATACCTAGGGATATTGCTGGGAAGGACTCCAGGGCAGATCTATATGCTCAACTACAGGCCACTTTTTGACAGAATTGAACGGGAATTGAGGAGCTGGGCTGGGTTGCCTTTGTCGCTACTGGGAAGATGTCATCTGGTGAAGATGATAAGTTTTGCACGGCTCCTGTACCCGATGCAAACTCTTCCTCTACTCCTGAAACATGAAGATATACGGAGGTTGAATAAAGCCATATCCACATTTGTTTGGAGAGGGAAGAAACCCAGACTTCGCATGGGGACCCTGATGCTAACAAGGGATAGCGGAGGAACGAATCTGCCAAATATAAGAGGCTATAATCTGGCCTGCCTGATGAGGCATGTGGTGGAGTGGATTAAAAAATCCGACAGGTATTCCGATGGTCAGCTGGAGACAGCGTTCTGTGCGCCATGGGACAGGTGCTCTCTCTTGCACGCATCCTTATCAAGCTTGCCAAAGAACGTTAAGTCGTCGGCCACCTTTCGGGATACTATAATGACCTGGAAGGCCGTGAGGAAAAAATGTGGGTTATCGTGGAGGATGTCGAAACACCTCAACCCATGGGTTTTCCCGGGTTTTAAAATGGGACGGGATAATGTGTTATTTGAAATGTGGAAACAGAGAGGGGTGAGGAAGATGGGCGACCTAATTCTGACAATTGACAAAAGATGGATGACAGGCCAAGAAATCTTGGAGAAATTCAGTTTAGGAGAGAGCCACATACTTCAATATCTCCAGCTGAAACAACATGTCATGACACTTCTTGGCAATGTATCAAATGAAACTTCAACGAACATTTGTGATCGACTGATAGATCTAGACACTTCACAACTGACCATTTCGGGCATCTATAGAGAGCTTAGGGAGACATTAATACCGGGGGAGAATTCGGGGTTATTCGCTAATGGACCAAATTGAAGGGACAGGATGGGGTGGTGGAAAGCATTCTGAAGGGGTGGGGGAATGTGAGGCGGTACGTATTGAACGAACAATGGAGAGATTCCCACTTTCGTATTTTACATGGTGCAGTGCTTGGATTTAATTCGCCGAAATCGACAGATAATCCAGGCAGGCTGACAAGCTGTCTGAAGTGTCAGCAGGAGAAGACTGACATGGTTCATGGCCTGTGGAGCTGCGCGAAGGTTCAGGACTATTGGAAGATGATTAGTTCCTTGACTAGCTCACTATGTGGCAGCACATATGCCATGGATCAGACCACTTGGTTATTCCAAGATTTAGATGCTGGTCAGGGGGATGGAAAGGGGACATGGTTAGCCCATGTCCTCATTCTTCTGGCAAAAAGACTGTTACTCACCAATTGGCTGCGTGCTGAGCACCCGAGGGACACAGATGTAATGTTAGGTTTGTCCAGGGCAATGGAAATAGATAGGAGAGAAACCCTGAGAGACAAAGAACAGCTGATGGCTGGGTTTATGTCAAAATGGAGAAGGTTCATAGAGTCGCAAAACTCAGTAGAAGAGATCAGGCGTATTATGGACCCATTCAGGGGGACCTCTTGGTATCTACTGGAAGATTGAGCCTCTCTTTGGGGAGATTAGGAATGTAATCGGAAGCGATAGGGGAAAAGGGGATGCTACATACCGGAAGAGGGGGGGTAGTAGGACATTACTGACTTCTAATACTTTGAGGAGGTTCCTGTTAAATGGGGGGGAAGGTACGTGGTGTGTGTCAGTTACTCCAATCTTTCCTGCAGTAAGAGGGAATTGAGGGAGGGAAGGTTAAAGGTTATTAAGGTTGATAAGATATTGTGGGCATTTAGGGGCTAATGTTTATTGCCCTTGGAAAATTCACTGTTCTTATGGCGGGAAATTGTTATGTCACTCTGTGAATTTATTTTTAAAAACTTTTATTCAATAAAAACGATATTTAAAAAAAAAACAAAAAAAAAAAACAAGGATGTAATTTGGAGCCTTATCATTCTGGTAGATTGTCCTCTGAAAATATCATAAAAGCTACT
Organism: Allobates femoralis; assembly: GCA_033576535.1. Taxonomy (NCBI): domain Eukaryota; kingdom Metazoa; phylum Chordata; class Amphibia; order Anura; family Aromobatidae; genus Allobates; species Allobates femoralis. The sequence goes on along the minus strand of JARQOC010000003.1, from coordinate 395,830,738 downwards.
CCTGGTCCTACTAGGTACGCTATATCAAGAATATCTAATATAGGATCACCATTCGCATTGTTCCTAAATATGACCATCCTAAATATTAGAATACAAATGACAAAGATTAAGGGACAACGAGTTTATGGTGATAAATGGAACAAATTAGATGTGACAGCTCTAAATGCTTAGATTGGTTTACTTATTTTAGCAGGAGTATACAAATCTTATGGTGACTCAACTAGAAGTTTGTGGAATTCCGAAACAGGTTGCCACATATTTAGATTTACAACGTCTCTTGAAAGGTTTCATGAGTTTTCTACAGAACTGAGCTTTGATCGAAATGAAAGAAGAGCTAAAGATAAACTAGCCCCTATTAGAAATGTTTGGAATAAATGGGTAGAGATTCTACCAAAATTATATAATGGTGAAGCTATAACAGTCGAACAACTGGTGGCATTCCGAGGTAGGTGCCTGTTCAGATAATACATACCGAGTAATCCAGCAAAGTACGGCATCAAGATATGGACACTTTGTGACAGCAAAAGTTCATAAGATGTAAGTGCTCAAGTGTATACAGGAAGTAACCCTGGAGAAAGACCTGAAAAAAATCAGTGTATAGCAAGTTGTTCTCGATTTGACTCATGGACTAAAAGGACAAAATGTCACATGCGACAACTTTTTCATATCTTACTAACTGGGCCAAATGTTGCAGAAAAGACAATTTACCATGCTGGGTACTATAAGTAAAAACAAGCCAGAACTACTGCAAGGTATCCTTAGTAAAAGCGATATAGTTCTACTTTTTACTTTTACTGGAGATGCAACAGTTGTGTCTTACGTTCCCCAAAAAAATAAACATGTAATTCCAATGAGCACAATGCACCATGACAATGCAATAAGTAATCGAGAAGACAGAAAGCCGGACATATTATTAGATTATAATGCCAAAAAAGGGGCAGTTGATACACAAGATCAAGCAATTTCAACATACACATGCAAACACAAAACTAATCGTTGGCCAATGATAATATTTTACAACATTCTGGATGTTTCGGCATAAAACACATTTGTTTTATGGAAAGAAATCAACCCCAATTGGAACAGAAATAACCTGCATAAAAGAAGAATTTTTATTGAAGAATTAGGAAAATCCCTAGTTAGGCCATATCGAAGTCAGAAAAGTAAAGCCCAGATGTGAAGAAGCAGCAGCCATTGTGGAGAGTGTCCAGCAGCTCAAGAAAGAGACTCCACAGCCTCCACCAGCACAGCTACCAGCCAAAAAAGGAAGAGATGGAGCTTCAGTCCATCTTCTTGTGACAATAAAACAAATCTGACATGTGTTAAGTGTGTGCAAAATATCTATGTAAGGGACATGTGTTTTATTATTGTGTTCAATGTAAAAATGCATGAACCTGTTCACCCTTTTTTAGAGATAAAAAAGAAAAACTGAAGTTTTCATTATTTTTCATTTGTTGTTTTATAAAATAGGTTAATACAAAGTTATATTTAGTTAGATTTCATGTTACAGTAATGGAAATCTAAAGCATGTTTGTTATTTGTGGCTGAATGCTATGAAGCTAACATAATTGCAAACAGCCCATGTAACCTTTTTCTGAAAAAAATAAGTAAAAATTAAGTTTTAATTTCATTTTTCATTTGTTAATGATCAACTATTTTCACATAAAGGTTAATAATGAAATCGGTATTCAAATATAACACAGTAGCTAAAATCAACATTTTTATAGGTTGGGTCATATTGATCCGAAACAGTGTATAGTAAATGCGATCAGAACAGCAGGGTTAATTGCTGTTAATGGGTTGGACCTCTTTACCAGCCCTGTGTCCCATAAAAAAAAATCAACGCAGCCATAGTCTCCCATTCAGACTTCCATAGAGACTCCCATTGGGTCTCCCATCCCATGAATGGCCCAGGCTCCTGCTGCTTATCTTCAGCAGCCTGACAAGGGCATGAACATTCAGTTTAGAATGGCTGCTGACAAATGGCCATCCCATCTGTGGGACTTTTGAAGAAGTGTACACTAGTAAAAGTCAGATTTAATTGCTGTTAATAGGTTGGACCTCTTACCAGCCCTTTGGCCTGTAAAAAGTCCATGCAGCTATGGTCTCCCATTGTGATTCCAATTCAAACTCCCACAGAAACTCCCATTGACTCTCCCCTAGAGACTCCCATCTACACAGTAGCCCAAGCTCCTGCTGCTTAGCTTCAGCAGTCTGACAAGGGCATGCACATTCAGTTTAGAATGTCTGCTGACAAGTGGCCATCACATCTGTGGGTCTTTTGAAGAGGCATACATTAGTAAAAGACAGCTTTAATTGTGGTTAATGGGTTGGACCTCGTACCAGCTCATTGGCCTGTAAAAAGTCAATGCAGTCATGGTCTTCCATTGAGAATCCCATAGGGTCTCCCATTGAGTTTTCCATAGTGATTCACATAAGGTCTCCCATCCAGACAGTGGCCCAGGCTCCTGCTGCTTAGCTTCAGCAGTCTGACAAGGGCATGCATATTTAGTTTAGAATGGCTGCTAACAAGTGGCCCTCTCATCTGTGAGTCTTTTGAAGAGGCATACATTACTAAAAATCTATTTTAATTGCTGTTAATGGGTTGGACCTCTTACCAGCCCTTTGGCCTGTAAAAAGTCAATGCAGCCATGGTCTCCTATTAAGACTGCCATTCAGACTTCCATTGAGATTCCCATATGGTCTCCAATATAGACTCACATTGGGTCTCCCATCCATACAGTGACCCAGGCTCCTACTGCTTAGCTTCAGCAGTCTGATGAGGGCATGCACATTCAGTTTAGAACGGCTGTTGACAAGTGGCCCTCCCATCTGTGGGTCTTTTGAAGAGGCATACATTAGTAAAAGTCAGTTTTAATTGCTGTTAATGGGTTGGACCTCTTACCAGCCCTTTGGCCTGGAAAAAGTCAGTGCAGCCATGGTCTGAATGTGCATGCCCATGGTCTCCCATTGAGACTGCCATTCAGACTTTCATTGATATTCCCAAAGAGACTCCCATAGGGCCTCCCATCCATATATAGTATGCACCATGTTCCAAATTATTATGCAAATTGGTTTTAAGTGTCTAAGGTTTTTTTTGTCAATGAACCCCATTGATGGTATTGTGTCTCAGGGTTCTTTGGATCACTGAAATCAATCTCGGATACCTGTGATAATTAGTTTAGCATGTGAGCCCAATAAAAGGAAAACTGGATGTTTCACAATATTAAGCAGGCCACAGTTTTCAAGTAACATGGGAAAGAAAAATGTGTTGTCGGTCTACGCTACCACAATCGACTCAAATCCAAATTTCACGCTGTACATTTATTAAGTCCATCCAATGCGTTTTGGAGCCAGATATGCTCCATCAGGGAGTGAAATTTGGATTTGATCGTTTGTGGCAGTGCGGACTGACAACACATTGTCCCTGGAAATTTCTGGAATTTGACCACATAGCATGTGGAGGTGTGGGTCCAGGAGCAGCCGCCATTACATGCTTTTCATACTGGTTGTGTGTTACACAACTATACAAGGTGAGCAGTGACTAATACGGCTCTTAAGCCGCCGATCGTTTAAAAAGATAAGACCCTATCTGCGCTTGCTTCTCTTTTTTAGTTTCATTGATGGGAAAGAAAAAGGATCTCTCTGTTGATGAAAAGCAACAAATAGTGCAATGCTTTGGACAAGGGATGAAAACATTAGATATTGCACGAAAACATAAGTGTGATCATCGTACTGTGAAGAGATTTGTGGCTGATTCTGAGCACAGATGTGTTTGTGCAAATAAAGGCAGAATGAGGAAGGTTTCTGCCAAGCAAGTTCATCGGATTAAGAGAGCAGCTGCTAAAAATGCCTTACAAACCAGCAAACAGATATTTGAAGCTGCTGGTGCCTCTGGAGACCCTCAAACCTCAAGGTGTAGGATCCTTCAAAGGCTTGCTGTGGTGCATAAAACTACTATTCGGCCACCCCTAAACAGTGCTCACAAGCAGAAACGGTTGCAGTGGGCCCAGACAAACATGAAGACTTCTTTACTGATAAGTGCCGAGCAACCCTGGATGGTCCAGATGGATGGAGTAGTGGATGGTTGGTGGATGGCCACCATGTCCCAACAAGGCTGCGACGTCAGCAAGGAGGTGGAGGAGTCATGTTTTGGGCTGGAATCATTGGGAAACAGCTGGTAGGCCACTTTAAGATTCCTGAAGGTGTGAAAATTACCTTTGCAAAGTATATAGAGTTTCTGACTGAGAACTTTCTTCCATGGTACAAAAAGCAAAAACGTACCTTCAGGAGCAAAATCATCTTCATGCATGACAATGCACCATCTCATGCTGCAAAGAATACCTCTGTGTCATTGGCTGCTATGGCCATAAAAGGAGATAAACTCAGGGTGTGGCAACCATCTTCCCCTAACCTCAACCCTATAGAGACCCTTTGGAGCAGGGGTGGACTGGCCCGGCGGGAGATCGGGAGATCCCCCGGGGGACCCCGACACTTTTTAGCCCCGCCCACTTAGCCACGCCCCCATACCCCCCCTGGGCCCTGCAGGGAGATGTGTGAGGCCCCCCCCCTGTACTATCACTAATCATATCGGCGCACTGCCGATATGATTAGTGATTATTTCTTGTGTTGCAGCAGCAAAGCTTGGAGAGAGCTCTCCGTGCTTTGCCTGCTGATGTGGTGCCGCCCAGCCTCCTCTGCGCAGCGCGACACTGCCGGCGCGTGCGCAGATGGAGACAGTCACAGCCTGCGATCACTGCCTCCATCCAGGCTGTGTGCACACTCACTGTGCAGGTGCCGGCAGCGTCGCTGCAGAGGAGAGGGACCCGCCCCAGCAGCCAAGCAGCCAGTCAGGCCAGCACACGACAGGGTGACTATAAAGGCAGGGGGCAGGGGAAGGAGGCTTGGGTGAGAAGGGGGGTCGTCCTGGTAACTGAGGAGCCTGGAGCCTGGAGCCTGGAGCCTGGAGATCCCAGACATCCCAGACTGTGCTGCAGCCTCCACCATCCAGTCTCACCTGCTGGGGGCCTGTAGTGCTGTGCAGCATTTAGTATGAGGAGATGCTGCTGCTGCTTCTACTACTTCCCCCAGCATGGTGCCCTCTGGGAGGTCCCACAGGGCATCACTGGCCGCCTTAGTATGAAGCAAACACTGTGGGAGCTCCCTGATGGCACCATACTGGGGTCCAGTGAGAGCCTAACCTCACGGAGCCCCATGATCTCTATCTACAATCCCTGACTGGGCCCCATGAACTCTATGTACTCCCCTGAGTGGGCCCTGTAATCTCTGTGTATGCCTCTGAGTGTGCACCATGATCTCTATGTACGCCTATGTGTGGGCCCCATGATGATCTCTATGTACGCCTATGTGTGGGCCCCATGATCTCTATGTACGCCTATGTGTGGGCCCCATGATCTCTATGTACGTCTATGTGTGGGCCATGATCTATGTCGCTTATGTGTGGGCCCCATGATCTATATGTACGCCTATGTGTGGGCCCCGTGATCTCTATGTACGCCTATGTGTGGGCCCCATGATCTCTATGTACGCCTATGTGTGGGCCCCATGATCTCTATGTACGTCTATGTGTGGGCCCCATGATCTATATGTACGCCTATGTGTGGGCCCCATGATCTATATGTACGCCTATGTGTGGGCCCCATGATGATCTCTATGTACGCATCTGAATGGGCCCCGTGATCTCTATGTACTCCTATGAGTGGCCCCCATGATGATCTCTATGCACGCCCGAGTGGGCCCCGTAATCTCTATGTCCGCCTCTGAGTGTGCACCATGATCTCTATATACGCCTATGTGTGGGCCCCATGATGATCTCTATGTACGCATATGTGTGGGCCCCGTGATCTCTATGTACGTCTATGTGTGGGCCCCATGATCTATATGTACGCCTATGTGTGGGCCCCATGATCTATATGTACGCCTATGTGTGGGCCCCATGATGATCTCTATGTACGCATCTGAATGGGCCCCGTGATCTCTATGTACGCCTATGAGTGGCCCCCATGATGATCTCTATGCACGCCCGAGTGGGCCCCGTAATCTCTATGTACGCCTCTGAGTGTGCACCATGATCTCTATGTACGCTATATGTGGGCCCCATGATCTCTATGTGCGCTTATGTGTGGGGCCCATGATGATCTCTATGTACGCATCTGAGTGGGCCCCGTGATCTCTATGTACGCCTATGTGTGGGCCTCATGATTACCTCTATGCACGCCCCTGAGTGGGCCCCGTAATCTGTATGTACGCCTATGTGTGGGCCCCATGATCTCTATGTACGCCTATGTGTGGGCCCCATGATCTCTATGTACGCCTATGTGTAGGCCCCATGATGATCTCTATGTATGCCCCTGATGGGGCCCCATGATCTCTATGTACGCCCCTGATTGGCCCCATGATCTCTATGTCCGCCCCTAAGGGGCCCCCTGTAATCTCTATGTGGCCCTCACCTCCACTTGGCAGTAGTAGAAGCAGCATCTCCATAGTGTGGCATTCACACTACATGCTGCACTGTACAGGACTCCGAGCCAGCAGCAGGACGGATGAGGAGGTAACTTTCTGGGACCCTTGACTGAGGCTGGCAGGATATACTACTGGGCAATGGGCAGGATTATCATGCCCATTGGCCGGCATATGTCATGCCAGCCTCGGGTGGTACTATCATGCATGCCCATTGCTTAGTATGTCCTGCCAGCGTCTGCGGTACTATCATGCCCACCCAGCATGTCCTAACAGCCATTGGTGGTAGTACTAGCATGATAGTACCACAGAGGCTGGCAGTACATACTGGGCAATGGGCATAATAGTACCACAAAGGCTGGGAGGACATTCTGGGCAATGGGCATAATAGTACCACCAGTAGACTGACTAGGCAGTCTCCAGGGCTCCGTCTCCCCTCCTCGCTGCTGTTAGGCTGGGTTAACATTGCACTTATGCTGTGTGTTACAACGGATCCGTTGTAAATCAGCACAAATGCAATGTACCGTAGACTTGCATTGCAAAAATGCATACTAACGCTTGCAAAAATAGGCATGCGTTTGAAAGCATGCATTATTTGCAATGCACAGGAAAACATGGTCGCCGGGTGTAGGCCAGCTAAGCACTTCTCTAACAGCTGTGTTCTAATGTTAAGGCACCATTACACACAACGATATCGCTAACGATATCCTTGCAACGTCACCGGTTTTGTGACGCTGCAGCGACCTCGCAGTGATATCGCTGTGTGTGACATGCTGCAACGACTGGCGATCAGCTAGCTGATCGTTGCAGAATGGCCGGGACCATTTTTCGGGCGTTGGTGTGCCGCTGTCACGCATGCATCGGCATGTGTGACAGGGTCCAACGACCAGCGATGTTCATTCTGACAGGCTGGGTAAGTGGGAGCAGGCTGGTAACCAAGGTACACATCGGGTAACTAGGCACAGCGCTGTGCTTAGATACCCGATGTGTACCTTGTTTACCAGTATTATCGCTGGTGAGTCTGCCTGTTTGACAGCTCACCAGCGACCACACAGCGATGTTCCAGCGATCCTGGCCAGGTCGTATCGCTGGAACATCGCAGCATGTAACGGGGCCTTTATTCTGTGCCTGCTTACCTGTCAGCAGACATATTTGTCTGATGGCAATGATGCAGCAGAGCTGAAGACAAGAAGATCTGTGGATTACATCGGACCGAGGATTTTTTTTTATTGAAGATTGAGTCTCTAAATGTGTTGTGTTTGATTTTTCTTAAAAAATGTTTTTCTCTGTGTTGTTTTTTTTCTGTTTACTAGAAATTCGGTGGCCATGTCTAGTTTGGCGTGACGCCATGAATTTCAGGCTTAGTACAAAGCTGATAAATAAAACTGGTACTAATCCCATTATTGCCCAGCGTGCCACCCCGCACCAGGGCCGCTGGAAGAGTCGGATAAAACACCTGAATGCGCCAATTTCAGGGGTGGCTGCGGGCTGCCGTTTTCAGAGTGGGGGGCCCAGAATGCTTGGACCTTACCATGCTGAGAATCCCAGCTCCCAGCTGCCTAGTTTTAACTGGCTGGTAATCAAAATATGGCGGGAGCCCATGCATTTTTTTTTTTTTTAAATAATTTAAAAAAAAATATTGGGCTTTCCTGCCTTTTGATCCCCAGCCAAGGTAAAGCCAGGCAGCTGAAGGTGGCAGGCTGTAGCTGTCTGCTTTATCTGACCTAATAATCAAAAATTCCGCGGAGCGCTAAGTCATTTTTTTTTTTATTAATTATTTTTTCCCACACTTCTGTGTGTGTGACAGACCCAACAGCTAATCACAGACACTGACACAGAGAATGGGCGTCTGTGATTGGCTGCTTGAGTAACCTGAAAGCAGCCCATACATAGTACCATACTAGAATGTATGGGCTGATTGTAGATTGCTCTAACAGCCAATCACAGATGCACATCCTCTTTGACCGCATCTGTGATTGGCTGTTGGGTCTGTCACATATAGAAGTGTGAAAAATCATTTTTAAAAACATGATTTAGCGCTCCACAGACTTTTTGATTCTCACCGCAGATAAAGCAGACAGCTACGGCCTGCCACCCACAGCTACCTGGCTTACCTTGGTTGGGGATCAAAAGACAGATAAGCCTAATATTTGTTTTAAACGTATGTAAAATATATATATTTTTTTAAATGCGTGGGTTCCCGACATATGTTGATGGCCAGCCAGCAAAAACAAGGCAGCTGGGGGCTGGGATTCTCAGCATGGTAGGGCCCAAGCGTTGTTGGCCCCCCACACTGATAATCGCAGCCCGCAGCCACCCTGAAAATGGCGCATTCTTCATAGCACCATTTTCAGGCACTTTAGCCGCCTCTTCCAGTGGCTCTGGTGGTGAGTGGCACCTTGGGTAATAAAAGGGTTAGTACCAGGCCAGCTTTGTATTATCAGCTGGTACTAAGCCCAAACGTCATGGTGTCATGCCAAATTAGACATGTCCACCATGAATTTCAAGTAAACAGAAAAAAAAAACAGAAATTTTTTTTTATTAAAAATAAATCACAAAACACATTTAGGGACTCCATCTTTAATTTAAAAAAAATCCTTGTTCTGATGAAATCCACGGGTCTTCTGTCTTCAGCTCTGCTACATCTTTGCCATCAGACAAATATGTCTGTGAACAAGGATGAGCAGGCACAGAATGACACTTTAGCACTGTTACTGTGTAGTGCAGCACTATGTTTCTTTTTTTGTCATTTCATTTAGTGTAGAAATCTTGGGAAAAGTGTGGATTGTGCTCTGGAAGTAAGTCAGGTATAGCGAACTATGTTGTTTTCTGCAGAGATGTCCTGCACAGAAGACGTGATATTGGTCTGCGACAGATAAAGAACTTCACCTGTCCTAGAGACATCACTGGTGAGTATGTGTATTACTTATACACACACACTGACACTATATACAGAGCTCCTGTTTATAATGTCAATGGTGATCATTGCAATACCTGTACACTGACACTATATACAGAGCTTTTTTACAATTTTTATTATTTTAGTATTATTTGTCACTATGTGGTGGCATTATGTGCTTTGGTCATGACATGACGGTATTTGTCCTTTGTATGTAGTATTATTCAATCACTATGTGGTGGTAATATGTGGTCTCATGGTGTGGCAGTATGTGGTAGCATTTGATCACTATGTGGTGGTATTAAGTGCTTTGGTCATGGTGTAGCGGTATTTGTGTATTGTATGTGGCATTATTTGGGCACTATATGGTGGTAATATGTGATCTGGTCACGGTGTGGTGGTATTTCTGCCTTCTATGTGGTATTATTGGTCTTGGTAAAGTGGATTGTGGATGGTCGATTTGTTTTATCTGATATCAATCAGTGGAAACTTCTTTATTTCCAATAGATATTAAATACTTGGATGTTTAACCCCCTCCCTGTCCTGTGACACAGCAGCAGAGATGCAGTTACAGAGGTTCGCCAGAGAAAGCAAGTTGAGCATTTGGTGAAATGTTCACCTCAGTATTTATAAGGGTATGTGCTCACGGTCCGGAGGAGCTGCGTGTTGGACGCAGCTCCTCCGGACCTGAGGGAAGCCGCGGGTGGCCGCAGGGAGACCGCAGCCGCCCTGTACTCACCATGTGCGGCGGGTGCAGGGCGGCTTCTCCCTGCTGTCACCCGATGGGAGCTGCTTCCGACTCCGCAGCATGAAATAAACATGCTGCGGAGGAGCGGACTCCCGGCAACCCGCACCGCAGCTCCAAAGACGCTGCGGGTGGGCTACGCATAGTGAGGATGGGATTTCTTGAAATCCCATCCACTATGCTAGTACTGTACTACGCAGCGTTTCGGACGCAGCGCAAAGGCGCTGCGTCCAAAACGCTGTGTTTCCTGATCGTGAGCACATACCCTAAGACAAAACCAGGAGAGGGTGAGAAATGCAGAAAACATGACCTGTGATTGCTCAAGTCCTGCTTTTGTCTTACAAATACTGAGGGAAAAATATCACCAAATGCTCAAAGCTCCACATTCTTCTGATGGTGCAGATTCCACCAATAAATAAGTGATCACCTTCCTAACCTGTGCATCGCTGAGAACTTGTTTTCACCAAAAAATCCCTTTAATGCAAACTATAGTAATTGTACATCACAGTAATGGTGAGCGGACAGTGATGTGCAGGAGCCGCCTGGGTTTTATAGTCCACGCTACACTATAATAGGTATATCGCATAACAGGTACTTGTATTTAGCTGAAGAATGGGTGGGCCCGCGTGGGTCCAGGTGGGTGGGCCCCTGGAGTCCATTTTCCTGGTGGGCCCCAGACACCCCAGTCCGGCGCTGCTTTGGAGTATAATCAGGAAAAGATCTATGAGAGTGGGAGGCAGTGCACATCAAGACAGCAGCTCTGGGAGGCTATTCTTTTTTTTAAATCAATTGATTTTTATTGATTATAAACAATTTTACAAACATTGGGGGTAAATGCCCCAAAAGAGAAAAGGAACAAATAAATCTAACATACCAGGGTGGAAGGAAAGGGAAAGGGGAAAAAGGGAGGGGAAGGGTCCGTTCATCATTGATGAAAATGATGAAGAATCCCATGTTATAAGTAGAGTACTTAGCATTAATAACTTACACAAAATAAACATACAATGCAGTGGTGACAGGAAGGGTAGGCAGAAAAAAAAAAAAACAGGATCAATGGAATACACCAAACATAGCCAAGTGAAAGTCCATGCGTCTCCAAGGAAGAGGGACCGCATCAGGCCGGATGACGACCAAGTGGGGAAGTTAACCATGGGTCCCACCAACTTAATCTTTTAGATTTGATGGCCAGGTCGTGGGCCAAAATAGTCTCGTGTTGGAGATGCAACCTGACCCTCGACACCAGTTCTGCCTTAGAGGGGATGGTATGTAGTTTCCAATGTTTGGTCAGGCAAAATCTGGCCGCTATTAATATGTTAGTTACGATGGCGCGGACCATTCTGGGGACACCCTCTAGACCAGGGGTCTCAAACTCAGTTGGGTTGGTGGGCCGCACGTAGAAAAAAAATTGATATCGGGGGCCGCATTGCTTGTAGGACTAAGGGTACCGTTACACATCGCAACATTGCATGCAATTTCACAGGCAATTTGCTGGTTGCAGTGAAATCATGGACACATTGTTACATTTGTACACAGCAACAAAATAGAACAATGTGTCCATGATTTCACTGCAACCAGCAAATTGCCTGTGAAATTGCATGCAATGTTGCGACGTGTAACGGTACCCTAAGTGACATTTTAGCAATACCAGAATTTTTTGCTCAATCTAGTAAAGTACAAATTCTGATCTTCTTGTAGGAATGTCCCCACCCTAATCTACTTTATGTAGTAATGTCCCCATACTGGTCCCCATTGTATATTAATGTCCCCCAAACTGGTCCCCGTCTTGTAGTAATGTCCCAATCCTGGTCCCCTTCTTGAAGTAATGATCCTCCCTGGTCATCTTGTAGTAATGTCCTGGTCTCTGTTCTTTTTGTTCTCTCACTCACACACACAGTCACATAGGGCTTTTCCACACACCTGCGCTCTTAGTATTTAGCGCTTCTGCACTAAATACTTAGGCTTTGACAGAGAAGCGCAGGTGCGAGTATGCGGCCGCTTTCAGCAGACGCTGTCCCTGGTTACCTGATGTGTATCGTGGTAACCAGTTCATACAGCAGGCTGCCCACTGTCCGCTTATCCCGAGCGCACAGGGAAACGCTGCTTGCAGTGTTTCCCTGTGCGCTCGGGATAAGCGCACACTATGCAGGCTGCTGTATGAACTGGTTACCACAATACACATCGAGTAACCAGGGACAGCGTCTGCTGAAAGCGGCCGCATACACGCACCTGCGCTTCTCTGTCAAAGCCTAAGTATTTAGCGCAGAAGAGCTAAATACTAAGAGCGCAGGTGTGTGGACAAGCCCATATATACACACCCGCACATTCACACACACTCACATACATCCACATACTCTCAGACATATTCACACAAACACACACTCACACATTGACACACTTACATAGGGCCATATTTGGAGCTCCTGCCGCCCTAGGCACTTTCAGCGGTCACGTTCCCCTCCCCCCCAGGTTGCTATCTTCGGCTGTAACAGCGCCTTACCTGACTATACTCTTCTCTTTCCGGCAGCTTCTTCCTCTGTGGCTCCCAGTCTTCTGCTTGCTGGCAGCAGCCGGCACCGGCTAGCACCCGGCGGCCAGCACCAGCCTGCACCCAGCAGCCGCCGGCGATGTGCTGCTCAGGCGGCGCGGGAATACACTCACACACATATACACACTCACATACAAATATACACGCACACACATATACACAAAATCACACAATACACACACTCACATCAGAAATATTCACACACACATACACCCCACTCACTTCACAAATACACACAAATACTAACACAAAATATCACATTACACACTCACTCACATATACACACAAATCACACACACACACTCATATATACACACAAATACACACACACACTCACATATACACACAAATACACACACACTCACTCACATATACACACACACTCACTCACATATACACACAAATACACACACACACTCACGTATACACACAAATACACACACACACACACTCATACACACAAATACACACTCACATATACACACAAATACACACACACTCACTCACATACACACACAAATACACACACACTCACATATACACACAAATACACTCACATACACACAAATACACACTCACATATACACAAAAATACACACACACTCACTCACATATACACACAAATACAAACACACTCACTCACATATACACACAAATACACACACACACTCACATATACACACAAATACACACACTCACATACACACAAATACACACACATACACACTCACATATACACACACTCACTCACATATACACACAAATACACTTATACATATACACACACTCTCTCTAACACTCAGTCATACACACCTGATCAGGGGCTGGCTGGCTGAACTTAATCCGGGAGGTGGCATGACCCTGTCAGCCCTGAGGTGGCAGGTGATGAGGAGCAGGAGGGGTTTTGAGGTGAGGGTCTTTTTGCTGGCCGGGTGAGGAGCAGGGGAAGGGGGGTTGGGGAAAGGCCATGTGCTGTCAGCTCCGGCTGGATTGGGAGCAGTGGAGGGGGGGGGGGCGTTTGCTGTCAGCTCTGGCCGGGAGAGGAGCAGGGGGGGGGCTGGCTATCAGCTCCGGCGCTCACTCACCACTGGGCTCCCACTGTCACAGGGGCAGCAGCTGCGGCCGCAAACTGAGAGCCCGGCCAGCCTGTTTCATTAATGCCCCGGGCTCATTGTACATGGAGCCGCCGCGGTACCGCTTTACTGTGAGCTGAGCCGGCGGTCCCCGGAAGAAGACAAACAAGCGCATTCGCGTCTGTACATTCATGAAAGCAGGCGGCCGGCGGACCAATCAGAAGCCTCCTGTGACGTCACAGGAGGCTTCTGATTGGTCCACCGGCCGCTTGCTTACATGAATGTACAGGCGCGAAGGCACTTGTTTGAGCCGCCGGTACCCGGAAGTCACAATAAAGCGGTACCGTGGCGGCTCCATGTATAATGAGCCCGGGGCATGCTTTTTTCTTTCATGGTGCCCCGGGCCGCACTGGGGAGCGTGGTGGGCCGCATGCGGCCCGGGGGCCGCGAGTTTGAGACCCCTGCTCTAGACCCAGACCCAGCAACGCCATGGGTCTATCCAAAGAGAGCGGAAACCCAATTACCTCAGCAATTAGTAGTTCCACCATTCTCCAGAATCCCTGAACCCGCGGACAAAGCCACCACACATGTTCCATAGACATAGTTTCGAGACAACACTTCCTTCAGGATGGATCTGCCGATCGTTGAAACTGCGTGAGTGGAAGGGGGGTCAGGTACCAGTTTAGCTGGATTTTTTTCGCCTGTTCTAAATGCAAGATACAGGACGAAAATTTGGAAGTGTGAGTTGCGACCCTAAGCCACGAGTCCAGAAAAGCCGAGAAAGAGAGCCTACGCTCCCAGATTGTCATGTATGGTAGTTTATGTTGGTCAACAGGGACTAGCAAGGCTTTGTATACAAGTGAAACTCCATGAGAAGCAGAGCATTGGGGCTTAAAATATCTCTGTAACGGTTCATGTATGGGAGATTCAGACCAAGGCGGTAAATGACAATGAGACAGGAAGTGACGAATCTGGAGGTATTGGTAGAATACTATGTGTGGGAGAGCGAAGAGGTTGTGGAGTTCAGAAAATGAACACCTTTGAAAATTCTGTAAGAAGGGACATGATTTCATTTAAAGAGGTTGAGACATTTGTGCATGAGGAGACCACGTCGTCAGCATATAGTCCGATTTTGTGTTCCTGCCCACCTATAACGACTCCGTGGATGTTAGGATTGGCCCTCACAGCTGCAGCCAAAGGCTCCATTGCTAGCGCAAATATCATGGGGGAAAGAGGGCAACCCTGCCATATAGCAATATTGAAGCTGCTAGAGAGGAATCCCGAGGCTCGGACGGAAGCAGAGGGAAGAGAGTATAAGCCCATGATGGCCGACTTGACCCGGCCCGTTATGCCAAATTAGTCAAGTACCTCTCCAATGTACCCCCAGTGGACCCTGTCAAACGCCTTTTCAGCATCAAGTGACAGGAGAGTACTGGGGGTCCCAGACCTCTCCAGGACGTCCAGGATATTAATCAAACATCTGGTTCCGTCTCGAGACTGCCTACCAGGGACAAAGCCAACCTGATCAGCACCTATAAGGGCCGGAAGTACCTCCAAGAATCTATTTGCCCATATTTTGGCATATATTTTTGTATCGCAGTTCAATAATGCTATCGGGCAGAAATTTCCCGGAGAGTCAGGGGGCTTCCCCGGCTTAGGTAGGGTGGTGATAATTGCCTGTAGACCCTCCCGACTCACAGTCCCCCAGGACCGCCAGCACTCAAAGAGCCTTAATAAGTATGGTGCAAGAACGGGGGAAAATTGATCGTAGTAAGAGAATGGAAAACCGTCGGGGCCAGGAGCGGAGTGTTTTTTAGCGGATCTGATTACTTGTGTTATTTCTGGGAGGGTAATAGGGGTGTCTAGAAAAGATAGGTGCTGCTGTGACAATTTAGGGAGAGTGACCTTACTGAGGAATGTTGAAATAAGTTCAGCATTGGGTTGTGGTGTATCGGGGACTGTGTTCAGGTTATAGAGGGATTTGTAGAAGTGGCGGAATTCCTCCACTATTTTAATGGGGTGCCTGATCTGATGGCCAGAGGGTCCGACAAGATGTGAGATCCTAGATTGTGCCATCTTTTTCCTTACCCGTCTAGCCAGCAGAGCCCCAGCCCTGTCACCCATACCATAGGATTTAGCATGGAGGATCTTAAGATGTTTTTCAGTCTTATGGAGGAGTAGGGTTCGGAGGTGATCCCTCGCCTCAAGCAGTGAAGTCAAGACTGCGTGAGAAGGGGACTTTTTATGTTGTTCCTCTAGAGACCGCAAGGAATGTAGAGTCTCATCAAGCTCCGCTGCATGTCGTTTTTTAACGAGTGAAGCCATTTTTTTTTGTAACATATTTTTATTGAGTTTTCAGTATGGTAACAAATGAATAGACCAATAAACAAATAAACAATTAAACAATCCATCCCCCCTCCCCCCAACCTCAGCCACCCTTGATTTCAGCCGAAAGCGCTAGAGTCCAGTTGAAAACATACGGCGATAAACCATGTTCACGAACAGTACTGAGTATTGACCTTGGTCCCCAGTAGACTTAGGGCCCCAAGAAAATAGGTTGTCACTCCTGGTCTGCTCCATCCGGGGTTGTAGATATCTGAAGCCCACCCAAAGACCCCTGCAGCTCTCCCAACAGATACCATGGTGATTGCACGAATGGAAGAACCACCGCTCGAAGCTCAGTAGGAGAGAGCTTGGATAGTATAAACCCTCTCCATGTTTCAAAGAACTTCCCTGTCAGTGTGTTTTTATCTCTCGCAGCTTCTAGACTTTCTATATGCATTACAGCCTTCAATTCCTTGAGTATGCCTGACATACTTGGGACGTGCTCCGAGAGCCAGTTGCGGAGAAGCAATCGTTTGGTGACCATTGCCAGTATATGAAGTATTCGGGCAGATTTGCCATTCCATACCCCAGACACCGGGAAATGGAGAAGCCAGGCCAACACGTCCATTGTGACATGTGTGCCTGTGATCTCCCTCGCCAGGGTTTCAACCCGCTTCCACAATTTCTGTACTTCTCCACACATCCATAAACCATGCACCATATCTGTTTTTGACTGGCCACATTTCGGGCAATTTTGTTGCCTGTCTGGAAATCCTGCAGTTGGAGGCAAAGTAAAACCATATATTGCCCTATGAATGATTCTATATTGCACATCTCTCCATCTTTCGTTAATTATATTCTTCCTCATGACCTCCCATCCTCTTCTAATCACATCTCCAATATCAGATCTTGGTATATACTTGGACCACCCGCTAAATGTGGTGTCTTCCCTCATTGCTAAGGTCGTTTCCCTCAGGCTGTTATAGATGTACGACACATTAATGGTCAAAGGGTCTGATCCCAACCAGTCATCCCATAACGAGGGTCTGCATTCCTGGGAAACATTATGTAGATGGCGTAGAACATGGTGATGCAACTGCCTGTATTGTATGATGTGGAAAGGGCCCAACTGGAATTTCTCCAGGACCTCTGATTCCGTCATCCACCGCCTATCTGGTTTGTGGATGAGATCTCCCAGTGTTCGAACCCCCTTCTCTAATCAAGCTGCAAATAAGGCATTTTCTCTGCCCAAGCTAAACCCTACGTGTCTCCAAGGGTTAAGATATTTCGACGTTTTCCACGCCATCATCAACTTCTTTCTAACCGCTTTCCAGCACATGGCCGTGTCCCTATAGATGATTGTGTTCTTTAAGGACTTGGGCACATTGGACCATGATGAATGTAGTAAACTAGCCGGTTCCCAGGGTCTACACATCGCAGCCTCGGCTGTATAATTAGAGTATCTGCTAGTCCCTCTGAGCCAGTCAATAACATGGCGCAGTAGGCAAGCTAAGTTATAGCCCCTGACATCCGGGAAGTTCAGTCCCCCCTCTCGTTTCGGGAGCATCAGGGTACGACTGGCTATCCTGGCCCTTTTTCCCCTCCAGAGAAAGTTGGAGAACGCTGCGCTGAGTTTATGAACGTCTGCTTTCTTAAGCAACAGTGGTATAGTTTGCAGCGGATACATAAGTCTGGCGAAACTAACCATTTTAATTAGATGGCACCTTCCCAGAAGAGTCAACGGCAGACCTCTCCACCTCTCCAATTCTCGAGTTATTTTAGTAATTAATGGGGTGAAGTTCAGGCTATATATAAGATTTGTGTTGCTGCTAAGAATGATACCCAGATATTTTATGTGATGAGACTTTACTCGGATACCCTCCATCTCTCCCGCTGGTCCACCCCCCTCTCTCCCTGGTCTGTGATGTGGTGTCCCTAGACGTAGTATCTCACATTTAGCCTTGTTGAGCCTAAAGCCCGAAAATGTTTCAAAGGTATGAAGATGTTGAAGTAGTGTACCTAAGTCTCTTTCCGGTCTATTCATATATATAATGACGTCATCTGCAAATAGTGCTGATTTCAACACTACCCCTCCCACATCAATACCCTCATGTGAACTAGAACCATTCAAGTATCGTGCTAGAGGTTCAATGGCCAAATTGAAGAGCAAGGGCGAAAGAGGGCATCCCTGTCTTGTCCCCCTCTCCAGAGGGAAGGGAGCGGACAAAAAGCCGGGGGTGCATATTCTTGCGCTCGGGTTCTCATATAATATCCTTAAAAATGTCCTGAATGCCCCCTGTAAACCTATCTTATCCAGGACTAAGTGCAGCCACGGCAAATTGACACTGTCGAACGCCTTTTCGGCGTCCAACAGTACCAACGCCGGACGGTCAGAATGTAAATTCTCACGATGACTCACGGTATCCAATACCAGCATGGTTTGTCTGATATTGCCCACCGCCGATCTGCCCCTGACAAATCCCGCCTGTTGAGGGTCAATAAGAGATGGAAGTAGTCCTGCCAGGCGATCTGCCATTATTTTGGCCATAATCTTTAGATCCTGATTAATCAGGGAGATGGGGCGATAGCTGGACGGGTCAGGTGAGACCACGTTACCTTTCGGCAGTAGCTTAATATGTGCTGTGTTAGTGTAATTCGAGATACTATCACCCGCGAGAATGCCGTTGAATAGAGAGACTAGGCATGGGGCCACCTTGTCACACAGAGATTTGTAGTAGTCTCCAGTGAAACCATCTGGACCCGGTGCCTTATGAGCACCAAGGTTCTTGATGGTCGCTTGAACTTCAGTTAGAGATATCTCAGCGTTCAAGCTAGCCAAGTCATCTTCTGTGAGACCAGGCAAGGTGACCCTCTCAAGCCACTCCCTTCCCGCCTCCATCTCATGGTGCCCCGGGCCCTGCTTATACAGTTTAGCAAAGACTTCCCCTAAATGAGAGTTGATGTCTTTTGGGTCATGTAGTGTATTTCCTTCAAAATCTAATAAAGAGGTAAATGTCGTGGGCTTAGTTTTGCCTCTGGCCAAGTTAGCCAATATCCTCCCCGCCTTGTCGCCAAATCTATAGAGATCCACCTCCCATTGATCTTTACTCCACATTTCTCTCCGTTTAGCCCATACATCAAATTCCCTCTTAGCTCCCAGCCATTCCTCTTTCGATGTCGGTGAAGGATTGTTTTGAAATTCCTTATGTGCATCTCTCACTTTGTTGCTGGCTAATTGAAACTGAGTAAATGTTCTTTTCTTTTGAGTGCTAGTATAAGCCAATATTTTCCCCCTCATCACCGCTTTGCTCGTCTCCCAATATAGTTTAGGATCTGTCACATGGGTTGCGTTGTTAAGAGCGAAGTCAGACCACCACTCCCCCAAGAGTCTGTCAAAGTTACTGTCCTTTCTCAAGTAAGATGGGAAGCGCCATATAAAGTCAGATCCCCTTGGATGCTCATCACGTATTTCCATTACCACAGGGTTGTGATCAGAGATAACCATAGGTTCAATGTTTATTTTGACCACTCTAGATAGCAATTGATTGCTGATCAGAAATAGATCTAAGCGTGACCACGACCCGTGGGCATGGGAGAAGTGAGTAAATTCTTGTCAGTGGGGTGGTGCAATCGCCACACATCATGTAGGGCCAGTCCCTCAGCTAGTGTCTGCAGCAAGCCTGACGTCTGCCCATCTAGATTAGAACCGGTCACCGTCTTTTCACTTCGTCGGTCAGCGCCTTCAAAGAACACTGAATTGAAGTCTCCCCCCACTATCCTAAGGTGCTCTGTGTCCTCTAATAGTTTTACCTGTAGTTGGGAGAAAAAAGCATCTTGTGACTGGTTGGGAGCATATATATTAGTAACACTAAACCGCCCAGTCGGGCTATCTATAACCAATCGCACATATCTACCTTCATCATCTTTGGTCTCGGAGACTATAGTGTAAGGGAAATTTTTATGAATCAGTACCAGTACTCCCGCCTTCCTCCCTATTGCTCCTGATCCATATACCGCCCCCACCCAGAGTCTATGCATCCTAAAAAATTCTGTATCTTGGAGATGTGTCTCCTGAAGTAGAGCAATGTCCACTTTCAACCTCTTAAGATGATTAAGTATCATGGAACGTTTCTCCGGTGACCTAAGGCCCTTAACGTTCCAGGACAGTAGATTAACCATTATCAATTGTCATTGGGTGGGTCATAGTAAACGCCATCGTGTTTCGAGAGGACTCCATCCATACAACACATAACAAACAGAGTATATACAGTGGCTGAAACTTCAAGATAACCCAAACCTTATAACCCCAACAGCTTTTTAACAGGTGGCTAAGAGGCCACATCCCAACCCCCGTACCCACATAAAACCCCCTTCTCACCCGACTTTTCCCAAACCAACAGTTCCCCAAATACAAGTTATGGACTTCCATATTCTGAAGGGCGCTCTCCTTTTCAGCTCCCGCCCTGTGACTCCAGTATGCAGGAAGATAAGTAATACCGTGCACTAAAGTCTATTATCACATATCGTCAGTGTTATACCGTATCATATCGTACCCCCCGCATCTGGCGAGGCGTCCGGGTTGAACGCCACTAAACCGTCCAGGCCAGGGCTTGGGGTTTAGCAGTTCTGACAACAATCATCTCCGGTATAAAAGTATTGAAAAAATAGTAAAAGAAAAAGGGAAAAAAAAATCACCAAATCAGGACTCCTCTCGATTGTCCTCCACTAGTGATCCATTTGTCCCTGAAGGGCGCCTTCTCCCTTCACTACCATCACGTCGCACAGTCCTTTGCTCCTTCGGTGAGTTAGATCCCGGACTTCCCCTCCCAGCCGACCAGCGAGGAGAGTCCTCTCTAGCCGTTGGGGTCCCTGGGCGAAGATCCTCATTGTCTCTCCGGGCTCCTGAATGTCGGCTCCGTTGTCCTCCGTCATGACTTCCCACCGGGCTCCGTTGTGTCAGGCTCCTGATGGCCTCCCCCGGGCTGTGGTGCACCCTGATGGAACCGTCCGGACCCCTGTACTTTAATACGGCTGGATATAGTAGCTGAAAGCGTATATTGCGCTTGTAAAGTATACTGCATGCTTCCCCAAAGGCTCTCCGTTTCTTTGCCACTTCAGGAGAGTAATCACCAAATAGCAGAACCTTATGTCCACGAAGTATCAGTGGGGCCCTCGAGCTCTTATATGCGCGCAGAAGGTTTTCCTTGTCCCTGTAGTTTAAGTAGCGAGCAATAGCCTGTCGCGGCTTCACTTTCTCTTGGGCCGCTGTGCTCGCTTTGGCGGGACGGTCTGGTGGGGGACCTATCCGGTGTGCCCTTTCCACCATACAGGAGCCCCTACTTCCGAGAATCTGGGGGAGTTCAGTCTCAAAGATATCTAGCAGGGCCGTGGGGGTGATGGACTCAGGGAGCCCTATCAGTCGCAGGTTGTTCCGGCGAGACCGGTTCTCCAGGTCCTCCAATTTATTAATTGTGCGTTCTTCCCTATCCTTGTATTCTGAGACTTGTTGTTCCAGCCATGTCATCCTGTCTTCAGCATCTGACACTCTCTGCTCCAGTGCTGTTATTCTGGCCTCTTGAGCTGCAGACTCCTCTCTAATGTCAGTGAGGGAATCTTGCAGCAGCTCCTGCACTAAAGCCCTGAAAGTCTGCTTCAGCTCTCCCACCAACTGTGCTGAGACTTCTGTGGCCAGCAACTTATAGTCAATGGTGTGTTCAGGATTCAGCCCCTCCGCCTGCTCCTTAGTCTCACCTCTCCCACTGCTGCTCCGGCCAGGATGGACACCGGGATCTTTCCCCTGCGAACGGGGCTGTTGTTTACATGCCGCCTCCTTGCCCCTGCTTCCTACTCCGCTCTGCGCCATCTTGGAGGGGGGCCCGGAGTTTCTCGTCGCCATCCCCGCCGTTACCCGCCTGGTGCCGGTGCTCCGGAGCCACCGATGCATGCAGGGGTAGTATGAGAATAGGGGAGCGTGACTCCGGTAGCGTTTGGCGGCGGATTCTCGCCTTTGAACCGGGTGTGGAGTCTCGGGCTCTGGGAGCTCAGTCCCTTCCTCCCTCTCCCATCAGGCCGGAAACCGGAAGTCCATATGTGGTTCTTATAACCAGTTAGCCTCTACTGCATATTCAAGAGACTTTACATGATTTTATATATCCATAGTCACAGAGAAGTAGTAAGTGTGTGGAGATCCAGAAGATGTTACATTATAGGACCGTATGGCATTTAGCACCTCAGGAGTTGACAAAGAGTTAATAAATCTGAATGCTGCAGAGGCTGTAGAGCAGTGGTGCTGTAATCCTATATGAGAGGGGGAAAGGTTGGTGTTAAGAATGTCTTTATGTACAGGGATCAGAGTCCCACAGCACATGGATGAAATCTGCTCTGTAGTAGTTCACAGCGAGTCAGGATGTCCCTGCGATGACAAGTGTGATGCCAGCCACTTATATATACTCTGGGATCAGAGTTATAAGGTCCTGTAAGGGCCGCGGTGTTATAATTGCCAGGAGATTATATGAGGCAGAGCTTGCCTCCCTCAGTGCAACTCCAGAGCAGTCCCTCCTGTCACCAATAGTTTCAGCAAGGCTCCCTAGATGACAATAGGGGCTCTTTTCCAAGCAGCTGCAGAGGTGAAGTCTGTATGTTTGATGGTAGCAGTGCCTTCAGCCCGAGTGAAGCCATTTTGATCAGAAGACCCTGGAGAACAGCCTTATGGGAATACCACAAAGTGTCGTCCTGCACTGCACCATCATCATTCAGAGAGAAAAATTACGTCAGTTGAACGGAGATCTCATCTGAAATCTGAGGGTCGGCGAGGAGGTGAGCGTTAAGTCTCCAGAGAAAGGGAGATCTAATCGCCAAAGGGTCGGCAACCTGTAAGGAGGTGGGTGCGTGGTCCAACCATGTAATACTGTCTATGGAGGCAGCAGTACACTCCTGTAATAAGGCATCATTAACTAATAGGTAGTCGAATTCTACTATATGTCCTATATCGAGGAGATAGAAAGGTATAATCCCGCTCCGTACCATGAAAGTACCGCCAAACGTCATGAAGGCCGTATTCCGTCATTATAGAGCCCATCTCACCCCTTGGAGCGGACATATCAGAGCAGTCAAGGGACTTGTTCATAGGCATGTGAAAGTCACCACCTATTACTGTGCGACAGCAGCCAAAGGGCTCCAGTCAATCCAAGAGTGAGGTCAGGAAGGTCTTTTGTCCCACATTGGGGGAATATGAGACTAAGATATAGGGAATATTATTAATCGAGCACGAGAGGATTAGGAATCTCCCCTCCTCATCTGAGATGGTGCTGGTTAGTTGAAAGGAAACTGACTGTCTATTGAGTATCGCTACTCCCGCTTTTTTTAAGGTGCCATTGGCGAAAAATTGAGTGGGGAAGGTTTTGTTTTGTAATCTAAAATTGTCTGCCGAAAGCAAGTGAGTTTCTTGGACAAAGATCACGTCACTCCTGGATCTGACAAACTGCCGTAAGGCCATCGACCTTTTAATAGGCGAGTTAAGTCTATTGACATTTAAAGATAGGATACTAAAACTCATAATAACCAGATATAAATTCACAGCAGGTATGGCCTGACTCGCACTAGTCAAACATAGGACAAAAAACATTGTAGGGACCTAGAAGGTGAAGGAAAGGAAGGGTGGGAAAAATGAGGGTAGGATAACGGAAACAGACCTCCCGCCAAAATAGCCAAAACATATTGAGCCTGTGGCAGGGGGTTAAATGAACAAGCAAAAAAGAAAAAAGGTAGAAACCTAAAGATCCTAAAAAGGAAAAAAAAAACAAAAACAAAACATTCAAGTCCAGAGGCTTTACGCCCACAAAGAGTGACCAAAACACACTCAGGGGGCAGAGTTCTCGGACTGTACGCAGTCCGAAAATAAAAATTGAGAGAAATAAAAAGAAAGATCAAAAGAAAAAAAAGATCAAAAAAGGAATCGGCGAAGTCCAAAACCTAGGACCGGAGCCGGGCCCTATGAGCCACAACCACTGAGCATTGCCGGGTAGTCAGAGTCACACGGTCTTCTCCCACTCCTTGGAGAGTGTACGCGGTGTTTTGTTGGGGCTGGAACGTGGTGGGGAAGCACCCGAAGCTGGGCCCAGACCCCATTCCTTAAGGGCCTTTCCCAGACAGCTAGGAGAGCGGAAAATCTGTACCGATCCCTTATAGCGGAACCGGACGTGGACTGCATAACCCCAGGAGTACATAATGCCACGATCCCGAAGGGTTTTGCAATACGGGGCGAACTCCCTCCGCCTAGCAAGAGTGCCAGCAGAGAGATCGGGGAAAATGGAGATTCCTGTGAAAGGAGGCTGCAGTGTAGGATTCTTTCGCATGGCCTGCAGTGTCGCATCAGCAATGGCGGGCCTGGCAAATTGAACTAAAATGTCTCTGGGAAGTGCCTTGTCAACATGCGAGGGCTTAGGAATCCTGAAGGCCCTGTCAATTTCGTGATCCTTTTCCTGTGAATCTGGTAGCAGTTGAGGAAGTAATGAGTGGATTAACTCTTGAAAGTCCCCCCCGATCCTGACCTTCCGAGATCCCACAGATCCTGATGTTACCTCTCCTGGACTTATCCTCTAAGCTGCAGATCCTGAGCTGGGCCTGTTTTAGGTCTTCTGCCATCAAGCTGTAGTCAGAGGCTAGCTCATTGTGAGCATCTGCGTACTCAGCCATTTTGTCTTCGATGTGATCTGTTCTCTCTCCCAGGGACGAGAAATCTTTTCGCATCTCCTCTATGATGTTGCGCATGTCGTCCTGAAGAGATCGCTTGAGCGATCCCAAAACGTCTCTGAGCTCCCGACGCGACGCAGGAGCGTCGTCATCTGCGTCGCTACCAGCATTCACCCCGTAGCTGCGAGAGGAGCGGGAGCGGGAGGGAGGGGAGGCAGGAGCCGGCGCCATCTTGGGCTGAGAAGGCTGAGGCAGATCAGGGCTGAAGAAGTCCGTTACCTTTTTTGCAGAAGCCTGCTGTCTGGAGGAGTTTCTGGGAATACCTGGAGGTGCAGGGTAGGTTCCGCCAGTGAATTAAGTAGGAATGGAGGTCTTGGCACCGCTATAAAGTGCCGTTAGCCCAGGTGGTTAGAGGAGCTCAGGGAGACATGTCTAGCACCATGAGCTCTCAGGCCACGCCCCCCCCCTGGGAGGCTATTCTGACATCATGCAAAGAAATACAAGCAGAAACTCTCCAGAAACTCACAAGTTGAACGGATGCAAGAATTGTGAAGGTGATATCAAAGAAGGGTTCCTATGTTAACATGTAACTTGGCCTGTTACGATATTTTGGAGTTAAATAGCTTTTTATTTCAGTGAATGTGATCTTCTAATGCTGCAAATTCAACAAATGAGCATTTTCAGTTCTTTCAAACATATCAAACCTTTAGAAACTCTACTGTGTCTAATAATTTGGAACAGTAGATTTAGAATTTTTTTTAATTTTTGAAGATTATACTGCTATCATTGGGAGGTTTCTTCAATAAAATTTGATGTATACTCTAACGGGTGATGACTTATTACATTGACTGTCATTTGCACCACCCATTTAGGAAACTCAGAGAAAAAGAACATTTGTATAATAAACTTTACACCATGTTCCAAATTATGTTTAAAAAACAAAGAAAAAAGGATCAGGAAGTCTTCAAACCTGAACAATTGCAGAATGTTCCATCCCAACTTAACCCTGCTGACATTGCTACTACTGTTTTCGACCTCTTGTCCTTGCCTACCCTCTAAATTGTAAAGTGCCATGTATCCTAATAGCGATATATAAATACCTATTAATAATAATAATAATTATAATAATAATACTAAGCCAGTGTCTGTTGGTGCCTTTGCAAATTCTTCATGGTTTACAGGATCAGAATTCCTAATAGATGAGTTCAAAGAGACTACCAATGAAGATGTGTTAAGCCTTCAGGATCCAGACATTGAGAGTCTTCCTGATGTCAGCATGCTCTTCACCACATTTGAGGAGAAGGGTGACTTGGGCTGTCAGCGATTTGAATGCTTCTGCAAATGGACAAGGTTTCTTCACCATTGCAGCTTGAGAATAAACATTTTGTGTACTGACGTAAGTAATATGTTTCTTTTTGGGTCCAAGGGCCACAGACAATTCATCAGATGACCCCAAACTCTGAATTGAAACCAGAATACACTCTAAGGACAGTGAAGCATGGTAGTGCAATTATAATATGGGCATGTTCTTCTTACTATGGTACCGAGCCTTTTTACCTCATATCAGGGATCATGGACCAGTTTGCATATGTCAAAATACTTGAAGAGGTCATGTTAATTTATGATGAAGAAAAAATGCCCTTGAAATATGCACATTGCCGTCCATGTGCTGCACGTTTTTCTCGCGCCCATTAACTTGCATTGGCGAAATATACAACCACTCATAGCAAGCTGCGATTGACCCTGCATGCTGAGTTTTGACCAGTAAAAACTAGCAGATATGCTCTGACCTACTATTGTTGTGAGTGCAATGCGATGTTTTCTCACATTGCACTTGCATATTTTATATGCAGATGTTAATGATCCCTAATATGTAAATTATTTATTTTGTTGTTGCAGGGGTTAAGGACTGTTAAGGACTGTTTCCTAGCTGGTAGTTCTTTGTTAGTCCTATCTGAGGTGTAGCCTTTTGTGACCATTCCCCTTCACTTTAAATAGTCACGCGTTCAATCATCGTTGGCGATTATAGAATCCATTTCTATGCTGACCACCATAGAAGGAGCAAGTCTTTTGTAGTTGTTGGAGATGTGAAGCTTGCAGACCTGGTGCTTTGTTGCATCTGTGAAGTTGGGAGTATAGCCTTTTTGTCTGTTTCCTTGTTTGACCCCCTTCCCATGTCAGACTACTGCAGGGGTGAAACTAGCACGCTCACCAGCCTTTGCATTATCCAGGGTGAGTGGAGGGACAGTGAGGAATGAGGCACATAATGGTGACGAGGGGGGAAGGCCCCATATTGCAACACTAGGGAGCTCAGGGCACAGACACAGGTGAGTTTCAGGAGGTGATCTGTGTTCCCTTTCCTTACTGTTAGGGCCATCCTCTCTTTCCATCTCTTTTGTTTCCCCTGTGTTGCGCCATACATTCCCTTGACAGAGTGTGACATTTAATATGTCTGTGTCAACTATGAAAGCACGCTCCGTAAGGGCCCATTTTAAAATTGGTGCTCTGTTTTTAAACTATTGCATTGTTGGCTGTCTGGGTGAACTCTGAATACAGGCTCTGTAAGTTCCTTTTTATAAAATTGTTACTCTGTGAGGGAAGTCTTCCAATCCTCATGGAAGATTGCGAGCTCGATCTCAAAACCAATTATCATCTTTTTAACAGCAAGGACTATTATGTACTGTAATGTTTCTGAAATTTCATTTCTGTGGGGAAGCTGTTAAAATAGTGTAATAATCTGATGAGTATTCTTTCTCTGTATATAAGTCATGTAATACTCTGCACGTTTTTTTGAGGGAAAAGAATGTGGAGAGCATCAAATAGGGAATGTAGCCATGCTGATGTACCTGCTGCAGGGAGAGGACGTGATCTGTGCCTGCTACAAACCCAAATTAAACACCTTACTTTGTTGCACGTAGGTCACAGGATCTTCTTCAGCACGCCCACAACATTTAGCTCATCTGTTACACTTCATATTAGCGGGAAGCAGAGTTTTACCAAAATGGTGGATACGTATGTGATCAAACATCTCAGAGTACTGAATGACGGTCTGCTCCATGTATTTACATTTACTTTGGTTTATCATGCACTGGGTCCCCTCTTAATCATGGCCCTAGTACTGACTGTGAAGACACGGGAGTCAGTGGGTGCTCTCGTCCGTGGCTCGGCCGCCTTTAGAAAGACCGCAACTCCGAACCACCTGAACTCCTTAACATTGGGCGGAACGCAACCCAAACAACAGAGTGATGGAACTACACAGTGGTAAGACTTTATTGGATCCCGAACAAAGGCATATAACACCTAACCAAGCAAAACACACAATAGAACAGGATTACCAGGGATTAGAATCTTAATGCCTTTGTGGCTTCCAGGGCCACTTAATCCAATCAGCAACCCGTTTTCGACAGGCACCCACCAAGAGAGGCATAGCGGCGAGCTTAGGAAGCTGGCCAAGCACAGCAATGTCTGTAGCCAGGTGACTGAATTGTCCCAACCTGTTTCTTCCATAAATAGTCTCTGATATTCCAGCCAAATCCTAAACTGAACTCCTGCAGAATATAATCCAGTCCTGGTGCTCCTCCCATTGGACTGGAAGCTCCTAGACTGAGGCCATGCACAGTATAAAACACAATGTGATCCTGGTAGCTGGACTCGAAATTCCTAGGCTGAGGTTGTGGTATTCCAATCAGGAGTGGAGCCCCTAGATTGGATCTATATATTATACTACATTGCTTCAATGTGATCCTCTAGTCACGGCTGAAGTCCCGAGACTGAGGCCACAAAGCATATAAGCACTTGTGACTGAAGCAAGTCCTTTTATATAGCTTGAGCACTCATCTCAAGGTATTAGCTTCTAACAGGATTAGTGGAATAAGGTCGTTCTCTTATTGGCTGGATTTCAAGCCGCATACATAATTTCCCTTCGAGTAATGTAGACACAGGGAGTGATGTGATTTATATGAAATTAGCAATAAACAAACTCAGGACAATAAAGGCTTCAAATCATCTGGCAAGAAACAATGTCTTAGCAAACATGTGATAACCAACAAAAACCTATTTGTCTGGCCAAATTAAGAAAATTTAACCCACAGGATGCACTGTGAAAGGCTGTGTCATTACTTTCATCCACCTTCTTAATTAGCACCGGATACTATCGCGGGATCTCCGGAGCAGGCGAGAAACAGCGTGTTCCCCGCCGCAGCCACCTTGGATCCCGCTGTCAGTGATTGACGGCGGGATCCAAGGGGTTAACTGCGGTTACCCCGACATCTTAGCTGATTATTGATGTATGTAAAGTGCTATGGAATTAATAGCGCTATATAAATGAATAAATATTATATAAATGAATAAATATTATGAGATCAGCTGAGATGTCGGGGCTTTGACGTGAGCTCCGCGCCGGAGCTCACATCAAACACCCCTTACAACCCATGACGTCCTCCTACGTCATAGGTCGGGAAGGGGTTAAAGAAGAGGTAATCAAGTAATTTTATTAAAGAGGCTAATATAGAATATAAAACTACAAAAATAGTATGATATTGCATACAGCACACACTATTTGTATAATCAACACATAAAGGTTATGTATTTACTTACATCACATCACCACGGAGTTATAACACATCATCTTGTCTTGGAACATCAATTCGAAAAGCACGATGAAGACAGGAGAGCTCAGTGGGAAAACACAACACTGTATTCAGACGTCAAACGAATACAGGTAAACACAATGACTTTACATTAAGGAGTTATAAACATCATCTATCTAATTGACAGAGAAACTCCTGAGAAGTCTCCACAAGAAAGCTTCTGTCTGTATCATGATTCCAGCGATTTTTAGAACGCTTAAGGGTGGTTTCACATTGGTGTTCCCCTCCGCAGCGTTCTGCGGAGGGGAAGCGCCATGTGAGCGCAGCCAGCACAAGCCCCTATCTTTATAATGGGAGAGCACGGTGCTGCGCTTGACTGCGCATGACCGTGCGCTCCCATTCACTGCCATATGTGATTTGTACGCAGGCGGATGCCTGCGCACAAATCACACACTCTCCTCCGCACCAGGGACGCGACATGTTGCATTCCTGGTGCGGAGGAGAGTATGTGATTTGTGCGCAGGCGTCCGCCTGTGTACAAATCACATATGGCAGTGAATGGGAGCGCGCGGTCATGCGCAGTCAAGCGCAGCACCGTGCGCTCCCATTATAAAGATAGGGGCATGCGCTGGCTGCGTACACATGGCGGTTCCCCTCCGCAGAACGCTGCGGAGGGGAACGCCAGTGTGAACCCAGCCTTAGACAATGGAAGCCTAAAACCGGTTAATGTTTATAACTTTGCCTTGTCAATCAAACGGAATTGGTCGGACTCCGCAATCTCGAGAAGTTTACTTACAAACATTATTCTAAACAATCGATCTGTGTATTTCTCATGGAACATAATGGTCAGTGAACTTATTATTTAAACACAGTATTTCGGTTACAATAACACTGTTTGTCAAAGCAAATATAAAACTGGTCACTTGTGTACATATTAGGATAATGAATCCTTGAAACACACAGCTTCAAAGACCACTGAACAATTAACATTGTCTTACTGTATTAACCCAGAGCAAACACTCACTTTGGCTGGGTTCACATTTGCGGACCCCTCCGCAGCGTTCTGCGGAGGGGATCCGCAATGTGACCGCAGCGGCCGCGAGCTCCTATCTTTATAATGGGAGCGCACGGTGCTGCGCTTGACGCGCAAGACCGTGCACACCCATTCACTCCCATATGTGATCTGTACACAGGCGGATGCCTGCGCACAAATCACACAGTCTCGTCCTCACCAGGAATGCAACATGTCGCGTCCCTGGTGCGGAAGAGACTGTGTGATTTGTGCACAGGCATCCGCCTGCGCACAGATCACATATGGGAGTGAATGACCGGTCAAGCGCAGCACCGTGCGCTCCCATTATAAAGATAGGAGCTCGCGGCTGCTGCGGTCACATTGCGGATCCCCTCCGCAGAACGCTGCGGAGGGGTCCGCAAATGTGAACCCAGCCTTTGTGGATGGCAGACAACCAAGACAGTTCATTTGAATGAACTAGTTTCTCAATATTAAAGTATATCAATACACTGCAATATATTGCAATATATAGTGCTTAGATTCAGACAACCATAATTTTTTATTAGCAATACAAGAGGCCATTCAAGAGCCCAACTTGAACTTCCTCTTGGTTAGTCCCTGAAAGAACAAATGTGGAGAGGCCATCCATGAGCCCCACATCAACTTCCTCTAGGTGTCCACAAAAAAACAGGTGTGGGAAGGCTGTCAAGTTCCACATTGACCTCTTCTTGGTCAGTACCCAAATTAACAGGGGTGGGGACGCTGCCAATAAACCTCATATCATCCTCTCCATGATCAGTTACCAAAATAACAGGTGTGGGGGATGCTGTCCATATGCTCTTCAACCTCGCTGTGGTCATTCCCCAAAATAACAGGTGGGGGAGGCTGTCAACAACCCCCTCTTGACCTCTCTCTGGTCGGTCCCCTAGTTCAACTGTACACGTGTTAGAGGGATGTCTGAGTGCTGACCACCAGGCAGGGAGATGGAGAATTGGCAACATGGTAAATGGTCTTCTGGGGGAACGATATCTCGGCTTACCAGGGTGATGGCAGAATCAGTGCATTATAGTCCCTGTATGTCACCAACTGTGGCCGGTTAGGCTGGCAGATGGGCTCCAGGCATGCGGCCCCAGCTTTGAAGACTATCTTTATCCACATGTCCAAGGCGCCCGCAAGTATAACAGGGTAGTGGATTGGGCAAGTCACAGGCAGTTTGTAGACCTCTGTCCTAGCGGGGCTTCTGCTGGGTAGCGGGTTAATCCTTCACGAGCAGCTGGTGCTGGCTGTAATTTAACTGGAATTCCCAAAACTAATTGTTGAACACATGCCCTCTCCTCTCTTGAGGCTTTGGGCCCCAATGCAGCCAACAATTCCTTGACTTGTGCTGCTTGGGACCAGATTAATTTCAGAATGTCACTGGATCCGTGATGTGACACACAGTTTAAATCCTCTGCATCAATCTCAGCGGGATCCTCATCATCCTCTGTATCATTCTGGGCATCCCAACGGACAAATTCCTTGATCAAATCTGACCGGATGTCAGGGTCCCTGTAGTCGATCTGTCAAATCTGTAGCCGTTTAATACGGAGGCCGTATCTCCACTCAGGTCCTCGTCCCATGGCCAAGCTGGTGGGGCTTGGTATGCTTATATGCCTCCCTGGTTGTTGAGCCCTTGGACGGTGTCCACAAATACCATTTCCCTGGACCTCAGTTGGATGTACCAAGACTGAGTAGCATCCCACCACTGCCACCAATTGTGGAGACACGGGAGTCAGTGGGTGCTCTAGGCCGCTGGCCTGGCCACCTTTAGAAAGATTGCATAGACCAGGGCGCATCCCAACTGAATGCCTGAACACTACCCAAACAACACAGGGTGAGGGAACCACGCAGTGGTAAGACTTTTTTGGATCCGCAACAGTCAAGAGGCATATAAAAGACAAATGCAGTAAAACACACAATATAACAGGCAACTAAGTCTCACCCTTCCACTGGTTCACCAGGAATTAGAATCTTTGTGCCTTTGGGGCTTCCATTGCCATTTACTCCAATCCAGAAGCACCACACTTTCCACAGGCACCCAGCAAGAGACGAATAGTGGTAAACTTAGGAAGCTGACCAAGTACAGCAAAGTCTGTAGCCAGGTGACAGAATTGTCCCAACCTGGGCCTCTTCCAAAAATAGTCTCCGATATTCCAGCGGAATCCCAGGCTGAACTCCTGCAGAATATAAATTAGTTTTTGTGCTCCTCCAATTGGACCTGAAGCTCCTAGACTGAGGCCATGCAAAGTATGAAACATGATATCCGGGCAGCCAGAACCAAAATTGCTGAGGTTGTGGTCTTCCAATCGGGACTGGAGACCCTAGATTGAAGCCATGTAGCATAAATAGACACAATGTGATCCTCTAGTCTGGGCCTAAACTGAGGCCACAAAGCATATAAACACTAGTAACTGAAGCAAATCCACTTATACAGCCCGAGCACTCATCTCAGGATATTGGCTTCTAACAGGATTAGTGGAAGGTGGTTGTTCTCTTATAGGGTGGAATTCAAGCCGCATACATAATTTCCCTTTGAGTATTGGGAAGGGAGTGAGGCAATTTACATTAAAACAGCAATGCACAAACTCAAGACAATAATGGCTCCGAATCATCCGGAAAGAAACAAATGTTTTGGCAAACATGAGATAACCAACAAGACCAATATGTCTGGGCAAATTAAGACAATTTAACCCACTCCATGCACTGGAGAAGGCTGTGTCAAAAATAAAGTCCTATTCCATTATTCCTAGCTGCCATATTCAGCTGTAGCTACCTGCTTTGATCATTTTTTTCAAACTAAACACATTGGGTCCCTGGGACAATTAGTCAACGGCATCGTTGGGGCACCAAAAGGCAAAGTGGGTTGGCATTGGCAGAAGCAAGGCTAGTTTTCAGACCACCAGCTAGATCCCAAATCCAATGACAAGCTTTTTAACAGCAACTCCTATATAGTGTATGCTACTGGAGCTGAAATTTAGGCTCTGTAGGGGCCTTTGGAAAACAAGCTCTCTAGGGGCCTTTGTTTCAATTTGGTGCTCTGTTGGGGAACTCTGCTAATCTTGGCTGTGTTAGTCAACTGTGGAGACAAATGCAATGTATTTTGCGCCTCAGACGGAAAGTGTTGTGGTGCATGTCTTACCACCACCGAGGATTGCTGGATGTTTTTCTGCCTATGTTGTCTCCTCTTACTATCCAAATTCCTATACATTCTCATTCGGTCAGCGCAACACCTACACAATGAATTTCGGCACACCCAGGGTGAAACAACAGGCTATCCAGAGACATTTTGTTTTGGGGTAAAATCCCACACCGTGCAGGAGCTGTGGATGAGCCTTTTTAAAATTGTTGCTCTGTGGGGGAAATCTTCCGACAGCAGGATGGCACCAAATGCAGCTCACAGGCATCACTGGGGTGTTGCTGGTGAGATACAGTGGACACAGAGGATACACTTCTCAAGGACATTGTGTTGTTGTCTCTGGGCAACCTGGCACACACATGCTGCAGTGACTGCCAAATGACTGCTGGGTTGCCCTGACTTACCAGTGCTGATTATTGGGTAGCCATCCTGCTGAATCTCCCTACAAGGACAACATGCCATCCCTACATATGTAACTGGAGCATGATCGGGTCCCCTCTTAATCATGGCCCCAGTACAATCAAAATGGAAATGGTAGTTCTATTCCATTATTACTAGCTGTAGTGTTCTGGCAAGGCTTCCTGCTTTGAACAATACTTTTTTCAAAACAAATGCTTTAGGCTCCCTGGACATTTAGTCAACATCATAGGGGAGGCACCCAAAAATAAAGGGGATGGGACTGGCAGTAGCAAGTCTAGCTACCCAAAATAACCTACAGGCTATTTAACTGCAACAGCTGTGAGGTACACTACAGAAGCAGAAATTTAGGCTGGGGGGATTCAGTGAAAATAGACTCTGTAGGGGTCTTTTTTTTAAATTGTTGCACTGTGGTGAAACTCTGCCATCCTTTTCTGTGTGGGTCAACTCTGAAAACAGGGTCTGTTAGGGACTTTTGGAAAATTGTTGCTGTTGGTAAACTAATATAGACTGTGTCAACAGTGAAGACAGGCATTGTGGGGAAACTGCCAATCTTGGCAGTGAGTCAACTGTGAAAACAAGCACTGCAGAGGCATTTTTGCAAATTTTTGCTGTGGGGGGTCACTTAATTTTTGCTGTTTTAATTTACTTGCTATGTAACCATTATTTCTAGGTTGACAGAAACCCCTTTATGCCATCCCCTATCCACATTTGTTTGCAGGGCAATAAGCATGCTCTTGCCCCCCATTTTGCTTCCTTTTAAAGCACCCCCTTGCCCTTACTATGACCATTTTACAGAACAGAAGTTCACATCCCCAATAAATTGTATGGGCTTTTTGGGGCAAGCCGGAAGACCCAACCAATTTTTTTTTTCTAAAATCCAGCTGAACCCGAACATTTACAGGTCCACTCATAACTATTAATAACCTCTGTCTTTGATAACATGCTAAGACATGTAAGGGTGGGATTTCTTTGTACTTTATACATACGCTATACTAAATGAGATGAAGTGTACATGGTTTACATTTTTTCTTACATATTAAATAACATGAACATGTCTATGCTGTGATTTTCATACTTCCATTACTTTTACTTCTTGGTGTTGCAATTTCAGTGTTCAGGAGTGTCTATGTAGACAGACTTTCTTGAAAGAAACTCCGAATGTGTTTTTGCTTTGTCCTAGCCAGTTAGCTAAACAAAACAATGTGCAGTGTGCTCCTCAATATGTGGAGCTTTGACCAAGCTAGGATGCAACCCCCACCCCGCGATGGAGCAATTACAGCCTGACAGCTGTTGTGAAATGTATCCTCTGAAGTTAACTTTCAGCATGATGGAGCAATGTTCACTTCATCAGGAAAGAGCATAGCAGAAGTTAAAGGGAATCTGTCAGTAGGTTTCTGCTATGTATACTGTGGACATCATTAGGTAGGGGTTAAAACACAGAATATATTGATGTGTAATGTATCATGGTGTGTTCCATTTACTTGCACAGAAGATTTTATCACTAGGACATTACCATTTCCAAGTCTGATGTACACAAGACTGGTAATCCGACTTTGCTCTCTCCTGTGATAAGCAGATCACTGTTATAAAGTTTATGTACATATAGAGCCTAGCATGGGCAGCATCAACTTTAGCATGCAGCCTAGGTGAGAAATCTAAAAGCTGTCAGAACCGCTATAACCAGTGAACTAAATGATACAGCATTGTATTCAGGGTTTTCATGGTGCTTTCAGGTGAGGTTGCAAAACTTTGATGACATATTTTAAGTTTGAAATTACTCTGTTGCCAAAATCTGGCCACCAAACTACTACTTTTAGGGTTTTTTATGAGAAAAAGCCTCACACTTTGAAAAATTTGAAGAATACTAGCCAACATGTAACTGCTGCTATTCCCTACTGATATGTTCAGGAACATGGAATGTCGCGTGAAAATGTAGTTGGCATAAATTCAATATCGCATCCAGCAATGCATGTCAAGAAATTGATCACAAATGTATTAAGGTGTGTGGCGTAATCTTTGGGGTTCGGATTGCTTCATCCTAACAGGAGTGAAAAGAGAACACGTAGGGCCTCTTTCAAGTGAATTTGCATACACACATTCCACATAATACAGATTGGGTTTTTGTTGTAATTGCAGGCTGTTCAGTGGAATATATGATCAATGTGTGAATATTAACTTATAGTAATTCAGACACACAGCAATTATTTCTTGGGTACGCTGATATTAATGCAACATTTTACTTCATTCATAGCATGTGATCAACTGTTCGTGTACTCGATGCCAGGAGTCTGAAAAAGGTCTGAGAAGAAAATCATACCAAAAGGGGAGTTGAGGGGAAAAAGAACACCCTTTTTCAAAATGTTACTTTTATTACAAACTTTTTCATGTATTTTTTTTTTTAATCATTCATCAGTATACCACATCTGAAAGACTGGGATTCAGGAAGTTATACAGTTATAAAAAGCTTACATATATTGCTACAACACTGGTATATTTACAGGACAGTTTACCAAATCCATTAAAAAATAAAAAAGTAAAATGAAAAATCCAGCCAGCTGATTTGACACTTGTAAAAAATAAAAAAAAAAGAATTCTGAGGCAATCAAGAAACAATTTCATGTTTGAATTACATCTTGAATGAAACATTCTCAAAATACATTACTGTCTGGCTTTATTTGGGTTTAGTAAGTTGGTGACATTTCTAGCCTTTGATATTATGCATATGTGGGAAATAAATATTACATTTCGGGTTTTTAACTAGAAATACTCAGTGACAGAAAAAATTAACTTGTTCATTCAAAGCATAAAGAGCAATAACGAGATGATTGATGGGGATGTTCAGAAGGCAAAAAAAAAAAAAAAAAGAGAATAAGGAAATTAAAACCAGTCACTAATGACCCAAAATACATTAAGACATTAAGTTAATATTTACTAATAACAATACTCGGACTACAACAAGTCAGCCACATGCAATAGCTGATCTAAATTCTGCATGTTGGCCCACAAGAATCTATGAAAAAGAAGAATCCAATAAATAAGAAAATGGTAAAAACAACCATAGTATTAAGCTATGTCTGTCTGCCCTGGGCACCATGATGACACAGAAAATCCAATTTTTGGAACAAGTGATCTGGAATCTTGCTGTACAAAGCTTAGATTGCATGGCAGGACTATATGTCTGGCTTTGCATTATAACTGATGGTCTTCAAAAATCAGAGTCTCCTGCCCATCTACATGGAATGCTTGTGACTGGCAAGGTCTTATAGAAATAACTTTTTCCAGATAAAGATAATGAATCAACTAATGTAGAAAAATAAAACATTGAATTTATGACCAATTTCTATTTTCTTTTTTTTATCCAGTCCAGCCATGCAAACTACATCTACAACAAGTAGCTTTCCATCCCTATAGTTATATTACAAACACTTGTGAAAACTAGAAGTGTTAATTCAGGGTTTCTATTACAAGTAGTTATTCCACTGTTGTTCTATAATGGTGTCACAGTATTCAATGCATAATGTTAACGGTAAAAGAAATGATTTTTCTTGCACCTCTAAAGGGAATGTATTAAATATTATTTTATTCATTAGAAGTTAGTAAGTAGAAGAGACTAGGGGAAATTTATTAGACCTGCCCATAACAAATCGCATATAGAGCTTAAAAAATTGGAAGATGTGATTTTTTTGGTACGTGTGATAGACAATTTTCCTTTCAGTATTCATCAGGCTGTCCCAATGTGTATCATTTTTTTTGTGGTCATTTTTTAAAAATTTTCCTAGGTTTGGCCATAATAGAACACAACTCTATTCCTTATTGTGTGACAGACAGCATGTCACACTACATGGTTTAACTCATTGTTTTATTGATGTGATAAAGTACAAATTTTACCCAATATAACCCAATTTATGGCACACACACTTGGTGCCTACATTATGCAAACCATGTTTTGCAGGACACCCCCATTTACTCCTTGCCCTCTGATGGACCAGGGAAGACAGAAAAAGTGGACAGGTCCATCAGTGTGAATCATGTCTCAGCTGACTTTTTAAAGGGAATCTGTCACCACATTTAACCTAAACTATTAATTTTGGCATACAGATTATAGATTACTGAAAAAAAGTCCTACCTGGCTGCCTCATATCAGATGCCTTGTTGTGGATAAAATCATCTTTTATCACTTAATATAAATGAGCTGTGCCAGGCTATGGGGCAGATGCTGCCTGGAAGACAAGTCTGCCTCCAGAGGTAATATAAATAGAAGGAAGACTTACCAGTGTGATGGCCACTCTCACCACAGAGTTGTGTGTGATTATAGTGACACATCTGTAGGTTCCTCTCAGTTTCCATCATACAGACAGCCAATGTTACCAGTGTTATAATATTGTTGCTCTACAACAGATCTCAGTGAGCTGCAAAGAATGTTTGCCAGAAGTCAAATTTCAGTTCTCCTGTTCTGTGTCAGTAACTTCTCTCACACTGGTAACTTCCCTCTTATTTAAAACAAGCTCTGGAGGTGAAGTTATCTTCCAGGCAGCATCCCTCCCCATAGCCTGGAACGGTTAAAAGATGATTTATCCACAACAAGGCATCTGACAAGAGGCAGACGGGTATGATTTTTTTCAGCCGTCGAATCTGTATGCCCATATGAATAATTTAGATAGGTAAATTGTGGTGACAAATTCCCATTAAGCACACTATGCATTAGGTAGTTTTACCCAGTAAGGTGCACTATACAGATAGAGAAATCGTGCTCCACAATCTAGAACAGTGTAGCAGCTGTAAAAGGAGGGTAGAAGGTATCTGCACCAAATATTTGACTATGTGAGGTAAAATATTTACTTTGGAATGGAGGGCAACATTATAGTCAGTAACTCTTAATAGATTTTAACAGTAAAGATGCATAGTGGGCCATACATGAGTGAATATTAAGCAGCTGTTATACCCATGCGCTCTTTTTGAGGCAATAACTATGCCTACAGTTTTCACAATATATCTGAAAATATCTGTGGAAATATCAGCCTAATGTTTGTCTAAATATCAACCTTCTAGGCTTTAGTAGCTAGTCTCAAAACTGCAATTTCATATGGCTATTCAAATTAGCAAAAAAAAAAAAAACAAAAAAAAAAAAACTAACTTTTCTTCTAACATATCTTTACAATTAAAATTGGATATAAATATTAAAATGTTGATGATAATTCCTTTTAAATTCAAGATGGTGTGAAATTAGGTGAGGAAAGACTTAAAGGGGTAGAAAAACTTTAAATAGGCTATGACTTGTTGATTGGTGCGGTCTGATATCTTAGACCCATTGATCAGTAGAATGAGTAACCTTTATCTCTGTTAAAATTAAGTGGCAGTGTGCATGTTGAGCACCCCTTTATTTATTCAATATGGGGCTGCAAAGCATTGTGCTCGACTTTTTCTGGTAGTCCCATAAAAACAAATAAAGCAATTTTTAGGCACACAGGATAAAATGTCCTTCTCTGGAGAAAAAAAAAAAAAGAAAAAAAAAGTTAATTGATTTTGCTGATCAGTTTCTGTCCTGGGGGTGGGCCAACCATCAATCAGCAAGTTATCATCTAGAGCAGGGGGTCTGGAACTCCTGGCCTCAAGGGCCACAATCAGGTCATGTTTTCAGGGTCTACTGAAGGTGGGTTTACACGTTTCAATATCGTTGCGATATCGCACTTCAATGGCGCGGGAACGCGCATTTAGTGCACGTTTCTCCCGCATCGCATCAGAGGTTTACACGTTGCGATTTCTGTATCCAACGTCCGTACGATGTCTACGCCCCCCAACCCAGGAACGACCATTTAACATGGGAGTGAATGGGTGACGTTGAACATCGCATCGTAGTTGGGCTGTCACACAGCACGATCCGGCTCCAATCTCCATTCAATATCGGAGCATTGAATAGCACGCTCATTCAATCCCCGATATCGCATTGACATCGTTCCTGCATCGTATTGGACGTTCACACCATATAACGCAAGAACGATATCGGGTCCAACGATCGAACCACGTGACTTTTCATTGAAATCGGACTCCGATATCGCAACGTGTAAACCCCCCTTAAGTGTTGCACAAAGGTTGGAATTATCACCAGTGCCGGTGCTTATATTATCACCTGTGCAATACTAAGGAAATCCTGAAAACATGACCTGTTGGCGGCCCTTGAGGCCTGAAGTTCCCCACTCCTGATCTAGCCGGTGCTTAAGTGATAAAGGGTCTGTCCAGTGATAACA
This sequence comes from Allobates femoralis, assembly GCA_033576535.1. Classification (NCBI taxonomy): domain Eukaryota; kingdom Metazoa; phylum Chordata; class Amphibia; order Anura; family Aromobatidae; genus Allobates; species Allobates femoralis. The sequence continues at coordinate 395,790,539 of JARQOC010000003.1, read as the reverse complement.
GGTTAAGTGTTAAAAGATAGTTACATTGGTTTGCAGGTATGCTATCCAGTTATTGAAGCAAGACAAAAAAAAATAAATAAAATAAAGACACCTTGTTGACTGGAAACATTTGGTAGTTCCTGCATGTCAAAAAAAATGCTTGGAAAGTGAAAACTGTATGAGAAATTTCATTCAATCCACAGAGATGCATCTTGAAGATCTCACTGCTATAATTAGGGAAGCATGTGAATTACACAAGGTTGACTTGGAAGTTATTGGTGTTGTGGATTAGGCTGCAATTACAAATTCCCCTTGGAATTAAACCAACAGAATTAGGAGAATGTCACCTCACAGATATTTGATTTCTTTGATTTTAAATTTGCAGAACCCAAAGTCTTAAACATGGGAGCAAGCAAAAACAAAAAAATACTAAGTTACCTGTACTTTTAAAGTCCTACCCTGAGCTGCACAAAATCCCTGCTTTTCACAGGAATCTTACCTTTTAATGCATCAAACATATGTTATATATTTATACAGAGAAACTTTTATTCGTAGCACCATAGGTGTTACCAATTTCAGCTCCTAGAATTATTATTACAGCTAGTAAATTTTTTGTGAATAGGGCGACTTAATCAGATGGAAAAATAAACCCTAGGAAGGTAAACAGCACAGTGGTTGAGGTATTATAGGGAGTCAAGATAAGGATGGACCACTGTAGCTCCTATCTATATTTGTTTTGTTAAAAAAAAATTTGTTCGGAATTTTCTATATATATATATGTAAAAAAAAATCAATTTCTAAAAACAAACCTGAAAAAATATTTTCTATTTGTTCTAACTTAAAAGAAAAAAAAAAAGGAAACCAATAACTCACATGCCTATTATTATTTTTTTTATTCCAACAAAACTTTTCTTGTTTTTTTTTTTTTTTCTAAGAAGTGTAGGCACAAGGTCGGGAAAATACTCATCACTCCCAGCAGAGCAGGGCGGATAACTTCTGGGAAAACTTTCTACAACTTCCACCACTTAAGTTCTTTAAGGCAAATTCCTGATGACTTCTCCGCTTTCTTTGAGCACAAGTTCAAAGTTGAGACGTCAATCCAAGTCCGTTTATTTTTTCTTTATCTCTTTCCACTGTAAAACTCAGAGTCCATTTCTCAGGAAAATATAGTCAAGGCCACAAAGAATTCCATGTCTCAAAGTTTGTTTGCTTTTTATCCCCAAACAGAAATTGTAAAACCTTTTTAAAAATTAGAATTGTATATATATATAAAAATAACCCAACGTATGATGTAAAAAAATCCAGCAAACATGATGAAACTGTGGAGGAAATAAAAAAATATATCATTACAATAAACAGCATAAATAAGTAAAACAGTACTTATTGTTCACATAAAATATAAAACCCCTATATAAAAAAGTTGAAGATACTGCTTTGTAGGGACATGCATAATCAAATAGTTGACCTGACTAGAAAACACTGGTCTTGGGAATTACTCAGAGAAGTGAAAGAAAAAAAAGTGAAAAAATCAAACCCAGTTGTATAAGATTAAATGCAGGAACAGTCATAAGGGGCCGTCACACACAACGATTTTTTTAAACGACCTCTTGAACGATCTTTTTTTCCACTCATGGCTTGAGCGACGTCATACATCGTTGGCGACATGTCACACGCACAGATGTTTCAAATGACATGTCAACGATGCCTCGATCCCGGGATCGTGTGCAGTCATCAGCGACCGATCTTTGCAGTTGTGTGTCCACTGTCACACGAGCATCGATTGTAACGACGCACAACACAATGTAGGCGGAGTACTTTACACCTTCTGCAATGTAGGCTTGGCGGATTGTTAAAAATGAAGCCCCTTCACTTCTCATTGGTGCCATTTGAGCATGCCCATTTGTGACCCTTGTATTTAATTTTGCACTATATTGTCGATCTGTGTATGTATCCGATGTTGAACAAATGTACTGGCGAAACGCCACACCAGAGCGATCATGGTGCAAATGTGCAGATGTGGTGACATGTTTTTGGGGAGGCTACCACGCATGGGACCGTACATATGTCAACAGAGTGGGGCAGGATTTGTGAGACCATATACACCAATCGCTGAAGAGTAGGCGCGGCTCAAGCTAGCACCAACAACACCTACCAAAATTTGTTCAGCATCGCTCATTGCACAAACTATATCGTTCACAAGGTGTCACACATGTCGACGCAGCAGATCCTTTGTCCGATCGTCGTTTGATTTGAGGTCCGATTCTCATATCAACGATCAGATGACTGATCACTTCAAATGTCGTCATGTTACACGTAACAACGGCTAAAAGAGGTCGTTTAGATGACACAAAAAATGTGACGTATGAACGATATAGTTTAAAAAATCGTTGCGTGCGACGGCCCCTTTATTCACATTTTATGGCCTAGTTTCATCATGGCTTTTACACTAGAATTTGGAATAAGTTGTGAAACGTTGCAATATTTTTGTGAAAAGCAGAGCTGTGCAAAAATTGTGACTTCTGGTGCTTGCACACATTTCTTGAAGCTGCTCCAATGTGGATGTAGCTGCAGTAGGACAACGGTATGACGAAATGTGTTGTTCCTTGCAACAGAAATCTTACTCCAATCTGACTGGAATATATTTTGTATGAGCTGTTCGACACTAGTCAGATACTCCCGACTCACAATATATATATATATATATATATATATATATATATATATATATATATACATACACACACACATACATATAGTCCATTCAGTTGTTTAATTTTGTAGAAAAAAATGCAGATCACAGACATGGCACAAAACTGAAGTAATCTCAAATTTCAACTCTTTGCCTTGAAGAAAAACTAAAAGAAATCTTGGGAAAAAAAAATGCTAGCCAGTAACGGTTACTTTTGTAGAGTAAGCAGGGGGAAAAATTATGGAATCACTCAATTCTGAGGAAAAAATTATGAAAACACCCTGTAAATTTTCATTCCCAAAACTAACACCTGCATCAAATAAGATCTGCTTGTTCGTCTGCATTTAAAAAGGAGTGATTACACCTTGGAGAGCTGTTGCACCAAGTGAACTGACATGAATCATGGCGATTATCAGAGGATTATCAAACTCTTAAAAAGGGTAAATCAACACGCAATGTTGCAAAAGATGTTGATTGTTCACAGTCAGCTGTATCTAAAATCTGGTCCAAATACAAACAACATGGGAAGGTTGATAAAGGGAAACATACTGGTAGACCAAGGAAGACATCAAAGCGTCAAAGACCGGAAACTTAAAGCAATATGTCTCCAAAACAGGAAATGCACAACAAAACAAATGAGGAACGAATAGGAGGAAACTGGAGTCAATGTCTATGACCGAACTGTAAGAAACCACCTAAAGGAAATGGGATTTACGTACAGAAAAGCGAAACAAAAGTCATCATTAAGACCTAAACAGATAACAACAAGGTTACAATGGGCTAAGGAAAGCAATCGTCGGCTGTGGATGACTGGATGAAAGTCATATTCAGTGATGAATCGCGAATCTGCATTGGGCAAGGTGATGATGCTGGATCTTTTGTTTGGTTCCGTTCCGATGAGATTTATAAAGATGACTGACTGAAGAGAACATCCAAATTTCCACAGTCATTGATGATATGGGGTTGCATGTGAGGTAAAGGCATTGGGGAGATGGCTGTCATTACATCTTCAATAAATGCCCAAGTTTACATTGATCGGATAAGAAAAGTGTCCAAAATATCAATTGAAAGGATGTTTGGGGATGATTAAATCATTTATCAAGATGATAATGCATCCTGCCATAGAGCAAAAACTGTGAAAACATTCCTTGAAAGAAGACACACAAGGTCAATGACATGGCCTGCAAATAGTCCGGATCTCAATCCAATTGAAAATCTTTGGTGGGAGTTGAAGAAAATGGTCCATGACAAGACTCCAACCTGCAAAGCTGATCTGGCAACAGCAATCAGAGAAATTTGGAGCCAGATTGATGATGAGTACTGTTTGTCACTCATTAAGTCCATGCTTTAGAGACTGCAAGCTGTTATAAAAGCCAAAAGGGGTTGCAACTAAATACTAGTAATGTATTTGAGTGTTGTTTTGTTTGTTTGTCATTATTCCATAACTTTTCCCTCAGAATTGAGTGATTCCATAATTTTTTCCCCCGGCTTGTTCCACAAAAGTAACCGTTACTGGATAGCATATTTTTTTTTTCAAGATTTCTTTTACTGTTTCTTCAAGGCAGAGAGTTGCCATTTAAAATTACTTTAGTTTTGTGCCATGTCTGTGATCTGCTTTTTTCTACAAAATTAAACAACTGAATGGACATCCTCTGAGCCAGGCGATTCCATAATTTTTGCCAGGGTTTGTATATGTACAGGCTGGGCCATTTATATGGATGCACCTAAATAAAATGGGAATGGTTGGTGATATCAACTTCCTGTTTGTGGCACATTAGTATATGGTATATAGTATATGTCACTACTTGTTGTTTACACCCACTCTCCTTACAAACAAGCCCAAGAGTCTACAGACCCGCCTTCCCCAGACTCCAGCATGCTCGCCCCCGTAGACTCCTAAAAGCCCGCCCCCCGTAGACTTCTAAAAGCCTGCCCCCCAAGTTTCCAATATGACTGCTCACTCCTCATATAAACTGAACAGCATTGCATACAGGGCTCATCTCCTCCTCTGCCAAAGTGTGCCGAATTTGCAGCTGTGTGAAGGAGATGACCGCTGAGTGCACTGAAGTGCGGATTTGGCATATTGTGGCAGAGAAGAGCGCTATGTGCAATGCGGTGTGCACTCACCTCCTCCCTCTGTACTCCCGCTGTCAGTGGCGCAATCTTCCTCTCTGTACTTATCGCAGCCCCACTCAGTCAGTGCTGCAGTTCATCTCCTTCTCTTCCTCTGCCATAGTGTGCTGAATACGATGCTCAGTGCACACAGCGGTCATCTCTTTCACACAGCTGTGGATTTGGCACACTGGCAGAGGAGGAGATGACCACTGTGTGAAATATGGTACAGTTTACATATGTGAATGGGGTAGGTGGTCATATTTGGGACTGGAGTGGGGAGGCAGGCTTGTCAGAGTCTGAGGGGGGCGAGCATGCTGGAGTCAGGGGGGTTGGTCTGTAGGAGTCTGAGGTGTGCTGTTAGGAGAGTGGGAGTAAACGACAAGCAGTGACGTTTACACCCAGGTTCCAAAACAAACACACCACTGGTCAGTGGCAGAGGCTGCTCTTCCAGATGCTGAAGGCGATTATCTAGGTAACCCCGCAAAATGCTGACAGGGTGTAAATTATAAACTGTCAGCATTTTCCAGCCTAGATACACAAATTATACAAAAAACCCGGACAACTCCTTTAAGGATGAAGCCAGCATATGTTGTACATGCATTTCTCCTTGAAAACCTGAGAAATATGAGTCATTTGAGACATTGTTCAGAAGAACAGCTTACTTTGATTAAAAAGTTGATTGGAGAGGGTAAAACGTATAAAGAGGTGTAGACAATGATAGGTTGTTCAGTTAAAAGAATCTCCAAAGCATTATAATGGAAAGCAAAACTAGAGAGATGTGGAAGAAAACGGAAGATCCATTTGAATGGATCGAACAATAGCCAGAATGGAAAAGTCTCAGCCAATGATCAAAGACAGTCTCACGTTAACTGTGAGGACTGTGGCAGTTAGAAGATGCTTGTGTGAAGCTAACCTATTAACAAGAAGTCCCCACAAAGTCCCAATGTTTAAAGAAAAAAAAAAAAAAAAAAAAAAGGGCGAGTTTTTGGATATACAAAATGGGTACCCTGGCCCCAGAAGGGCATAACCTGACTATCGAGAATTTGGCCAAGTGGTAATAGAAGGTTCACTAGGTTAAATAGGAATAATCCTCTGCATAATAAAGAAATATATTTTATATTTGCTGAAAGGGCCCTATTTCTATCAAGCTTTTTTTATTAATAATTTTAGGATATATACTTCATTTTATGGAAATGTTATATACTTGTGACAAACAAGTATGTTATTATTATTCCAAGGTTAATCTAATATGTTTTTATATGATTATTTATATGATTTGTTTATTTAAGGTTCATTCAGGATTATTTTGTATTCATTCTATTATGAGCATGTTTTTAATTGTTTACTATGTTTGGAAACTATGGCAAACTGAGGGTTAATGGTTTGTTAATGATGGTTCAATCAGAATGTACCAGCCTCTTTATATGTCATTTCCTTTGCTATACCCTTTACTCCACATGATGAAGACAGGCACCCTGTTGAAATGCTTAGTGTGAAGTAAAGGGCAATAAAGGTTGGTAAATATGCTCACTGAGTGGTTTAGTCTGTGCCCAATTGCTCCAGTGCTCCTAAAAGACCACCACATTGTATTCTCAATGTTCATGTTTGTTTTTTTCCATAAAGTAGTTAAAATTATATACATTTCTCTTCATGTTTTGATTTAGAAAACAGAGAGCAATGTCCCCAATGCATGTAAATAAAAACGATTATAAAGATTTTGGTTTTAAGTCAATTTTTGAACATTGCTATTATTTTGAACACAGCTGTATGTAAGCTCCATCCTGGAATGTGTTTCCTATCCCGATATATATATGTCCCCCCTTCTTAGTATATGTCCCTCATCCTGGTATAAATGACCCACCATCCAGGTATATATGATCCACATCTTGGAATATGGCCCCCATTTATGATCACTCATCTTGACACACACATAAAATAAAAAATAACGATTATACTCGCCATTCATTGCTCCCCCGTCCTCTTCTTATGCCGGCAGCTGACTAGCATGTAAGTACGCAGTACATGACAAATGTTATGTGCCCGTGCTTCCAAACTTTGTCAGCTGCAGAGATATTCACTGTTCCCATGATGTGCATGAGAAGCAGTCAATATACATCCTCTTTAATAGCGGGCACACGTGATAGCCTGCGGTGGCTCAGTGATCGCATGTGCCCACTGTTTAAGAAATGTAATATGATCTGGGGGAGCAGTTCATATTAAATTTTCTTAAACAGCGGGAACACACTGGCATGGTTGAGGGGTCTCCAATTGAGTCATTACTTACAGTCCTTACCACCCAAACAGTCCTATAACCGCCCCAAAACACAATTTGAGATTGTATGCACTGAATCCGGCGTTGCTAGGCACACTATCTAGAACAGGGGTCTCAAACTCCAGGCCTCGAGGGCCGCACACAGTGCAGGTTTTCAGGATTTCCCTAGGATTTGACAGTTGGCAATCAAATGACCAACTGTCAAATTCTAAGGAAATCCTGAAAACCTGGACTGTGTGCGGCCCTCGAGGCCTGGAGTTTGAGACCCCTGATCTAGAACATACTCAATGCTGCTCTACCCGCCGAACCAACCCCATCCAGCATTTATTACAAAGTGGGAGACGGATCTCAAAATACAACTTTCGGAGGATCAGATTGTTCACAACTACCAGCTTACTCATAGTGCCTCCATTTGTTTTAAATACCCGGAGGTGGGATATGAAATCTAACCTAGATGGTACAGGGTCCCTGCAAAATTACATACCATCTTCCCTAATGTCAGTGCCGATTGTTGGAGATGTTAGGCTGCCTTCACATTTGCGTATGGGAAGGCAGCGTATTGCTGCGTTCCCATACGCAGTCAAACGCATGCGCACTGCGTTCCTATGTTTAACATAGGAACGCATGGTGCCTGCGTTTGCTGCGTTCGGGTGCGGATGCGGACGATATCTGCTGCTTCCGGTGTCCAGCATCCGCACCCGGGACGCAGCATGTTGGGTTTTTTTGTGCGTTTGGGGAGCTTGGACAATCAGCAAGCGTCCCCAAGCGTACAAAAAATGCATTGGCTTCAATGGGTCCGCAGTGTCCTCTGCATGACACCGCAGGAGAACGCTGCGGACCCATTGAAAAATCTCCCAGTGGCCGCCGGTGATGTCACAGGAGCTCACCGACGGCCACCGGGAGATCAGCTCAGCCTCTGCTGTCCTCCTTCTCCCCGCCGCCTGTAATCTCCTAGCGATGTCGGCGGGGAGAACAGCTGATGTGACAGCTGTTTGAATCTTCCCGCGCCGACATCTCCTCTCAGTGTCGGCGCGGGAAGATTCAAACAGCTCTCACATCAGCTGTTCTCCCCGCCGACAGTCCCGGAGCTTACCGGCGGCCGGGGGGGGCGGAGATCTCCGGCGCTGATCTCCGCCCCCGGCCCGCCCCCGGACAGCGCCGATTGGCTGCCGGGCTCCATAGTGATGTGTCCGCAGGCGGACATTATCCGCTGCGGACACATCATTTGGACACTGCTTCTGACAGCGTTTGTGTCTGCATGCCATCAGCATGCAGACACAAACGCTAATGTGAAGCCAGCCTAAGAAAGAGACGGGCACGTTACTTCGCTTGTTTAGGGAATGTGACGAGGTTAGGCCTTTTTGGTGTGCGGTCGAAAACATAGCGAGACGGATTGCTGGACTCATGATCTCTATGACTCCAGCCCTGGTTCTACTGCACCACACCGAGACCCCCCTCTCACAGTACAAATATTTTCTCCTGAAATTTTTTATTATTGCGGCTCGGTATTGTATCCCGGAGTTATGGGGTAGATCCTCTCCTCCGACACTATCTCAGTGGGCCAAAAAGTTTAATACCTTAATGCAAATGGAGGATCTCACCGATTCCCTGCACGATTCATACACCAGATTTGGTGCATATGGGCCACTTGGATGGACTTCCAGCAAACAGATGATTACAAAGTTTTACTGAGTAGTGTCTAAGTGTTTGTTGGCTTCTGCTCCTGCGCCGTATTTCATGTCGGAATGGTGAGGTCGCCGTTCTCCCCCTCTTCCCTCTCCCTCTTATCACTCCCACTACTTTATTCCGTTCCCTCCCGGTCTGATTGTATAAATTTGTTCTTTTTTTTCTATGTTTCAAGTGCTGAGTCTTCATTCTGACCACATCTTTTTGAAGATTTTCTAGCATAGCTGCTAGTCTTTTGTTTTCCCAGCAACCCAAATTGCTTACCCTTACCAATTTATAAAACTATGAATTTCATTTAATATTTTCTCTGGATCCTGTCGCACAGTTTTTTTTTTTCTTTCATGGTTCGTATTTAATTTACTACTTACCTTGACAATTGTTTGTACCGTGGTTACTTCAGCCTACTTTTATTCTTTAAATAAAGAATTATTAAAAAAAAAAAAAAAAAAACAGCGGGAACATGTGATCGATGGCAGCTTGGTGACTCGCTCCACCGCCGCCTATCCCACAGACACAGCCTGCTACTGTACGTCTGGACTACAAAACACCACTTTCCCCAAAACATTTTTTTTTTTTTTCCCCCAAAAAAGAGTCTAATAGTCGAAAAATACGTACATACACACACAGTGCTGTGCAAATTAATTGGGCCAAGTCAAGTTTTTCTTGCATTAATTTTACCATTGTTGATAAGTTATCAGTTCTTAGTGTCGTTTTCCTTTTTCTTCCATATTTCCCTTTTCGTTTTGGAGAAAACGATCCAGTTTCATTGTGTGAGAGAATTATTCTTGAATTGGTAGATTTTCCAATACCAACGGTGGAAGCGATTTCTCCTACAGTCTGACTTGTATGTTCATTAAGAGTAATAATTCTAAACCTCTTCCGTGGAGTAACATCCATTTTTACAGGCACAAATCACACAGAGAGAAAAAGTACACTAAACCACTCACTGAAGCTAAGGAGGCAGCTAGCTGTTATTTTCTGACTAAAACCAGTCAAACCACATTTTGTTACTCAAGGTTGTACACTCACACCTGTTCAAAGCAGTTAAAACTGGTTTGAATCAGTGACTGGTAACCCCAACTTACGATTTTACTTACAAAAAAAATGCTTTTGTATGGAGAAATGTGCACAAAGATGGGACAGCCGTGTCTGCAGTCATATGCACGTAAGCAGTGAATGAGCTCTGCTGAATAGGGCTTCGCAGATGCACACACTATGAAATATCACATGATATTGCATCATATAGAGGATTCTCAGCTACTCGTGACCAAGGCAGCATCTCAGATTACAGAAGGATTTGGGAAAGCTAAGTATTTACAGAATAGCTCATCCATGGCAGTTAAGTCACACGAAAGGGACTTCAAAAGTAGTGGCCAACCACTTTAATGTAATTCATCTAGAACATATAGTTCACTTCCAGTCATCAGGGCCCAGATAGTATGCCCTGAAAAAACATACTTTAGAAGTGTAAAATATTCAAAGATGAAGTGCAAAATTGACAAGAGGTGTAGTAAAGTTCAGTATTGAGAAAAGGATAACAGCCTTAAGTCTTATTCACATGTCATGTTCTTATGCATTCAGTATAGTAAGGCAAAATCAGAAGGAGCAGGGCCTACTTACGGTGAAACTGTACTCAAAAGATTCAGACAGTTTGAGATACTCTTGATTGTAGCTTACAAATACTGATCCAGAGCATATAGTATTCTTGAAAAGAACACTTAATATTAAGGGAAGGGACATGATAAAATTTACATAAATTTAAAAACCATAATAAGTGCCTGGGATAGATTAAGGACAGGATATTGTCTTTGGATAGAGTGTAAAATGAAAGCAGTGATTACTCACTTTACATATGGCCCACTGGGTTGTGAGAGTCCCCTAGACCAGGCAGTCCTCCAGGCAGCCCCATCTGTGGATCCACACCTGACACTTTTTCTTCTTCACGCCTTTTCAGACAAGCAGCCTTCGGGTTCAGATTTCGCTCTATAGAGCAAAGGAATTGTTAAATATAGTGGTTTAATATGCTAATATCATAAATTCGGATTAAATAGCAGCATTTTACTAGAGTTGTAATTTTTCACACAGTCAAAATGTCTTCAATCAATAATATAAATCTAAAAACAGCAATTAAAGGTTTAAAATGTGATTTATAAGTGTTAATGCAACATTTCTGCAGTGCAATACCTTTCAGCTACATTCAATTTACCATAAAGTGGTCAAAATAAAGAATTCAAGCATTCAGCGACAAGAAAATAGAAAATGGAACAAAAATTATTATAGCATGGAAGATAGGTTGTTGGTATTACATAGTTGTCATATAATTTAGGATGCTGGCCGAAAAAGCTAAGATTTTTATACAGAAGGAATTACTTTAAAGGGAATCTGTCAGAAGGATGAACCCTCCTGAGCAGTTTGCATGGACATGGCTGTCATAGAAAGTTGCATAAAATCATATCTTGATATCCACAATTAAATTTTTGCCACAGAAATTGAAGTTGATCTTATTACGTAATGATGTTTTAAAAGATCTATGATCCGGACACAGATCTTGTTAAGAATTTGCCTCCAGAACAAACTTTAAATGAAAGGGACATTACATGTAATGATCGACAGTCTATTCTCTGGACCTCACTGCGCAGCTAGTGTGGAGAGTGCGTGTGCTGTGGGCTTGTGTTACGATATCACTACCTGATTTTTCTGACAGATTCCCTATTGGCCTATTCCCTATTACGATAAAATATAGGACAGGTATTAAAGGGGAATTAAAGGAATATTTGCAAGTTTGAATATTAGTTTTCTTTTGCTACACTGAATACTTTTTATCCACCTAATATTGTACAATATTAAATTAATAAATCCTAAAAAAAATGCCACACTTTAATAAATGATACAATTATTTATAAATTTATTCAAAAAGCATTAACAATTTCCCATGATCACAAAAAATAAAAATTCCTAAAGGAAAGTAGAACAAATGAATAGGGTAAGGCTACTTTCACATTAGCGTTCCCCTCCGCAGCGTTCTGCGGAGGGGAGCCGCAATGTAAACGCAGCACCGCAAGCCCCTATCTTTAGAATGGGAGCGCGCGGTGCTGCGCTTGACTGCGCATGACCGTGCGCACCCATTCACTCCCATATGTGATCTGTGCGCAGGCGGATGCCCGCGCACAAATCACCCAGTCTCGGCCGCACAAGAAATGCAACATGTTGCATTTCTTGTGCGGCCGAGACTGGGTGATTTGTGCGCGGGCATCCGCCTGCGCACAGTTCACATATGGGAGTGAATGGGTGCTCACGGTCATGCGCAGTCAAGCGCAGCACCGTGCGCTCCCATTCTAAAGATAGGGACCTGCGGTGCTGCGCGTACATTGTGGCTCCCCTCCGCAGAACGCTGCGGAGGGGAACGCTAATGTGAAAGCACCCTAACAAATGATCGCACATGCATTGTATAATGGAATTATATACATATAGAAGGAAAACTTCACTCTCATATTAATAAAGTGCAAGTGCACAAATACATTATACCATAATGTAACACCAATAAAATAAACACAGACAAACATAGCAGATAATAGCAGTTAGCGATACCTGTGGTATTATTATTTATATAGCACCATTAATTCCATGGTGCTGTACACGAGAAGGGGTTACATACAAAATTATAGATATAGTTTACAGTAAACAGATAAACAATGACAGACTGGTACAGAGTGGAGAGGACGCTGCCCTTGCGGGCTTACAATCTACAGGATCTAGTATGGTAAACACGTACATCTAGTACGACATTTGTTTAAAAGTCATTATTTGTACTTTATCAATATGAGTGAATATGTCACAATATAAATATATTATCTCAAAAGTCCACCAACTGTCAATGCCTCACCTTACACAAAACCACTTCAAAAATCACCCAGAATTCCCTATCAAGGGCTCTCAGATGAATAATGAGTACAATTTCTATTTTTAAGTGATCACTTTATTAGTCATTAATTTATAATTATTCCATAAAAAACATTAAAAATAATTTTATTACATAGGAGTATCCTGATAACATAAATGATTTATATCTGGGTCCAGGACTGAGACCGCTTACATCAATATTTCTACAATATAAATTATACAGTAACCGGTGATACCAGGTATATAAGGGAATACTACTTATTTATTCATTTTATCACTTCAGGCAGCCATACACTCAATTGTATGTCTTGACACTCTTGTCTCTTACAAATCCAGAGCACCTGTGCACTGGCCCCTATCCTTGTTACAAGCCACAATTATATATGCACGCCTGTGCACTAATGGTGCCCCTTCTAATCAGTGTTACACTGTGTACTGCTGCCCTCGTGCCTTCCTAGTTTCCCCTTTAGTATCTCATACCTGGTTAAGTGTTGTTTGTGACCGCAGTCCTGGCACCCCCACCCTGGCGCCCTGAGGAAGGAGACGAAACGGACGTTGGCGGTGGGGGTGCCAGGACTGCGGTCACAAACAACACTTAACCAGGTATGAGATACTAAAGGGGAAACTAGGAAGGCACGAGGGCAGCAGTACACAGTGTAACACTGATTAGAAGGGGCACCATTAGTGCACAGGCGTGCATATATAATTGTGGCTTGTAACATGGATAGGGGCCAGTGCACAGGTGCTCTGGATTTGTAATAGACAAGAGTGTCAAGACATACAATTGAGTGTATGGCTGCCTGAAGTGATAAAATGAATAAATAAGTAGTATTCCCTTATATACCTGGTATCACCGGTTACTGTATAATTTATATTGTAGAAATATTGATGTAAGCGGTCTCAGTCCTGGACCCAGATATAAATCATTTATGTTATCAGGATACTCCTATGTAATAAAAATTATTTTTAATGTTTTTTATGGAATAATTATAAATTAATGACTAATAAAGTGATCACTTAAAAATAGAAATTGTACTCATTATTCATCTGAGAGCCCTTGATAGGGAATTCTGGGTGATTTTTGAAGTGGTACAATATAAATATATAGTATTTATATTCAGGGCCGTATTTGGAGTTCCTGCTGCCCTAGGCACTTTTAGTGGTCGAGCCCCCCTCCCCCCCCCTTCCTACTGAGGAGACAGACTATGCGTATGTGCACAGACACAGCATTTTGTTTTTCAGTCAGATCCTCAAATACTAAAAAGAATGAACTCGTGCACGGCAATGTAAAAATGACTTGCTGTTCATTTGTTATGTCTTTTGAGGTTTTTCTCTTTAAGGCTGCTTTCACATCAGCGTTTTCTCCTTCGCCTCATTGGGGGGACACAGAACCATGGGTGTTATGCTGCTGTCCACTAGGAGGCAACACTAGGCAGAATCTGCAAAAGAGTTAAGTGGCTCCTCCTCTGCAGTATACAGACTCCCTGTGCCCCTGTAAGCCGGCACCTGCATTACAGCCGGATCCCAAGAGACCCAAGTCCTTGGGATCTCCTGCGGGGGCCGACACCGCGACGGCGCCGCACTGCCCTGGGGGTCCGGCACCTGCCCTGTGGTGGCCCAGGCAGCTCGAGTCGCTACCTCAGCTACCTACCTGATACATCAGCCCTGGACGCTGCCAATTGCTCAGCAATAGCAGATTCCAATGCCATTAGACGTGCCCTCTGGTTACATGGATGGGAAATGGACGTGCTCTCCAAGGAGGCCCTCACTGGTCTCCCATGCCTCAGGAAAACTGCTGAACAAGTTAACCTCAGGTACTAAGGGAGGCAAAAGCACTTCCCTCCCCCAGAGCACATCAGGACAGCCTTTATCCGCTGTAAGCAGACCGGATTCCGATCCTTCGGAATTCGTTAGGGTTGGTCATGACTTAGACCAACTCTGACGGATAATCGGTCACCACGCAGGGACCTTTCCCAAGCTTACCAGAAAGGTAGCTCATCCTGGCAGAGTCAGTTTCGCCAATCTGAGCCCAAGAGCGTCGCTACACCAAACGCCCAAGCGTTCTTCCACGCACTACAGTCTCTCCTCATTTCAGGATCCAATGTACCGTATCACGCGTGGAGCATGTCTTTATAGATTCTATTCCAACCTCTCTGGGGTCGCCACACAGGAAGGTGCAGTACGAGCCATGCTGGACCTAACACAGCTGAACAAACAGATCTGGATAAGACATTCCCATAGGGACTCTCCGAGCCATAATTGCTTCTATGGAACCTTGCATCGATAGACATACAGGACGCCTTTCTGAGTATTCAACATGCAACTACTGAGAAATTTGCAATCGAACAGATACACTACCAACTCGTGGCACTCCCGTTCGATTTAACTGTAGTTCCCTATGTGTTCACGATTGTCATGGCGGACTGCGCTATACTCGTCATCCTTCCACACCTGGACGTTCTGCTTATCAAAGCATCGATTCTCACGGGCTGCGAACACAGCGTCTCCGGAACTGTAGATGCTATAGGAAAATGGGTGGGCTGGTCAGCCTCCACAATTCTAGCCCTGTTCCAACAGTTCAATATAGCACAGCACGGGTCAAACATCCACAGAACAAGGCTCGGGGCACGCGGCTGGGAGTCCGCACCCTCTTTTTTTTTTTCCCGTTCTCTCTTGTCTATCAGAACTGCCAGGCAAGTCCTAGGCAAGATGCTGGCAGCAATAGAGGCAGTTCCTTCTACTCAGCTGCATCTCAGACTGCCTTCACTCTCCATACTCAAGTTATTGAACAGGAACCTCAAACAATCGACAGGAATTTGTTCACCTAGCATTCCTAACCAGGTGGTTTCACCACTGGTGGCTCCGGCCACTCCCTCTCTCACGCAAGGAAAGCCTGTCATTCCACCAGGCTGAGAAGTTCTGACCACTACCACGAGCCTGACAGAATGGGGTCCCCCATCACAGAACACAGGGTAGGTGAGGGGGCGTGGCTTGGGCATGGAGCTGTGAGCACACATCTCTCCTGAGCTCCAGCGTGCCTGAGGCCTCTGCAGCAATTATATAGCCACCATCAGCTCCACTCACCCACTCATCATGAAGGGCAAGGTCGGGCTCCGCTCCCAGGCCCCCAGGGAGCTCACAGCGGGTCCCGCAGGCACAGGGATCACCAGGTACATGTCGATGCCTGGAAGTGTGGGAAGGAAAGCAGCTCCTTCAGCCATGGTGGAGGGGGGAGGTGCCTCCTCCTCCATGCAGCAGAACACACACAGGTCCTCGCCCCCAGGAAATTGTGCCCACCATCACTACATCTCATGGCCTCCCCACACAGGCTCCTGTTAGGTCCCTGGGCTCTGATGACTGTATAACTGCCTCTGAGCTGAGAGCGCAGCTGAGTGCCTTCCCTACAAAGGCTAACATGGAGTGCTATATACAGCGTCTGGAGGCAGTGTGCAGGAGTGAAGTGGGGTCCCTTAAGGAAGACGTGTCCCACCTTACCACCACTGTCTCTGCATTAGAAGCTAAAGTGGAGTCGCTTTCCTCACAATTGCAAAGTCAGCAACAACTTCTGGACCTACACTCAGAGGCTTTCAATGTGGTTCTAGATATGCTAGAGGACTCTGAGAACAGGAACCAGAGGAATAATATCAGGCTCCGTGGGATCCCTGAGTCCGTAGCCCCACATGACCTTTCCTCAGCCCTCCATGGCATCTTCAATTCTCTCTTAGGGAGGTCACCCACTGAACACATTGAAATTGACAGAGCCCACCGGTCGCTCGGCCCAAAGAACCCCGATACATCTAAGCCAAGAGACGTCATTTGTAGGATTCACTACTTCCAAATTAAGGATGACATCATGTGTAAGGCGAGGGACCACGATGTTATTGACTTTAATGGGTCTGATGTCCTTCTCTTGTCTGACCTCTCACGCTTCACCCTGGCTAAACGGAGGGCTCTGCGCCCCCCTCCTGGAGGTGTTGCGGGAAAATAAGATCCCCTACAGCTGGGGTTATCCATTTCAATTACAAGTACGCAGTGACAAAGGATTGATAATTTTGAGATCCCCGTAAGATCTCCAGAACTTCACCGCTGAACTGAGCCTACCCATGGTCACATTGGGAGACTGGCCTCGCCTTACTGCGTCTGACCTATGGGGCCCACGCCGTACTGGAGGACCTTCCGCCAGGTCGCTGGGAAAGAGGAAACGGAGCTCCCGCCGTAGACGTGCCTCTGTTACTCATTCTGATGACACTTGATCACCTAATTCAGACCTTATGATCACTACCACCCCCTTTTCTCTTTTTGATTTCTTACCGCCTACATTGTCCCTCCATGTTGCCGGGCTCGGGGGCTTGGTCGTGACTTTGCTTTAGTCTGTTTATTATGGATGGACTGGAGCCACATGTCTTATAGCGGTGACATTTCTATTTGATTCTATCTGGGATTCCTGAGCGGAGTCCCTAACCTGGTTCATTTTGCACTATTTATGAATGTCCACCTACTTCAATTGACTCCTCATGTACTGTGCTCAACTGTTGCTCTACCGCATTAATGTGCTAATGTTATTCTATGTTGGCTAACGCCGCTCTTTCTCCTGAAATGTGAGTTTTGATGATACCCCTTAGGGGGCTTGTTATGACTCTGCTCATTTCAACAAATGTACTTGGCCCACGATCTGCTGTTATGTTCGTTAACAATGTTTATGTTACCAGGGTCATGGGCCTATTGGGTAGAGTTGGATTTTTTCTTTTTTGCTGCAGGGGTTCGGCTGGTTGCTCTCTGCTCAATCACCTCCCCACTAGGGTGTGCCTCTGACACTACTTCTCAGAGTTTTCTCTGATATTGCCCTGTACCCTTGAGGCCTAGTGGCTTCTTGGTTTTTCTCTTTCTTTTTGGTCAGAACCCTGTCTTCCGGCTGAACTACTCTCTTTCCTTGGTGCTTTACTTTCTCTGTTTCTATCTCTCCCCACTTCCCATCCCTCCCACTCCTTTCCGACCCGATTGTACCACCCGCAGGCCTGATAGTTCCTATGGCATCCCTACAACTCTGCTCGCTTAATGTCAGGGGGTTTAATGTCCCTGAAAAGCGATCGAAGGTTTTATACGGTATGCATAGGAAACGGGTTGACATACTTCTGCTGCAGGAGACACATTTCCGATCAGACAGAATCCCTAAGCTTAACCATAAATACTACACACAGTGGTTCCATGGAAGTAACTCTGACTCCAAGTCTAAAGGAGTCAGCATTGCATTGCACAAGTCTTTACAGGCTCAGGTAGTTGCCTCTAAAGCTGATTCTAATGGTCGATTTGTGTTTTTGAAGCTTAAAATTGCCCATGATTTGTTCACCATAGCTAACATTTATCTCCCCAATCAAAACCAGGTCCAAGCGTGCAGAAAGTACCTACGGGACCTCTCGGCCTTTGCGGAAGGCTATGTGATTATGGGAGGGGACTTCAATATGGTGTTGGACCGCGCTGTGGATTCCTCTTCGGGCAGGTCAGCGGTGTCCCTCTCACAGCTAGAGAGATTACGGCGGGCCCTGACGGACTCAAGGTTGGTAGATGTATGGAGGTTACTACACCCCACTACCCGGGATTATACCTACTTCTCCACAGTTCATAATTCCTATAGTAGATTGGATTATTTTTTGGTCAGCCACGGGTTCCTGTCTCTTGACCCAAAGTCTGACATCGACACGATGTTGTGGTCAGACCATGCCCCAGTTTTGCTCTCCCTTCGGCTGCCGAGCCTTTCTCCGAGAGAATGGACCTGGTTCTTAAACCCTGGTCTCCTTGGAGATCTAACGTGTCAGGCGGCCATGCGAACAGCAATTTCGGACTTTCTAGATTTTCACAAACATGACCCCACGGCCATCCCATACCAATGGGAGGCTTTGAAAGGAGTTATACGGGGAGTATTCATACAACAGGGGACCCGACTGAAGAGAGAGAGGGAGACTAACATTGTGGGTTTGTTGACTCATATCCAAACTGTGGAGTTGGATCATAAACGGACTAGAGATGCTGGGGTGCTGGCTGATCTCCTCCGGGCACGCTGTGAGTTGAGTGCCTTGTTGGACACGACGTTAGCACGACAGAGGGACCGCTTTCATAAATTTCTGTACAAGTACTCTGATAAACCCGGGAGAGCTCTGGCGAGGTTTTTACACCCCCGTGCCCCTATCACTTATATCCCTACCATCAGGTCTGCTGCGGGTGAACTGGTCCATTTTCCTGAGGAGATTGTGGACTCATTCAGAGCATATTATGACTCTCTCTACAATTTAAGCGGCCCGTTGTCTGATATGTCCCCTTCCGAGTTTCAAGCACGGGTGGACGACTACATCCGGGACACTGAGCTCCCGCCTATGTCGGTGGAGGAGTCTGAGGCCCTGGAGAGTCCCCTCTCGGAACAGGAGGTTTTAGACACGATAAAATCTTTGGCTAATGGTAAAAGCCCTGGTCCTGACGGATTCTCCGCCGCCTTCTATAAGTTATATGTGAATTCCCTGGTCCCCTTCATGACCAAACTGTTTAACTCTATCTCGGCCAGCTGCCCCTTTGCCCCCCAAACGCTGATGGCCACAATCACCGTGATTCCTAAACCGGGAAAAGATCCCCTATTATGTGCAAGCTATAGGCCCATATCCCTCATTAATGTGGATGTGAAGATGTTCGCGAAAGTGTTAGCTGGTAGACTGAACCCTATTCTCCCAGGGTCCATCCATAGTGATCAGGTGGGCTTTGTGCCACACAGGGAGGCCAAGGATAACACAGTGAAGACGTTGCTTTTAACTTCGTACATGCGCACGGGGAAGGTACCAGCATGCTTATTATCTATTGACGCTGAGAAGGCGTTTGATCGCCTAGGCTGGACCTTTCTACGTGCCTCCCTGAAGCAACTGGGAGTGGGACCTACCATGTTAGAGAGGATTTTTGCTCTGTATCATAGGCCTACGGCCCGTCTTAGAGTGAATGGCACCCTTTCCTCGCCCATTGACATAAGAAATGGGACCCGTCAGGGTTGCCCCCTCTCCTCCTTACTTTATATCCTTGCGATGGAGCATCTGGCAGTGGCATTACGGAGGACACCTGATATTGAGGGTCTGCGGATTGGCCAACATGAGTTTAAGATATCCCTGTATGCGGATGATTTAATGCTATACATTGCCAACCCGACTGTGGCTTTCCCTGTACTCCTCAGGGAGTTCCGTAGGTTCGGGGAGGTCTCAAATTTTAGAGTCAACTACTCCAAGACAGAGGAGCTCAATATCTCCCTGCCTGATGATCTAGTCTCTCGGTTCCAGGCGTCCTTCTCTGTAAGTGGCAGACTGATGCCTTAAAATATTTAGGAGTCTTAATACCCGCTGACATTAGCGCAACATATGCTCTGAACTATGTCCCGCTCCTGCAGAAAACTATCTCGGACCTTAAACGGTATAGCAGACCTCAGCTATCTTGGTTCGGTCGGGTGGGAGTGATCAAGATGGATATTTTACCCCGATTCCTCTACCTCTTTCAGACAGCTCCAGTGCAGGTTCCGGATTGCTTTTTCAGGCGCCTGCAATCGGCTATCAATAGCTTTATTTGGGGTACTAGGAAACCGCGGACTCGGTTCTCAGTACTAGTGAGACCCAAGACTAAAGGGGGGGTAGGCCTTTCTGATTTTAAACGTTATTATCAGGCAGTCTTGCTCTCTAGGATTGTCCACTGGAGGTTCAGTGATGCTCATAAACAGTGGGTGCTCTTGGAGAAACTTTTATCGCCCTCTTCTTTATACTGGCTGCCTTGGCTGGGGGGGACCGGACGCCCACCTGTGTCGAGTTTTGCTCCACTCACACAGATTGTTTTGAAGTTTTGGGATAGATCCTATGTGAAATTACGCCTGACCTCTCGATTGAGCAGACTGAGTCCCCTTTTTGACAATCCGACCTTTCCCCCAGCAATGAATAGGTCTACGTATCTGTGTTGGTCACGACTTGATGGGGTGGGACTGGGTCAGGTGAAGGATAAGCTTCGGGGCTCTCCAGCGTGCGGGGGTTACGGGGCCCTGGTCTTACGACACCGCTGTCCTGGCTAGAGTTTCTGCAATTGCGAAGCTTTCTTTCCAGTGTGCCGATGGGGGCGCTGACGCCATTTGAGTCCCTGATGCTCCCTACCGAGGGTCCCTCTCACGTGCTTTTGGTGCTCTACGGCCTGGTCTTGAATTCACTTCCCCCTACCGCGCTTGGATTTATGGAGGCTTGGGAGAGGGACCTGGGGATCACCTTTTCTGAGGCGGATAGTTTGAAAATCTTTACTCTTGCACATAAGATGACAATGTCCAGTCAGGCGCAGGAGAGGAATTATAAATTACTGACACGCTGGTACAGGTGTCCCACCCTTCTCCACAGGATTAACCCCGAGATCTCGGACGCCTGCTGGAGTTGTGGCTCTGCCAAGGGCTCTATGCTTCATATTTGGTGGTCCTGCGGTCCCCTGCAACCCTTCTGGAACTCAGTTTTCGATGCCTTTCATTTGATGACTGGAGTCCGTCATGAACCATCTCCCCAAATGGCCCTACTGTCCCTGATACCCAGTTCGATAGTTTCCGTTAGGAAGGGGATTCTGAGATTCTGCCTAATAGCTGCCAGAGCAGTTATTCCCCGGCATTGGAGGTCCAATGAGGTCCCCTCCACGGTGGAATGGATAGCTGAAATGGATAGATTACATCGTCTGGAGTCACTGGTGGCGGGTGATGGTGATGCCGCACATGAACAGGGACGCACCTGGTTTCTCTGGCAGTCCTTCAAGGAGAGCACAGGGTTCCTTACTTGGCTGCGTACATATTCGTGATTGTCAACTCGTGGGCATTTAAATTGCTGGGTCTCCCTTACACCCCCCCCCCTCCTTACTCCCCTTCTCCCCTACCCCTTTTTTCTCTCTTTCTCTCCTCTTCTCTTATTTCCACAATTGTCTTTTCATAGGTTCTGTATTCTTTATATAAGGTCCTTGTCCAGAGGTGATTCTTAAGATGGGAAACATGTACCCTTTAGGTGCTAGTGTCCTTATTGGACTACTCCTGTGGTGATCTCTTCGGGACGTAATGTATCTTTGTATTAAGTCCTGGACATTGTACTGGTTCTTTCTATTGTTTTTACTGTTGAAAATTTCAATAAATATATTTACTGAAAAAAAAAAAAAAAAAAAAAAAAAAGAACACAGGGTAGGTGATCCCGACCGGAGTCGGGAATGCCATTTAATCTGCTGCAGATTCGGGAAATATTCCTAGCACTGAAGTTCTTCAGCCTCCTTTTGGCAGGCTGTTATGTCAGAATGCAGTCAATTAATGACACGACTGTGGCATATGTCAAGTATTAAGGCAGAACCCACAGTGTCCAAGCAACGTAAGAAGTTCATCATATACTTCACTGGGTGGAATCCACAAACTCAGTACTATCAGCAGGTTACATACCGGGTGTAGACAATCGGGCAGAGGATTCTTTAAGTTGCAAACAGATGGTCTCAGGGGAGTGGTTCCCACACATCCCCCGAATCTACTGGCACTAGGGAACCCCGGAGGTGGACTTCATGTTTTCACTCCTCAAGGCCAAGGTTCCAGTCTTCATGGCCAGTTCCTATGAACCAGTCATGGGAGCACATGCACTAGTCCAGGGCTGGACCTGTTTCAGTCTCCTACTCATGGCAGCCGTGCCATGACGCTTACCAGACCGTCCATAGCTACTCTCTCAATACCTGTTCTACCATCATGATTCCTCAATTTTGAATTTGACGGTGTGGTCCTTGAAATCTGGATCTTACCCCATGCGGGGTTTTCTCAGGATATTGTAGCGACCACGATCAGAGTGAGGAAACCAGCCTCATAAAACATATACCGTCGCACAAGGAACATCGGTTTTGGTTGCTTGGTGCATCTCTAGAGGCCATTCACTTGGCCCTATGCCCCACCAAGAATTCTCAGTTTCTGCAAATCAGGACTAGGCTCAGGCCTGTCCTTAGGCTCGCTCAAGAAGCAGTTATCAGCCCTTGCACCCTCTTCCACAAACATTTGCTCCTAGACATCAAGGGAATCCTTTCTTCAAGAGGTCTGTCATTTAATGTCCCCATACAACAGGCCACAGTGCTACACACGTGGGACCTAAACCTAGTCCTCATGACTTTACAAGAACCACCCTTTGAGCCGCTAGGGGATACTTCCCTTAGCATTCTGATCCAAACAGTGGTGGTTTTTGGTGGCAATTACTTTTTTCTGCAGAGTATCGGAACTTGCAGCTCTCTCAGGTACACTGCCGCTTATGGTCTTCCACCAAAGTGGTCCTACGGCCGGTCCCTTCATTTCTTCCAATGGCGGTGTACTCATTCCACCTAAATGAAGACATCTCTTTGCCGTCGCTGCGCCTGGTTTCAGACCATCGGGTCGCAGAGACTCTACATATGCAGGACCTCGTCAGGGCCCTACGCATCTAGGTATCCAAGACTGCACCTTTTTAGGAAGCTGGATTCTCTCTCCCTTCTTCCAGAGGGCAGATATAAGGACATGTCAGCCTCTAAGTATACTCTAGTTAGATGGATTCCAACATCCATCCAAGACGCTTAAACCTTCGAAAACTCGCCCCTTACTGCCGGTGTCAAGGCACATGCTACTATTGCCGTGGGGGTGTCCTGGGCTGTCCGGCTTCAGGCATCAGCACAGTTCGTGTGTTGGGCAGCCAATTGGGCCAGCCTACACACATATATAAGCCACTACAGTGCTCACACTCAGTCCTCGGCAGACGCAGGTCTAGGTAGATGTGTCCTCCATGTGGCGGCAGCAGCCGCACGGTAGGTACGTAGGTCTTCACTGACCGTGTTCAGCGTTTCTGGTTCCATCGTTTTTCCCACCCAGGGACTGCTTTGGGACGTCCCATGGTTCTGTGTCCCCCAATGAGGTGAAGAAGAAAAGGAGATTTTTGTGTACTCACTGTAAAATCCTTTTTTCTTAGCTTCTAATTGGGGGACACAGCTCCCACCCTATTGGCCTTTTGGGCCTTTACTGCAGGTCTCATGTTGCTTCTCAACTGTTACATGATTAACTGTTTACACATGTCTGCTTGTTTGATTGCAGGCCGTGTTATACTATTATTACTCTTTTAATTTTTAGCTGTTTACACAAGTGCCTGTTTTCTTACAGCTATTGTTATAATATTATTACTCTGTTACATCTTCACTGTTTACCATGTACCTGTTTGGTTACAGGTCTGGTTACAGTTATTATGTGGTTACCTATTAACGGTTTACACATGTTTGCCTGTCTGGTTACAGGCCGGGTTATACTATTCTTACTCGGTTAATTTTTAACTGATTAAACAAGTGCTGGTTGTTTTACAGGCGTTGTTATAATAAGATTTCTCGGTTTCCTCTTAACGGTGTACCGTGTACTGTTATTACTATTAACTGCTTACACAGGGTTGCCTGTTTGGTGACAGGCCTTGTTATACTGTTAATCCTCTGCTAACTCTCCTACTGCTTTAGCACAAAACTGGTGAGGCAGTGCCTGCTCCAGGGGTGTATACTGCAGAGGAGGAGCTACTTAACTCTTTTGCAGATTCTGCCTAGTGTCGCCTCCTAGTGGACAGCAGCATAACACCCATGGTTCTGTGTCCCCTAATTAGAGGCCAAGAGAAAAGGATTTTACGGAGAGTACACAAAAATCTCCTTTTTTCAATAGTGGTAGATCCGGCATCACCACAAACATCATTTGTACACGAGTACAGTACCAAATCCATCATCAGTACATGATAGTACAAGAACAATCAGTACAAGAATGTGTCACCAGAACCACAGTCAGTATACAACATCACCAGAACAATCATCAGTAGAATATTATAGCACCACAACCACCGTCAATACATGAATACATCACCAAGCAGTTAGAACAGCTATCACTTTCAATGTTAGGTTAGCCCATACCTCAAACCTGTATTGCATGAAACTGCAACTCCCAGCATTTCTTTAGCAATGGTAAAGAAAGGATTGGAGTTGTTATTACCAGCCATCCTCAAACTATGCAAAATACAGGAGGCACAGTACTGATTAGTAGTTGCAGGTAGCAGCATGTAAAGAGTAACAAAGGGGTGATCCAAAGACAAAGTAATTTTCATTCCAAATCCCTATTTGTTTAGTGCCAAAATCTAAACTATTTTCTAATATACTTGCATTAATAATTCCCTATGCTTCCCCAACTGCACTATCTAACCGTTATTTTCTTTTTTTATATACTTGTTTTTGATGACTCTTAGCTGAAAATCCCAGTGAATGCTGGAATACTAAAATGAGGTGTCATCATAGGGCAGAGGCTGCAGTCACTGCCGCAGCCTTGTTCCCTCCCTGAAATGAAGAGTGATCAATGAGACTCATTTCAGGAGCTGGGATTCTCCCAACAAATTGTGCACGGTCTCATTTGCACAACGACAACACACATTTTCTGTTGCCGGCTTAGATGAGCGGTAACAAGCTGGCACCAGAGCAGTGTCAGAATCACAGGTGTGCAGACTGTTACCCCTCGGGGGTCTGCCGCCCGTGCCTGCGGCCTGCTGCCCTTATACCCTCTGCTGGAGCAACATTGCTCCTCTCACTCCTGGTACCACTGCTAGTACTCATGAAACGGTCTCCTACTCAGGTTCTGCTGGAGAGACTGCAGGGATCTGGCTCCTCCCTCCAGCCACTCACCAAGCCCCTGTGCCCGGCCAATCAGCCCTGCCCTGTCCTGATTTAAACCTCCTGTTTGCAATCAGTCGGGGCCAGGGCAACTTCTACCTTCCCCTTGGGGAAGTTGCCACTTCTGGTCTGTCAGGTCGCTCCTCGTTTGGTCTGTTACCTGATCTTTCCGTGTTACCTCCTCCAGATCTTGTTCCTGCCAGCTCCCGGTTGATCACCGTGTTCCTGGACGTCCTCCTGGTTCCCTCCAAGCTGATCGCTGGTTCTCGCCCGGCTCCGGATCCCCCGTGGTCCTGGATCTCCCTGGTTCTTGGATCTCTCTGTGTTTCTGGATCTCCCTGGTTCTTGGATCTCTCCGTGTTCCTGGATCTCCCTGGTTCCTGGATCTCTCCGTGTTCCTGGATCTCCCTGCGTTCCTAGTTCCCCGTGTTCCTGCTTTCCGTCTCTCGTTATATTCTCGATTCTGTTTTGTTACCACGTCGCCTGGGGTCGGTTGAACACTTGTGTCCGTTGCATTGGCCCCTTCGAGGCTGATCCCGGCGGTATCCCTGTACAGGGGTCAAGCGCTCCGGGGTCTCCCTCGCTGGGTCTCCAGTGTTGCGGCCTTGTGGCCCTCTCCAGGGCGTGTGTTTCTGTGTTATAGTTCTGTTTAATAAACCCGTTAACTCTACGGTACGTGTCTGCCTCTCTATCACCCGGTGTCAGCATCCGCTTTACGCGGTCCAGTGGGTCCACGTGAGTAGTCCGTCCGTAGCACGTGACACAGACACCAGCCCCACGAGTGATGACACTGGTCTCCATATGCCAGGTATTGTGATACAATTGTTTGCGGTCATGGTGTACATTGCACATCGCGCAGAGACTAGCCGAGCTCCTGAAATGAGTGTCACAGATGATGCTTCATGTCAGGGAGGGGCAAAGGCTGCAGTAGTGACCGCAGCATCTGCCCCCTAATAACTCTTCGTTTGAGTGTTCCAGCATGCACCATGCACTGGGATTCTTAAACAAAGCATCATCAAAAAGGAAAGAGGGAAAAAACACAATTAGCGTGGTTAAGGAGTGATAGGGAATTTTTAATGCAAATACACTAGAATAAAAATTAGATTATGGCACTTAATAGATTTAGAATGAAATTTACTTTGCCTTAGGACCACCCCTTTAGTTTTTAGGAGATATCTTTTTTTAGGTCCATTCCCATGATATGCTGCCCCCTCGCCCATACACATCCCATGTTATGGTGCCCCCTCTCCCATACAAGTCATGTTATGCTGCCCCCTTTCCCATACTGATCCCATGTTATGCTGCCCCCTCTCCCATACACAACCCATGTTATGCTGCTTCCTATCCCATACACAACCCATGTTATGCTGTTCCCTCTCCCCCATACACAACCCATGTTATGCTGCTTCCTCTCCCATACTGATCCCATGTTATGCTGCCCCTCTCCCGTACTGATCCCATGTTATGCTGCCCCTCTGCCGTACCGATCCCATGTTATGCTGCCCCCTTTCTCATACTGATCCCATGTTATGCTGCCCTCTCTCTCATACACAACCCATGTTATTCTGTCCCCGTCTCTCATACGCAACCCATGTTATTCTGTCCCCCTCTCTTAATAATAATAATAATAATAATAATAATAATAATCTTTATCTAGCACCAACATATTCTGCAGCACTTCACAATTCAAAGTTCATGTTTAAGCAATCATAAGAAGTTATAGGTTATTAGAAAATACAATACAATACAAAGCAAAAAAACAATACAATATAGTACAAAGCATATACAATCCAATAATTAGAGCAAAATAATGACAACCCTACTCATAAGAGCTTACAATCTAACAATTAGGTGGGGGTGACACAAAGTATAGGTACTTATTTACAATAATGGTATAGTCAACTTGAGGAGATGGGGAACAGGTAGAAGCAGTATAAGTGGCCATGAACCATTATTTCTGATGCATTTGAGACTGGTGGAGCGGATAGACTATGTCTAGATGACTGACTAGGGGTCATGATAAGCCACCCTAAAAAGATTTGTTTTTAGGGATTGCCTGAAACAATGTAAGTTGTGGATACACCTAATTTCTTGGGGTAGAGCATTCTCTCTTGTACTGATCCCATGTTATTCTGTTCCCCTCTCCCATACTGATCCCATGTTATTCTGGCCCCTCTCCCATACACATCCCATGTTATTCTGCCCCCTCTCCCATACACATCCCATGTTATTCTGCCTCCTATTCCGTACTGATCCCATGTTATGCTGCCCCCTTTCCTATAGTGATCCAATGCTATGCTGCCCTCTCTCCGATAGTGATCCCATGCTATGCTGCCCCCTCTCCCATACTTATCCCATGTTATGCTGCCCCCTTTCCCGTACTGATCCCATGTTATGCTGCCCCCTCCTCCGTACTGATACCATGTCATTCTGCCCCCTCTCCCATATAAAACCCATGTTATGCTGCCCCCTCTCCCATACTGATCTTATGTTATGCTGCTCCCTCTCCCATACTGATCCCACGTTATGATGTTATGCTGCACCTCTTCCATACTGATCTCATTTTATTCTGCCCCCTCTCACATACTGATCCCATGTTATGCTGCACCCCTCTCATACACATTCCAGCTTCCCTCTCCCATGTGGATCCCAGCTCTCCCCCCCCCCCCTGACCCCCGTGCAGATCCCACCTACCCCGCATCTCCCGTGCGGATCCCATCTGACCATGCCCCGCGTCTCCAGTGCGGATCCCATCTGCCCCTCCCCTGTGCGGATCCCAGCCGACTCTTGTGCCCCGTGCGGATCCCAGCTGCCCCCTGTGCCCCGTGCGGATCCCAGCTGCTCCCTCCCGTCCCCCATGCGGATCCCAGTCAGCCTCTGTGTGGATCCCAGACGCCCCGTGTCCCATGCGGATCCCAACCGTCCCCTGTGCCCCGTGCGGATCCCAGCCGCCGCCTATGCCCTGTGCGGATCCCAGCCGCCCCCTGTGCGGATCCCAGCCTTCCTCAGAATCTTCGGTTGTGTAGCACCAACCTTAGCTATGGCAGTCTCTCCTCCTCTGCTGCGCTCTGCACTCTGGACTGACGCCGCCAGTGAATGGGTTAATTGCAGTGGGGTCAGGCAACTGCCTGCCCAGAGCTACCAGGACCAGGAAGTGAAGGGCAAGGAGCCTCATTCATCAGACACTGATGAATGAGCACAGGTCAGACCCCTTGCTGCCGCCAACACCCCCCCCCAATCTTGAAAAAAAACTCTGTTTTTCCTATAGAGTCTGGGGGACTGAGCAACAGGAGGCGGCTGGGATCAGGACGGGGCACAGTTTGATCCCAAATGGCCGCCATGGTCACCACTTATCTGGAAAAGTTTTCTTCCTCCCATATATATATAATGTGCCACAAACTGGAAGTTGATATCACCAACCATTCCCATTTTATTTAGGTGTATCCATATAAATGGACCGCCCTGTACATTCCAAAAAGTTCAACTTCTCAGTACACAAAGTATTCTCCCAAAAGTCTTGGGGATCATCAAGATGTTTTCAGGCAATACTGAGATGAGCCTTTATGTTCTTTTTGCTCAGCAGTCGTTTTCGTCTTGGATCTCCGCCATGCAGAGTCTCTTTCTTGTGGTGGAGTCATGAACACTGACCTTAACTGAGGCAAGTAAGGTCTGCAAATTTTTGGATACTGTTGTGGGGTTATTTGTCACTACGCTCTTGGGGTCATTTAGATCGGCTCTGCACTCCTGGGAAGATTAACCACTTTTCCACGTTTTCACCATTTGTGGCTTATGGCTCTCACTGAGGTTCGCTGGAGTACTAATGCTTTAGAAATTGCCTTTCCAACCTACTCCAGACTGATATATCTCAATTACTTCCTCATTTGTTCCTCAACTTCTTTGGATAGCGGCATGTCTAGCTTTTGAGGATCTTTTGATCTACTTCACTTTGTCAGGCAGGTCCTTCTTCCTTAATAAAAGACCTTCATGTAAAAACTGCATTTTCTGTTTACTTGTGTTATCTTTGTCTAATATTTACATTTGTTTAGTGATCTGAAAAGGAGAATTTTGTGTATTCACCGTAAATTCCTCTTCTCTTAGCCTCTAATTGGGGGACACAGGACCAAGGGTGTTATGCTGCTGTCCACTAAGAGGAGACACTATGCAGAATCTGTAAAAGAGTTAAAAGGCTCCTCCTCTGCAGTATACACCTCTGGAGCAGGAAGTGCTTTACCAGTTTTTTGCCAAAGCAGTAGGAGAGTTAACAGATAATAACAGTAAAACAAGGACTGTAACAACAGAGGCAACCTGTGCACACAGCTATAGCTAATGAAGTAATAACCGTGCAACCAGTCATGTAACTAAACAGGCACGTGTGTTAGCAGTTAAGAGTTATCATCGTAATAATACAGTTGTGGCTAAAACTATTGACACCCCTGCAATTGTGTCAGATAATACTCAGTTTCTTCCTGAAAATGATTGCAATCACAAATTCTTTGGTATTATTATCTTCATTTAATTTGTCTTCAATGAAAAAACACAAAAGAGAATGAAGCAAAAAAAGTAAAACATTGATCCATTTCACACAAAACTCCAAAAATGGGCCAGACAAAAGTATTGGCACCCTCAGCCTAATACTTGGTTGCACAACCTTTAGCCAAAATAACTGCGATCAACCACATCCAGTAACCATCATTGAGTTTCTTACAATGCTCTGCTGGAATTTTAGACCATTCTTCTTTGGCAAACTACTCCAGGTCCCTTATATTTGAAGGGTGCCTTCTACAATCTGCCATTTTTAGATCTCTCCACAGGTGTTCTATGGCATTCATGTCTGGACTCATTGCTGGCCACCTTAGAAGTCTCCAGTGCTTTCTCTCAAACCATTTTCTAGTGTTTTTTTTGAAGTTTGTTTTGGGTCATTGTCCTGCTGGAAGACCATTACCTCTGAGGGAGACCCAGCTTTCGCACACTGGGCATTACATTATGCTGCAAAATTTGTTGGTAGTCTTCAGACTTCATAATGCCATACACACGGTCAAGCAGTCCAGTGCCAGAGGCAGCAAAGCAACCCCAAAACATCAGGGAACCTCCGCCATGTTTGACTGTAGGGACCGTGTTCTTTTCTTTGAATGCCTCTTTTTTTCTCCTGTAAACTCTATGTTGATGCCTTTACCACTTCAAAACCACCCAGACCTCCCTCAAAAAAGGGATCTTAGATGAATGATGAGTACAGTTTCTTATTAATTAAGTGATCACTTTATTAGTCATAATTCATTTAATTCATAAAAACATAAAAATAATTACATAAAAAAGTACCCTAATGACTACAAATAATTCATAACCAGGTCCAGGACTAAGATTATTATGTAAACATTTATACAATATACATTGTTTGATATAATAGCCAGTATTATCAGGTAACAAAGGGACACTATTAAATTGTCACTAGGTGACTGCACACTTTATAATGTGATCCTCGGACTCTAGTACTCTTACAATGCACTATGCACCTATGTGCTAGCAGACCCTTTCTCTGACCCAGGGTACATGTGCAAAGCACCACCTCCGTGCTTCAACTATAGCTGTCCCTGCTTTTCTCACATACCTGATGTTAAACAGTTTGTGGCCTCGGTCCTGGTACCCCCACCGCCAACGTACGTTTCGTATTCTTATTTTTCCTCAGGGCGCCCTGAGGAAGAATAAGGGTATGTGCACACGGGGGCGGGTTAGTGGCGGCGGCGGCTGGGCGGGACCCGACAGGAAGCTCCGGAGCCGTCCACCGGCTTCCTGTTGGGAATGTGCGGCGGGAGACGGGCAAGTGACGGGCGGGTTAGCGGCGGCGGTGTTGCGGCGGCTGGAAGCAGCACATGATTCTGCTTGCAGCCGCTGCAGAACCGGCCGGAATATAGAGCAAGCTCATTCTTTGCTAACCCGCTGGGAACCCAGCGGGTTAGCAACGGATGAGCATGTGTAAACCGCCGCTGTGTGCACAGCGGGTGTCGGTTTACATAGGTTTCTATGTTAATCCAAACGCCGGTTTGGATTAACATAAATTTGCATGAAATTTATGTAAACCGACCGGCGGTTTACACACCTAATCCGGCCCTAACCCGACCAGTGCGCACATACCCTAAGAATACGAAACATACGTTGGCGGTGGGGGTACCAGGACCGAGGCCACAAACGGTTTACACATCAGGTATGTGAGAAAAGCGGGGACAGCTATAGTTGAAGCACGGAGGTGGTGTTTGCACATGTAACTTGGGTCAGAGAAAGGGTCTGCTAGCACATAGGTGCATAGTGCATTGTAAGAGTACTAGAGTCCCAGGATCACATTATAAAGTGTGCAGTCACCTAGTGACAATTTAATAGTGTCCCTTTTTTACCTGATATTACTGGCTATTATATCAAACAATGTATATTGTATAAATGTTTCATAATAATCTTAGTCCTGGACCTGGTTATGAATTATTTGTAGTCATTAGGGTACTTTTTTATGTAATTATTTTAATGTTTTTATGAATTAAATGAATTATGACTAATAAAGTGATCACTTAATTAATAAGAAACTGTACTCATCATTCATCTAAGATCCCTTTTTTGAGGGAGGTCTGGGTGGTTTTGAAGTGGTGATTGTGTAAAGGTGAGACATTAATTGGTGGACTATTGAGGTAAATGTTGATGCCTTTGCCCAAAAAGCTCTACTTTTGTCTCATCTGACCAGAGAACATTCTTCTAAAACGTTTTAGGCTTTCTCAGGTAAGTTTTGGAAAACTCCAGCCTGGCTTTTTTATGTCTCGGGGTAAAAAGTTAGGGTCTTCCTGGGTATCCTACCATACAGTCCATTTTCATTCAGACGCCGACGGATAGTACGGGTTGACACTGTTTACCCTCGGACTGCAGGGCAGCTTGAACTTGTTTGGATGTTAGTCGAGGTTCTTTATCCAACATCCGCACAATCTTGCGTTGAAATCTCTCAATTTTTATTTTCCGTCCACATCTAGGGAGGTTAGCCACAGTGCCATGGGTTTTAAATTTCTTGACGACACTGCGCATGGTAGACACAGGAACATTCAGGTCTTTGGAGATGGACTTGTAGTCTTGAGATTGCTCATGCTTCCTCACAATGTGGTTTCTCAAGTCCTCAGACAGTTCTTTGATCTTCTTTATTTTCTCCATGCTCAATGTGGTACACAAGGACACAGGACAGGGGTTGAGTCAACTTTAATCCATGTCAACTGGCTGCAAGTGTGATTTAGTTATTGCCAACACATGTTAGGTGCCACAGGTAAGTTACAAGTGCTGTTAATTACACAAATTAGAGAAGCATCACATGATTTTTCTAACAGTGCCAATACTTTTGTCCACCCCCTTTTTTATGTTTGGTGTGGAATTAGATCCAATTTGGCTTTAGGACAATTCTTGTTGTGTTTTTTCATTGAAGACAAATTAAATGAAGATAATAATACCAAAGAATTTGTGAATGCAATCATTTTCAGGAAGAAACTGAGTATTATCTGACAGAATTATAGGGGTGTCAATACTTTTGGCCACAACCGTAGTTCCACAAGGCTTGTCTAACCAGGCACTTGTGTAAGTAGTGAGGAGTTAACGGAGCAATAATTGAGTAACAAGGCCTGACCTAAACAGGCTTACAGTACTACAAGGCCTGTAACCAAACAGTTACCAGTTTAAACGTCACCATCAACAGCTTGCTAATAGTCACACATGCGTAACTATGTTAACCATGTAACCGCTGACAAGCCATGTGAGAACTGTAGCAAAGGCCGCCTCAGGGCAATAGGCGGGTGTTGTGTCCCCCAATTAGAGGCTAAGAGAAAAGGAATTTATGGTGAGTACACAAAATTCTCCTTTTCTCCTTTGCCTCATTGGGGGACACAGGACCATGGGACGTCCTAAAGCAGTCCCTGGGTCGGAAAACGGCATGCAACTAGTAACACTGAGCATGTTCAGTGAAGAACTATGTACCGACATGCGGGCCGCTGGAGCCTGGAGGACACGTCTACCTATACGTGCATTTGCCAATAACTGAGTGTAAATATTGTATTGGCTTGAGTATGAGTGTGGGCCGTGTGGCTGCCTTACACACTTGTTGCTCTGACTACTGTTGCCGAACGGCCTAGGACGTCTCCACTGCCATAGTATAATGTGCTGTGACACTGCCGGAAGTGGTGAGCTTTAGATGGTATAGTCGGCTTAGATGGTTAGACGAATCCATCTGGTTAGAGGAGCCTCAGAAGCTGACTTGAATTTATTTCTGCCTTCTGGAAGAAGGAAGAAAGAGAATCCGACGTCTTCGAAGGGCACTGTCTTGGATACTTAGCTGCATATGGACGTGCTAAGGTTCTGCATATGTAGGTTCATCGCCACGTGATAGACTGAAGTTGGGCGCAACGACGGCCGAGAGATAACCAAGTCAAATGAGTATATTGCCTGTAGAAGATGGATGGAACCAGCCGCAGGGTAATCTGGTCTTTGTGAAAGATCAGAAAAGATGGTTTACAGGAGATCGCCGCCAGTACCGATACCGTTTCCGAGAAAGATAATTGCCACGGACACATACCATTGTTTGGATGAGAATGCTACGGGTAATATGCTATATAGGCTCAAAAGGTGGTTCCTGTGGGTTCGTGACGACAAAGTTTATGTCCCACGTGTAGTCTAGGTGTATGGAGACCTTAAATGGCATACTCTTCGAAGGACGGATTTCACCGGCTGACACCTGCAGTGAGAGGCTCTGAGGCTAAACCGGAGTCTAGGTCTGCGTGAAAGAAACGGAGAGATCTTGGTATATAGGGCTAAGGGGCATGACCTCTAGAGGTGCCATAAGCAAAACAACAAAACGATTACACCTGCTTAATGTTATATCATTGTTAAGGCTGGTTTCCTTGCTGTGACTATGGTCGCTGCAGCATCCTGGAAAAAAATCCCTTGGTTTAAGTTCCAGGTCTTAATGGCCATGTTATTAATTTGATGGCTGAGGAATTCTGAGGGCGAACCGGCCCTGAGAAAAAGGGACTGGACTGTATGTTAGTCGTCCAGGTACTGCTGCTATGAGTTGGACGCAATCTGCGTACTAAGCGCATCTGGGCCATTCTGATGCCACAAGGATGATACCGCGACATTCTTGTTTGATATTCCGCACTACCTTGGCAGGAGACACACACATACACACAGGAGACGGATACAGGTCCAGTCTTTGACTATTGCGTCTGTTGTATTAACTGTGGGTCCTGGGACCTGGGCAGGACAATTGGAATCCTGGCATTGAGGCGTGACGCCGTCCGGTCTACCTCTGTGGTTTCCTGTCACTTACAGCTTTGACAGAGGACATCTGGATGAAGGCCGAGTCTATTCCTTGGCAGGTTAGAACATCCGCTTTCTAGATGTGTACACTTCTAGATGTTTGCACAAGGCATGAGAACAGGTAACAGTACAGTGTTCGCGGTTTCAACGTAGTGCAGGATGTGGTGAACGTCTGTTACCGCTTGGATACTGCTGGTTCCACTCTGGTGGTTGACATCTGCCACAGTTGTGACCTTGTCTGACTGCGTTCTGACATGTACGAGTGCCAGAGGGTGACCGAATAATTTCAGTATCATAAATACTGCCTGAATCTTTGTAGATTGAGGGTAATATTCGGGCGTGGACGCAACTACTACCATGTGCATTGCGATGGGGGTACCTCTGTCTACCTCCTGTTGTCGTGCCATGCATAGCATGGAGCATTGAAAAAAACGGCGGAGGTGTAGGTGAGCCAATGTAACTGCCTCCCATGTTGCCACTATCCTGTCTAGGACTTCTATGGCAGTTGTGACTGATTGAGGATACCGCTGACTGATATTGGGTATTTCCTGACTAAGAATCCGTGCCTTGTCTGGGAAACTTTGACTCGAGCTGTGGATGTGTTGCAGCTAAAGGCAGCTGTATTTATCCGATGCTGTGTGCCCAATATGGCTGATACAGAGCTGGGGCTCCTGGAGCTGCAGCCTTGCAGCTTGCTGTAGGATGTGTCCTGTAGAAACACTCAGCAAAGCTGAGGCTCTTGTCTCGTGCCGCTGTGTCAGTTCAGCCTGTTTGTGCCCTACCTACGGTGTCGCGACCAAAGAACCCCATGTGGGGTGATTAGGGAGGGATGCTGCCGTCCACTGTCAGAGAGTCCTTGCTTGTCCTCAACCTCAACCCAGAGATCCCAAAAGTGGGGACCCGGGGAAGGAGGACCATCATCTCTACCTCAACCCAGCACCCCAACTGTGGGATGCTGAGGAGGGAGCGGTATGTGGTGCAACCTCTCAACTTCAACCAGGGGCCCCCAAAAGTGGGGTGCAGAGAAAGGAGCATGCCGGGAGTCTCTCCAGAGACCCACTTTTCTTCATCTTCAAGGAAAAAAATCCAAAAAACAAAAAGAGAAATAAAATTTAGTGTTCCTCCTAACGACACTAAGCAAAAACTGGTAAAGCACTTCTTGCTCCAGAGGTGTATACTGCAGAGGAGGAGCCTTTAAACTCTTTTACAGATCCTGCATAGTGTCTCCTCCTAGTGGACAGCAGCATAACACCCATGATCCTGTGTCCCTCAATGAGGCGAAGGAGAATCGCTTAATTGTGAAAAAAAATAAAAATAAACAAAAACCTCAGGAAGGAGACACTTTTTCCCACACTGCATATAAAATTGCAATATTCAAT
>JARQOC010000003.1:395129496-395149496 GCA_033576535.1 Allobates femoralis | reverse complement strand
GTCATCACGAGCCTTTCTCTTACTTCCTGCCCATTGATAGTAATGGAGCACATTCATTCCCAATGGTATATTATTATATCATTAATGATGGAGCCGCACATCCATTAAACATTTAACCCCTTAGTGACAGAGCCAATTTCCACATTTATCCTAAAGAATCTAAAAGTGCCCATTAAATTTGGACACCACAGGGAATCTTTAGGGTGCTGACCCCCACTGTCAGGTAGGGGTAGGGGGAATCTAATAGACAGGGATTACCCTTTCCTCCCCCTTTATTCAGTTCACCATCATTTTTTAAGTCGTGGTTTCATGTTTGAATGTTCATTTGAAGTTAGGCTTAAGTCACACTTGCGTTTTTTCCTGAGTTTTTGGAGACCTGCGTTTTGTAAAAAAACATGTAAAAACGCACCCGTAGGCCCCCATGTTAAAAAACGCATGCCCCAATAGCAAAAACGCATGTCTAAATATGCAAAAACGCATGTGTGACAGTACCAATGTGTTTTTGTGTGTGTTTTTTGCTATTATGTGATTAGCTGACATCAAAAACGCATGTAAAAAGGGCCATGGTACATTAGTACCTTTTTGTGCCATCCAAAAAGCATGCGTTTTTCCATAGGAGCCCATGTTAAAAAAAGCATGCATTATTTTTTGCTGCAGATTTAAAAACGCAGGGTGCCATCAGACACCTTAAAAAACTCATGATGGCATGAAAAAAGCATGTATAAAAGCATGAGTTTTTTTAAGTCACTAAAAAAACTCATGCCAAGTGTGACCCAGCTTAATAATAAATATAAGATTTTAGTGAAATTCTGTCTTTCTAATAACTTCTAGTTCTTATAAAAAGCAATAAGATTTACCTCCCGTGTAGATCCAACAACACTGTGCAGAATAACCAACACTAATCCACAAACCAGCACGAGCAATTCTTGGTGAGTGCGTCTCTGATGAGATCCAATGCAAAAATGAGCCCCGAAGTGAGGAGGACAGATGTAGAACACATTCCTATTGTGACATCACAGGGTCCGCTCATTTGCATATATCAGGAAGTGATGTCATCACAGCCTTTCTCTTTCTTTCTGCCCATTGATAGTAATGGAGCGCATTATTCCAATGGTATATTTATTATATTATTAATGATGGAGCCGCACATCCATTAAACATTTAACCCTTAGTGACAGAGCAAATTTCCACATTTATCCTAAAGAATCTAAAGTGCCCCTTCAATTTGGCACCACAGGGAATCTTTAGGGTGCTGAACCCCACTGTCAGGTAGGGGTAGGGGAATCTAATTTGACAGGGATTACCCTTTCCTCCCCACTTTATTCAGTTTATCATCATTTTTTAAGTTGTGGATTCATGTTTTGAATGTTCATTTGAAGTTAATAATAAGTATAAGATTTTAGGGAAATTATATCTTTCTAAAAAAATTCTTTCTAGTTCTATAAAAAGCAATAGATTTACCTCCCGATGTAGATCCAACAAACACTGTGCAGAATAACCAACGCTAATCCACAAAACCACACGAGCAATACTAGGTGAGTGCGTCTCTGATGAGATCCAAATGCAGAATGATGCCCAGCAGTGAGGAGACAGAATGTAGAACACATTCCTATTGTGACATCACAGAGGTCCAATCATTTGCATTATACAGGAAGTGATGTCATCACAGCCTTTCTCTTACTTCCTGCCCATTGTAGTAATGGAGCAATTCATTAAAATGGTATATTATTATATCATTAATGATGGAGCCGCACCATCCATTAAACATTTAACCCCTTAGTGACAGAGCCAATTTCCACAAATTTTTCCTAAAGAATCTAAAGTGCTAATTCAATTTGACACCAACAGGGAATCTTTAGGGTGCTGACCCCCACTGTCAGGTAGGGGTTAGGGGAATCTAATAGACAGGGATTACCCCTTTTCCCCCCCTTTATACAGTTCACCATCATTTTTAAGTCGTGGTTTCATGTTTGAATGTTCATTTGAAGTTAGGCTGGGGGTCACACTTGCGTTTTTTCCATGAGTTTTTGGAGACCTGCGTTTTGTAAAAAAACATGTAAAAACGCACCCATAGGCCCCCATGTTAAAAAAACGCATGCCCTAATAGCAAAAACGCATGTCTAAAAGCAAAAATGCATGTGTGACAGTACCATGTGTTTTTGTGTACGTTTTTGCTATTATGTTGATTAAACTGACATCAAAAAACGCATGCAAAAACGCATGGTACATTAGTACCTTTTAGTGCCATCCAAAAAAGCATGCGTTTTCCATGGGAGCCCATGTTAAAAAAATGCATGCATTATTTTTTGCTGCAGATTTAAAAAACGCAGGGTGCCATCAGACACCTTAAAAAAACTCATGATGGCATGAAAAAACGCATGTAAAAACGCATGAGTTTTTTTTAAGTCACTAAAAAAACTCATGCCAAGTGTGACCCCAGCCTTAATAATAAATATAAGATTTTAGTGAAATTCTGTCTTTCAAATTAACTTCTAGTTCTATAAAAAGCAATAGATTTATCTCCCGATGTAGATCCAACAACACTGTGCAGAATAACCAACGCTAATCCACAAACCATCACGAGCAATTCTAGGTGAGTGCGTCTCTGATGAGATCCAACGAAATGACCCAGAAGTGAGGAGACAGAATGTAGAACACATTCCTATTGTGACATCACAGAGGTCCGCTCATTTGCATTACAGGAAGTGATGTCATCACAGCCTTTCTCTTACTTCTTGCCCATTGATAGTAATGGAGCACATTCATTCCAATGGTATATTATTATATTATTAATGATGGAGCCGCACATCCATTAAACATTTAACCCCTTAGTGACAGCGCCAATTTCCACATTTATCCTAAAGAATTTAAAGTGCCCATTCAATTTGGCACCACAGGGAATATTTAGGGTGCTGACCCCCACTCTCAGGTAGGGGTGGGGGAATCTAATAGACAGGGATTACCCTTTCCTCCCCCTTTATTCAGTTCACCATCTTTTTTAAGTTGTGGATTCATGTTTGAATGTTCATTTGAAGTTAATAATAAGTATAAGATT
Source organism: Allobates femoralis (assembly GCA_033576535.1). Taxonomy (NCBI): domain Eukaryota; kingdom Metazoa; phylum Chordata; class Amphibia; order Anura; family Aromobatidae; genus Allobates; species Allobates femoralis. The sequence continues at coordinate 395,146,441 of JARQOC010000003.1, read as the reverse complement.
TTAGGGAAATTATATCTTCCTAAAAACTTCTTCTTCTAGTTCTATAAAAAGCAATAGATTTACTCCCGATGTAGATCCAACAACACTGTGCAGAATAACCAACGCTAATCCACAAACCAACACGAGCAATTCTAGGTGAGTGCGTCTCTGATGAGATCCAACTGCAGAATGAGCCCAGCAGTGAGGAGACAGAATGTAGAACACATTCCTATTGTGACATCACAGAGGTCCGCTCATTTGCATATACAGGAAGTGATGTCATCACAGCCTTTCTCTTACTTCCTGCCCATTGATAGTAATGGAGCACATTCATTCCAATGGTATATTATATATCAATATTGATGGAGCCGCACATCATTAAACATTTAACCCCTTAGTGACAGAGCCAATTTCCACATTTTTTCCTAAAAGAATCTAAAGTGCCTATTCAATTTGACACCACAGGGAATCTTTAGGGTGCTGACCCCCACTGTCAGGTAGGGGTAGGGGGAATCTAATAGACAGGGATTACCCTTTCCTCCCCCTTTATTCAGTTCACCATCATTTTTTTAAGTCGTGGTTTCATGTTTGAATGTTCATTTGAAGTTAGGCTGGGGTCACACTTGCGTTTTTTCCATGAGTTTTTGGAGACCTGCGTTTTGTAAAAAAAAACATGTAAAAAACGCACCCATAGGCCCCCATGTTAAAAAATGCATGCCCTAATAGCAAAAACGCATGTCTAAATAGCAAAAAAGCATGTGTGACAGTACCATGTGTTTTTGTGTGCGTTTTTGCTATTATGTGATTAAGCTGACATCAAAAACGCATGCAAAAACGCATGGTACATTATTACCTTTAAGTGCCTTCCAAAAACGCATGCGCTTTCCATAGGAGCCATGTTAAAAAACGCATGCATTATTTTTTGCTGCAGATTTAAAAACGCAGGGTTGCCATCAGACACCTTAAAAAACTCTGATGGCATAAAAAAAACGCATTGTAAAAAACGCATGAGTTTTTTGAAGTCACTAAAAAAACTCATGCCAAGTGTGACCCCAGCCTTAATAATAAATATAAGATTTTAGTGAAATTTTGTCTTTCTTCTAGTTCTATAAAAAGCAATAGATTTACCTCCCGATGTAGATCCAACAACACTGTGCAGAATAACCAACGCTAATCCACAAACCAACACGATCAATTCTAGGTGAGTGCATCTCTGATGAGATCCAACTGCAGAATGAGCCCAGCAGTGAGGAGACAGAATGTAGAACACATTCCTATTGTGACATCACAGAGGTCCGCTCATTTGCATATACAGGAAGTGATGTATCACAGCCTTTCTCATACTTCCTGCCCATTGATAGTAATGGAGCACATTCATTAAAATGGTATATTATTATATCATTAATGATGGAGCCGCAAAATCCATTAAACATTTAACCCCTTAGTGACAAGAGCCAATTTCCACATTTATCCTAAAGAATCTAAAGTGCTAATTCAATTTGACACCACAGGGAATCTTTAGGGTGCTGACCCCCACTGTCAGGTAGGGGTAGGGGGAATCTAATAGACAGGGATTACCCTTTCCTCCCCCTTTATTCAGTTCACCATCATTTTTTAAGTCGTGGTTTCATGTTTGAATGTTCATTTGAAGTTAGGCTGGGGTCACACTTGCGTTTTTTCCATGAGTTTTTGGAGACCTGCGTTTTGTAAAAAAACATGTAAAAACGCACCCATAGGCCCCATGTTAAAAAAAAAGATCCCTAATAGCAAAAACGCATGTCTAAATAGAAAAAAAGCATGTGTGACAGTACCATGTGTTTTTGTGTGCTTTTTTGGGCCTATTATGTGATTAGCTAAACATCAAAAACGCATGCAAAAACGCATGGACATTAGTACCTTTAAGTGCCATCCAAAAACGCATGCGCTTTCCAATAGAGCCCATGTTAAAAAAAAGGCATGCATTATTTTTTGCTGCAGATTTAAAAACGCAGGTTGCCATCAGACACCTTAAAAAACTCATGATGGCATAAAAAAACGCATGTAAAAACGCATGAGTTTTTTAAGTCACTAAAAAAACTCATGCCAAGTGTGACCCCTAGCCTTTAAATAATAAATATAAGATTTTAGTGAAATTCTGTCTTTCTTCTAGTTCTATAAAAAGAAATTGATTTTACTCCCGATGTAGATCCAACACACTGTGCAAAATAACCAACGCTAATCCACAAACCAACACGATCAATTCTAGGTGGTGCATCTCTGATGAGATCCAACTGCAGAATGAGCCAGCAGTGAGGGAAACAGAATGTAGAACACATTCCTATTGTGACATCACAGAGGTCCGCTCATTTGCATATACGGGAAAACTGATGTCATCACAGCCTTTCTCATACCCTGCCCATTGATAGTAATGGAGCACATTCATTAAAATGGAAATTATTATTATATCATTAATGATGGAGCCGCACATCATAAACATTTAACCCCTTAGTGACAGAGCCATTTCCACATTTATCCTAAAGAATCTAAAGTGCTAATTCAATTTGACACCACAGGGAATCTTTAGGGTGCTGACCCCCACTGTCAGGTAGGGGTAGGGGAAATCAAAAATAACAGGGATTACCTTTCCTCCCCCTTTATTCAGTTCACCATCTTTTTTTAAGTCGTGGTTTTCATGTTTGAATGTTCATTTGAAGTTAGGCTGGGGTCACACTTGCGTTTTTTCCATGATTTTTTGGAGACCTGCGTTTTGTAAAAAAACATGTAAAAAACGCACCCATAGGCCCCCATGTTAAAAAAATGCATCCCCTTTAATAGCAAAAACGCATGTTTTAAATAGCAAAAAAGCATGTGTGACAGTACCATGTGTTTTTGTGTGCGTTTTTGCTAATTATGTGATTAGCGACATCAAAAACGCATGCAAAAACGCAAGGAAACATTAGTACCTTTAAGTCCCTTTCCCAAAAAACCCGCATGCGCTTTCCATAGGAGCCCATGTTAAAAAACGCATGAAATTATTTTTGCTGCAGATTTAAAAACGCAGGGTGCCATCAGACACCTTAAAAAACTCATAAATGGCATAAAAAAACGAAATGTAAAAACGCATGAGTTTTTTTAAGTCACTAAAAAAACTCATGCCAAGTGTGACCCAAGCCTTAATAATAAATATAAGATTTTAGTGAAATTTGTCTTTCTTCTAGTTCTATAAAAAAGCAATAGATTTACCTCCCAAAGTAGATCCAACAACACTGTGCAGAATAACCAACGCTAATCCAAAAACCAACACGATCAATTCTAGGTGAGTGCACTCTGATGAGATCCAACTGCAGAATGAGCCCAGCAGTGAGGAACAGAATGTAGAACACATTCCTATTGTGACTCACAGAGGTCCGCTCATTTGATATACGGGAAAAGTGATGTAATCACAGCCTTTCTCATACTTCCTGCCCATTGATAGTAATGGAGCACATTCATTAAAAAATGGTAAAATTATTATTTTCATTAATGATGGAGCCGCACATCCATTAAACATTTAACCCCTTAGTGACAGAGCCAATTTCCACATTTATCCTAAAGAATCTAAAGTGCTAATTCAATTTGACACCACAGGGAATCTTTAGGGTGCTGACCCCCACTGTCAGGTAGGGGTAGGGGAATCTAATAGACAGGGATTACCCTTTCCTCCCCCTTTATTCAGTTCACCATCATTTTTTAAGTCGTGGTTTCATGTTTGAATGTTCATTTGAAGTTAGGCTGGGGTCACACTTGCGTTTTTTCCATGAGTTTTTGGAGACCTGCGTTTTTGTAAAAAAAACATGTAAAAACGCACCCATAGGCCCCCATGTTAAAAAATGCATGCCCTAATAGCAAAAACGCATGTCTAAATAGCAAAAATGCATGTGTGACAGTACCATGTGTTTTTGTGTGCGTTTTTGCTATTATGTGATTAGCTGACATCAAAAACGCATGCAAAAACGCATGGTACATTAGTACCTTTAAGTGCCATCCAAAAACGCATGCGCTTTCCATAGGAGCCCATGTTAAAAAACGCATGCATTATTTTTTGCTGCAGATTTAAAAACGGAGGGTGCCATCAGACACCTTAAAAAAACTCATGATGGCATAAAAAAACGCATGTAAAAAACGCATGAGTTTTTTTAAGTCACTAAAAAAACTCATGCCCAAGTGTGACCCCAGCCTTAATAATAAATATAAGATTTTAGTGAAATTCTGTCTTTCTATTAACTTCTAGTTCTATAAAAAGCAATAGATTTATCTCCCGATGTAGATCCAACAACACTGTGCAGAATAACCAACGCTAATCCACAAACCATCACGAGCAATTCTAGGTGAGTGCGTCTCTGATGAGATCCATAACAGAATGAGCCAGAAGTGAGGAGACAGAATGTAAAAACACATTCCTATTGTGACATCACAGAGGTCCGCTCATTTGCATATACAGGAAGTGATGTCATCACAGCCTTTCTCTTACTTTCTGCCCATTGATAGTAATGGAGCACATTCATTCCAATGGTATATTATTATATTATTAATGATGGAGCCGCACATCCATTAAACATTTAACCCTTAGTGACAGCGCCAATTTCCACATTTATCCTAAAGAATTTAAAGTGCCATTCAATTTGGCACCACAGGGAATATTTAGGGTGCTGACCCCCACTCTCAGGTAGGGGTAGGGGGAATCTAATAGACAGGGATTACCCTTTCCTCCCCCTTTATTCAGTTCACCATCATTTTTTAAGTTGTGGATTCATGTTTGAATGTTCATTTGAAGTTAATAATAAGTATAAGATTTTAGGGAAATTATATCTTTCTAAAAACTTCTTCTAGTTCTATAAAAAGCAATAGATTTACCTCCCGATGTAGATCCAACAACACTGTGCAGAATAACCAACGCTAATCCACAAACCAACACGAGCAATTCTAGGTGAGTGCGTCTCTGATGAGATCCAACTGCAGAATGAGCCCAGCAGTGAGGAGACAGAATGTAGAACACATTCCTATTGTGACATCACAGAGGTCCGCTCATTTGCATATACAGGAAGTGATGTCATCACAGCCTTTCTCTTACTTCCTGCCCATTAATAGTAATGGAGCACATTCATTCCAATGGTATATTACTATATTAATATTGATGGAGCCGCACATCCATTAAACATTTAACCCCTTAGTGACAGAGCCAATTTCCACATTTATCCTAAAGAATCTAAAGTGCCCATTCAATTTGGCACCACAGGGAATCTTTAGGGTGCTGACCCCCACTGTCAGGTAGGGGTAGGGGGAATCTAATAGACAGGGATTACCCTTTCACCCCCCTTTATTCAGTTCACCATCATTTTTTAAGTCGTGGTTTCATGTTTGAATGTTCATTTGAAGTTAGGCTAGGGTCACACTTGCGTTTTTTCCATGAGTTTTTGGAGACCTGCGTTTTGTAAAAAAAACATGTAAAAACGCACCATAGGGCCCCATGTTAAAAAACGCATGCCCTAATAGCAAAAACGCATGTCCTAAATAGCAAAAAACGCATGTGTGACAGTACCATGTGTTTTTGTGTGCGTTTTTTGCTATTATGTGATTAGCTGACATCAAAAATGCATGCAAAAAGCATGGTACATTAGTACCTTTTTGTGCCATCCAAAGACGCATGCGTTTTCCATAGGAGCCCCATGTTAAAAAAACGCATGCATTATTTTTGCTGCAGATTTAAAAACGCAGGGTGCCATCAGACACCTTAAAAAACTCATGATGGCATGAAAAAACGCATGTAAAAACGCATGAATTTTTTTAAGTCACTAAAAAAATCATGCAAGTGTGACCCCAGCCTTAATAATAAATATAGATTTTAGTGAAATTCTGTCTTTCTAATAACTTCTAGTTCTATAAAAAGCAATAGATTTACCTCCCGATGTAGATCCAACAACACTGTGCAGAATAACCAACGCTAATCCACAAACCAACACGAGCAATTCTAGGTGAGTACGTCTCTGATGAGATCCAACTGCAGAATGAGCCCAGCAGTGAGGAGACAGAATGTAGAACACATTCCTATTGTGACATCACAGAGGTCCGCTCATTTGCATATACAGGAAGTGATGTCATCACAGCCTTTCTCTTACTTCCTGCCCATTGATAGTAATGGAGCACATTCATTCCAATGGTATATTATTATATTATTAATGATGGAGCCGCACATCCATTAAACATTTAAACCCTTAATGACAGAGCCAATTCCACATTTATCCTAAAGAATCTAAAGTGCCCATTCAATTTGGCACCACAGGGAATCTTTAGGGTGCTGACCCCCACTGTCAGTAGGGGTAGGGGGAATCTAATAGACAGGGATTACCCTTTCCTCCCCCTTTATTCAGTTCACCATCATTTTTAAGTCGTAAATTCATGTTTGAATGTTCATTTGAAGTTAATAATAAGTATAAGATTTTAGGGAAATTATATCTTTCTAAAAACTTCTAGTTCTATAAAAAGCAATAGATTTACCTCCCGATGTAGACCCAAAACAACACTGTGCAGAATAACCAACGCTAATCCACAAACCAACACGAGCAATTCTAGGTGAGTGCGTCTCTGATGAGATCCAACTGCAGAATGAGCCCAGCAGTGAGGAGACAGAATGTAGAACACATTCCTATTGTGACATCACAGAGGTCCGCTCATTTGCATATACAGGAAGTGATGTCATCACAGCCTTTCTCTTACTTCTGCCCATTGATAGTAATGGAGCACATTCATTCCAATGGTATATTATTATAATTATTAATGATGGAGCCACACATCCATTAAACATTTAACCCCTTAGTGACAGACCCAAAATTTCCACATTTATCCTAAAGAATCTAAAGTGCCCATTCAATTTGGCACCACAGGGAATCTTTAGGTGCTGACCCCCACTGTCAGTAGGGGTAGGTGGAATCTAATAGACAGGGATTACCCTTTCCTCTCCCTTTATTCAGTTCACCATCATTTTTTAAGTCGTGGTTTTATTTTTGAATGTTCATTTGAAGTTAGGCTGGGGTCCCCACTTGCGTTTTTTCCATGAGTTTTTGGAGACCTGCGTTTTGTAAAAAAACATGTAAAAACGCACCCATAGGCCCCCATGTTAAAAAAACGCATGCCCTAATAGCAAAAACGCATGTCTAAATATAGCAAAAATGCATGTGTGACAGTACCATGTGTTTTTGTGTACGTTTTTGCTATTATGTGATTAGCTGACATCAAAAACGCATGCAAAAACGCATGGTACATTAGTACCTTTTAGTGCCATCCAAAAACGCATGCGTTTTCCATAGGAGCCATGTTAAAAAAACGCATGCATTATTTTTTGCTGCAGATTTAAAAACGCAGGGTCCCATCAGACACCTTAAAAAACTCATGATGGCATGAAAAAACGCATGTAAAACGCATGAATTTTTTTAAGTCACTAAAAAAACTCATGCAAGTGTGACCCCAGCCTTAATAATAAATATAAGATTTTAGTGAAATTCTGTCTTTCTTCTAGTTCTATAAAAAGCAATAGATTTACCTCCCGATGTAGATCCAACAACACTGTGCAGAATAACCAACGCTAATCCACAAACCAACACGAGCAATTCTAGGTGAGTGCGTCTCTGATGAGATCCAACTGCAGAATGAGCCCAGCAGTGAGGAGACAGAATGTAGAACACATTCCTATTGTGACATCACAGAGGTCCGCTCATTTGCATATACAGGAAGTGATGTCATCACAGCCTTTCTCTTACTTCCTGCCCATTGATAGAATGGAGCACCATTCATTCCAATGGTATATTATTATATATTAATGATGGAGCCGCACATCCATTAAACATTTAACCCTTAGTGACAGAGCCAATTTCCACATTTATCCTAAAGAATCTAAAGTGCCCATTCAATTTGGCACACAGGGAATCTTTAGGGTGCTGACCCCCACTGTCAGGTAGGGTAGGGGAATCTAATAGACAGGGATACCCTTTCCTCCCCCTTTATTCAGTTCACCATCATTTTTTAAGTCGTAAATTCATGTTTGAATGTTCATTTGAAGTTAATAATAAGTATAAGATTTTAGGGAAATTATATCTTTCTAAAAACTTCTAGTTCTATAAAAAGCAATGGATTTACCTCCCGATGTAGATCCAACAACACTGTGCAGAATAACCAACGCTAATCCACAAACCAACACGAGCAATTCTAGGTGAGTGCGTCTCTGATGAGATCCAACTGCAGAATGAGCCCAGCAGTGAGGAGACAGAATGTAGAACACAATTCCTATTGTGACATCACAGAGGTCCGCTCATTTGCATATACAGGAAGTGATGTCATCACAGCCTTTCTCTTACTTCCTGCCCATTGATATTTAATGGAGCACATTCAATTCCAATGGTATATTATTATATTATTAATGATGGAGCCACACATCCATTAAACTTTTAAAACCCCTTAGTGACAGAGCCAAATTCCACATTTATCCTAAAGAATCTAAAGTGCCCATTCAATTCGGCACCACAGGGAATCTTTAGGGTGCTGACCCCCACTGTCAGGTAGGGGTAGGTGGAATCTAATAGACAGGGATTACCCTTTCCTCCCCCTTTATTCAGTTCACCATCATTTTTTAAGTCGTGGTTTTATGTTTGAATGTTCATTTGAAGTTAGGCTGGGGTCACACTTGCGTTTTTTCCATGAGTTTTTGGAGACCTGCGTTTTGTAAAAAAACATGTAAAAACGCACCCATAGGCCCCCATGTTAAAAAAACGCATGCCCTAATAGCAAAAACGCATGTCTAAATAGCAAAAATGCATGTGTGACAGTACCATGTGTTTTTGTGTACGTTTTTGCTATTATGTGATTAGCTGACATCAAAAACGCATGCAAAAACGCATGGAAACATTAGTACCTTTTAGTGCCATCCAAAAACGCATGCGTTTTCCATAGGAGCCATGTTAAAAAAATGCATGCATTATTTTTTGCTGCAGATTTAAAAACGCAGGGTGCCATCAGACACCTTAAAAAACCTCATGATGGCATTGAAAAAACGCATTGTAAAAACGCATGAGTTTTTTTAAGTCACTAAAAAAACTCATGCCAAGTGTGACCCCAAGCTTAATAATAAATATAAGATTTTAGTGAAATTCTGTCTTTCTATTAACTTCTAGTTCTATAAAAAAGCAATAGATTTACCCCCCGATGTAGATCCAACAACACTGTGCAGAATACCCAACGCTAATCCACAAACCAACACGAGCAATTCTAGGTGAGTGCGTCTCTGATGAGACCCCAACTGCAGAATGAGCCCAGCTGTGAGGAGACAGAATGTAGAACACATTCCCTATTGTGACATCACAGAGGTCCGCTCATTTGCATATACAGGAAGTGATGTCATCACAGCCTTTCTCTTACTTCCTGCCCATTGATAGTAATGGAGCACATTCATTCCAATGGTATATTTTTAAATATTATTAATGATGGAGCCGCACATCCATTAAACATTTAACCCCTTAGTGACAGAGCCAATTTCCACATTTATCCTAAAGAATCTAAAGTGCCCATTCAATTTGGCACCACAGGGAATCTTTAGGGTGTGACCCCCACTGTCAGGTAGGGGTAGGGGGAATCTAATAGACAGGGATTACCCTTTCTCCCCCTTTATTCAGTTTCACCATCATTTTTTAAGTCGTAAATTCATGTTTGAATGTTCATTTGAAGTTAATAATAAGTATATAGATTTTAGGGAAATTTTATCTTTCTAAAAACTTCTAGTTCTATAAAAGCAATAGATTTAACCTCCGATGTAGATCCAACAACCCACTGTGCAGAAAAACCCAACGCTAATCCACAAACCAACACGAGACAATTCTAGGTGAGTGGGTCTCTGATGAGATCCAACTGCAGAATGAGCCCAGCAGTGAGGAGACAAATCTTAAAACCCACATTCCTATTGTGACATCACAGAGGTCCGCTCATTTGCATATACAGGAAGTGATGTCATCACAAGCCTTTCTCTTACTTCCTGCCCATTGATAGTAATGGAGCACATTCATTTCCAATGGTATATTATATATTATTAATGATGGGAGCCGCACATCCATTAAACATTTAACCCTTAGTGACAGAGCCAATTTCCACATTTATCCTAAAGAATCTAAGTGCCCATTCAATTGGCACACAGGGAATCTTTAGGGTGCTGACCCCCACTTTCCAGGTAGGGGTAGGGGGAATCTAATAAAACAGGGATTACCCTTTCCTCCCCCTTTATTCAGTTCACCATCATTTTTTAAGTCGTGGTTTTATGTTTGAATGTTCATTTGAAGTTAGGCTGGGGTCACACTTGCATTTTTTCCATGAGTTTTTGGAGACCGCGTTTTGTAAAAAAACATGTAAAAACGCACCCATAGGCCTCATGTTAAAAAAAAACGCATGCCCTAATAGCAAAAACGCATGTCTAAATAGCAAAAACGCATGTGTGAACAGTACCTTTGTGTTTTTGTGTGCGTTTTTGCTATTATGTGATTAGCTGACATCAAAAACGCATGCAAAAACGCATGGTACATTAGTACCTTTTAAGTGCCATCCAAAAACGCATGCGCTTTCGATAGGAGCCCATGTTAAAAAACGCATGCATTATTTTTGCTGCAGATTTAAAAACGCAGGTGCCATCAGACACCTTAAAAAACTCATGATGGCATAAAAAAAACGCATGTAAAAACGCATGAGTTTTTTTAAGTCACTAAAAAAACTCATGCCAAGTGTGACCCCAGCCTTAATAATAAATATAAGATTTTAGTGAAATTTTGTCTTTCTTCTAAGTTCTATAAAAAGCAATAGATTTACCTCCTGATGTAGATCCAACAACACTGTGCAGAATACACCAACGCTAATCCACAAACCAACACGATCAATTCTAGGTGAGTACGCTCTGATGAGATCCAACTGCAGAATGAGCCCAGCAGTGAGGAGACAGAATGTAGAACACATTCCTATTGTGACATCACAGAGGTCCGCTCATTTGCATATACAGGAAGTGATGTCATCACAGCCTTTCTCATACTTCCTGCCCATTGATAGTAATGGAGCACATTCATTAAAATGGTATATTATTATATCATTAATGATGGAGCCGCACATCCATTAAACATTTAACCCCTTAGTGACAGAGCCAATTTCCACATTTATCCTAAATAATCTAAAGTGCTAATTCAATTTGACACCACAGGGAATCTTTAGGGTGCTGACCCCCACTGTCAGGTAGGGGTAGGGGGAATCTAATAGACAGGGATTACCCTTTCCTCCCCCTTTATTCAGTTCACCATCATTTTTTAAGTCGTGGTTTCATGTTTGAATGTTCATTTGAAGTTAGGCTGGGGTCACACTTGCGTTTTTTCCATGAGTTTTTGGAGACCTGCGTTTTGTAAAAAAACATGTAAAAACGCACCCATAGGCCCCCATGTTAAAAAATGCATGCCCTAATAGCAAAAACGCATGTCTAAATAGCAAAAACGCATGTGTGACAGTACCATGTGTTTTTGTGTGCGTTTTTGCTATTATGTGATTAGCTGACATAAAAAACGCATGCAAAAACGCATGGTACATTAGTACCTTTTAGTGCCATCCAAAAACGCATGCGTTTTCCATAGGAGCCCATGTTAAAAAAAACGCATGCATTATTTTTTTTAGTGAAATTCTGTCTTTCTAATAACTTCTAGTTCTATAAAAAGCAATAGATTTACCTCCCGATGTAGATCCAACAACACTGTGCAGAATAACCAACGCTAATCCACAAACCAACACGAGCAATTCTAGGTGAGTGCGTCTCTGATGAGATCCAACTGCAGAATGAGCCCAGCAGTGAGGAGACAGAATGTAGAACACATTCCTATTGTGACATCACAGAGGTCCGCTCATTTGCATATACAGGAAGTGATGTCATCACAGCCTTTCTCTTACTTCCTGCCCATTGATAGTAATGGAGCACATTCATTCCAATGGTATATTATTATATTATTAATGATGGAGCCGCACATCCATTAAACATTTAACCCCTTAGTGACAGAGCCAATTTCCACATTTATCCTAAAGAATCTAAAGTGCCCATTCAATTTGGCACCACAGGGAATCTTTAGGGTGCTGACCCCCACTGTCAGGTAGGGGTAGGGGGAATCTAATAGACAGGGATTACCCTTTCCTCCCCCTTTATTCAGTTCACCATCATTTTTTAAGTTGTGGATTCATGTTTGAATGTTCATTTGAAGTTAATAATAAGTATAAGATTTTAGGGAAATTATATCTTTCTCCTTCGCCTCATTGGGGGACACAGACCGTGGGTGTTATGCTGCTGTCCACTAGGAGGCGACACTAGGCAAAATCTGCAAAAGAGTTAAGTGGCTCCTCCTATGCAGTTATACACCCCTAGAACAGGAAGTGATTCTCCAGTTTTTGCTTAGTGTCTAGGAGGCACACACAGATTTTTTTAGTGCTCCTAAAAAACTTTCTTTTTGATTTTTTTTTCTTCAAGAAGAGAGAAAGTGGGTCTCTGACGAGACTCCCGGCATGGTCCCTCCTCGGCCCCCCACTGTTGGGGGCGCCTGGTTGAGGTCGACTGGTTCCCCTAACATGCCGCTCCCTCCTCGGCCCCCCAATGTTGGGGACGCTGGGTTAAGGTTGAGACAACGACCCTCCCTCCCCATTTCCCCACTGTTGGGGTTACTGGGTTGAGGTCGAGGCGAAGGACAAGGCACCTGACGGTGGAGCAGCATCCCTCCCTAAATACCCCTTTGGGGTTCATTTAGGTTGAGACACCACAGGTAGAGCCTCTGGTGCAGCAGCTCGGACCTGCTCTAGGCACCCAGGAGTCCCCAGCTTTGCTGAAGACTCCTTACCCCTCAGCGGCAGCCTGCTCCCTGCAGTACCAGGGCACACAGCTCTGCTGTGTACCTCCTGAAGGGGCCGGGGGGAACAACAACGGGGCAACCAGCACTAGCAGGGACACAGCTTGCCTGTGTCCCTGCAGCAGCCAGCACTAAGGGCTGCATCCTGGTGGTTACAGAGGACCCAGTACTCTGGGTCCTCTGCGGGGGCTATTATAGCAGAGGGAGATCTTTCCCTAGCAGGGACACAGCTTGCCTGTGTCCCTGCAGCAGCCAGCAGGGCTGCACTTTGATGATCCCAGAGGACCCAGCACGCTGGGTCCTCTGTGGGGGCCCACATCCCGCCACAGCTGTCTGCCCAGGGGGTCCGGCGGGGTCCGGTTTAGTTCCGGACCCCCTTCCGCACCTCCGCGCCGCCCTGGCGACATTTGCGGCCGCAGGTCTCAAATTTAGGCCGCGGCTTCGGCCTACACCGAAGCCGCCGCCTTCTCCACGCCCCCCGGCCCGCCCCCCCGGATGACGAGGATGACTCTGTCAGCGTCATAGCAGGGGGCGGGCCGGAGCACAGAGGGCGCGTTTTTTTACAAGGACCGCGCTCTTTTTTGCTCAGCGCTCCGCCCCCCTCCCTCCTCACTCCAGTTAACACAGTGGCTCAGAACACTAATACCAATATATATGCTTGAGAAGTCTGACCTCTGCTAGTTCGATCCCCCTGAGGAGAACAGAGCATATCTCCGGGGGGCACAGGATGAGGATGACCCCTCTCCTATAAGCAGCGGCGGCCATTAAAGGACACAGGCACTGCTCCTGTCACCGCAGCTGCCAGCCTTGAGCCACTGCACACAGCAGCCACATATACAGGCTAGCCTGTGTGCGGGCACTGTGCACACACTACACAGACAGCTGACACATGTCATGAATTACACATGTAGGTCAGCTGTCCTGTGTGCGGACAGTCACGTGCCCACACCTTGCTGGCATGGCGGCACATATGCACAGCCAGCAGGGGTACAACGAGCACTAGGCCCCCCACAAACACTGGGAGCCCAACAGTGCTTCCTCCCTGCCGTGCCCTTCAAGGCACACCAGTGCAGCCGGGGCCTTGGTTTTAGGAGTCCTACAGTGCCTGCATCAAAGGGAAGAGGGACATACGGCAGAGCCTGCCATGCCACAGAGCTACGGCCGGTCTGCAATGCCCCCCCATCATTCTCTGGCTTCTCCAAAAGCCATGGCTCAGCATCCGCTATGCAGGGGTACAGCGAGTGCAGCACGGCGGGGGGCACACTCTGGAGTGTACAATGCGCAGCTTCGCTGTGCGGCAGTTTCCAACAAAAACGGCAGGACAATCAGCAGCGATATATCCTGCTCCAGTTTGTGTCCCCCCCTCAGGACAATACTACGAGGAGCAGTGTAACTGCCTCTACAGTAGTAATCAGCGCACGGGCCATCGCACGTATTGTTTTTTCCTAACACCGTGCCAGATGCAGGTACCTGTTGGTACACTTGTCCAACCTTATGGCTTTGCCCTGGGGGAGCTGGGTTGAAGCGAGACGAAAAATGCCTATTCCTTGGTCCCCCAACGTTGGCGGAGCCCAGTTACTATTCCAACGGCTCAAAATACTCGTCCATCAGACCCCTCCCCAGGCCCCCACACAGTTGAGAGGACTAGGGTGATGGAATTACTAAGAGTTTGACTCTCACGTTTTACTTGGCCATCCATTGTTGGAGTGCCCAGTGGAAGTTGATGTACTCTATATTTACCTGACAATGGCAAGGGTCCCAGGACCGCTTACCAATTCTCTCCAAATCCCACAGCTGAAGTTCTGGTAGGCGGTGATGACAGTCAAGTCTCACAAGGCTCAGGCTGACACACCGTGACCCGCAACTGCACGAGTAATTTAGCTACGGGTCTCTGGACCTAAGACCCATAGCACACTCCCTCCTCAGCTCCCCACCGTTGGAGGCGCTGGGTCGTGGCCGAGAGTACTATAAACCATACTTCTCCTCGACTTCCCACTGTGGGGGACTCGGGTTGAAGCTGTGACGGCCCAAGGCCTGTTCGGTCTCCGTCCCCAAACTACAAAACGAAACTCGGGGTCGCAGAACGTGGAATACGAGCCCTGTCGCCAATCTCCTCCCTATACCTATATTAGGTACTTGGGTTCAGATGACACGTGCGAGCACTCTGCACAGCCCGCTTCAAGCTGGACTTTGCAGACCCCCGACCGCATTAAACCAATGGAGGGCCCTTTTGGACCCCGTATGACCGTGGCCCGAACACTCTTCCACGCAATCTGTCCCTTCTCGACTCGGGAGTCAAAAGAGGATACTCACGGTGGGATAGCGCTCGCTGTGTGCTGCGCAGGACACTGGCGACTGAACTATTGCGAGCACAGCCTCCGGTTTCGGCCAGCGCTGCTCATGACTTCCGGCTCCGACCCGGGCCTCTGCCTTTTCCGGGTCCCGCGAATAACGCGAGGCCCTGCCTTCGGCCTAGATGTGACATCACTGACTTGCCCACCCTCTGTCCGCCCTTCGCCCGCCACGCCCACCCTCCTCCTGACGTTGGAGCCTCCGAAGCGCCAGCACAAGGAGTGGGCCAAGGCCAAAAAGGACTGAAGTTGGCAATGTCTATTCTACATTTCAGCAGTCTCCCATATCTGGATGACCCTTTATCAATGCATCACTTTCAAGGTCTGCGAACAGTGGCATCTACACCGTGCTCGTTGAGGAGACTTGGTAGGATCGACCTCCACAGGTCTACTGCAATTCCAAGGCACATGCTGCAGCACAGCACACGCATTCCAGGAGCCCCAGCCCTGCTGCATACTCCTGACGGCCACTGCTACAGCATCACGTATGGAGTCTCAGCCGTATTGGATGCACAGCATCGCATGAACACGGCGGCCTTTGGTTGCACATCCACAGCTATAGTCAAATTTCCCCAGACAGGACACGTATTCTTCGTCTGGGAACCCACAGCCTCAGTCAGAGGTCTCTCCAATCCTTCACAACTGCTATAAGAGTCCGAGACCGCATAGAAGCAGCTTGGAAGTCGGTTCCATTGGTTCAGCTGAATCGCCGGTATTTGCAATTATCCATGCTTAGGTGTTGCGCGAGAACAGGATGGGGTGCGATGTACCCCCATCAGAATGCACATGGCAGTAGCCTTGCCCTGTCTCGAAGATGCCCCTCAATCTATGAACATTCGTGCAGTATCTCTAGTACTGAAATCATTCTCCCTCTGGCATTCGAACATGTCCGGATACAGTCGGACAATGCCACAACCGTGGCATATGTCAACCACCAGGGTGGAACCTGTAGTCTCTAAGCGATGACAAGTTCACCACATCCTTCACTAGGTGGAAACCTTGGAACACTGTACTGCCCGTTGTTCTCATACCAGGTGTACACGTCTGGAGGCTGATTCTCTAATCCTCCAAGGGATGGACCCAGGGGATTGGCCCTTTTATCTAGAAGTCCTCTGTTAAGACGGCAACGCCAGGACACCACAGATATGGACCTGATGGAGTCACGCCTCAATGCCAGGATCTCAGGATCCACAGTCAGTGGGACAGACGCACTAGTCCAAGCCTGGACCGGTATCCGTCTCTCCTATATTCTTTCCCCACTAACAGTCTGGAATATCAAACGGGAATGTCTCGGGATCGTCTTCGTGGTCTCAGATTGCCCACACGCGCTTGCTGCGCAGACTCGTCCAATTTATAGCAGCAGTACCAGGACGTCTAACAGACAGTCCAGACCTGCTCGCTCACGGCCAGTTCTCCCTCAAAATTCCTCTCATCCAAGGTTACTAGCGTAGCCTTTGAGACCTAGAATTTAACCCAAGAGGTTTTTTCACCAGGATATTGTGACAGCCGTAGTCACAGAGAGGACACCAGCTTTATCAGCGATATCCGATCACACGCGTAATCGTTTTTAGTTTGGTACCTGAGGCACCTCTAGGGGTTTTTCCCCTTGGCCCTACTTCATGCCAGGGACTCTCCATTTCTTCCACTCAGACCTGGACTCAGGTCTGTCCTTAGGGTCTCTTACACAGCAGGTTTTCAGCTGTTTTT
>JARQOC010000003.1:394991222-395129396 GCA_033576535.1 Allobates femoralis | reverse complement strand
ACGCAAAAAGTTTTTATTTTACATGTATACATATATGTAAAAACTATGTTGGAAAAAAACAACTATTTTTTTTGTTTAACCTCAAAACCACGACATTTGATATGTAAAATGCTAATTTTATTTTTAAACCAAGTGCTGAAAAACATTAATAGATGTAAAGCAAATAATTTTTAAAGTGAACCTGTGACCTAGTTAAATGATGCCAGGCTATCTGTCCCTGCACCTTCATATTACTATTCTAACAATCCATCTCTCTCCTAAATGTGCTTTGTGACTGTGTTGTAAAACCTTTTTATAACTTACTGGCTCCTATGATAATGAAGCGGGAGCTCATCTGTGATGAGCTGACATAATGTGCTCCACAGAGCTTGCGCAATGCGCATCTTGATGTCGGGCGATACAGTACCGGAAATGACGCGTTGTAATTACAATTTCACGCCCATCGGGTCGTGATAAATACTCATGGAGGCAGCGAGAGGGAGCGAAAGAGGACGCCCAGGGGGCTAATAACGGTAGCCCCTGCTTCATTATCATAGGAGCCAGTAAGTTATTGAAAGGTTTTACAACACATTACAGCACATTTAGGAGAGAGAGGGATAGTTAGAATAATAATAGGAGGGTGCAGGGACAGGTAGTGATAGCCTGGGGTGATTTAACTAGGTGACAGGCTCACTTTAACGTTCATACTAGACAGGAATCTTGGATCTAATTTAAGTATTTACGATGCTTAGCACAAAAAAACTGCCTTCTTCCAATTACCGCCCTTAATGGGACATGAGACTTTCTTGACATACAAGGCAAAACCTGCTACATCTGCACCATGGAATGTGACAATGTGATGGACAGCACCAGAATAAGTGTAATTGATTGCACAAATTGCACCAACAAATTTGTACCACATGTACTGTTAAAGCGAACCTGACCCCGAAAAATGAGCCCCCAGCCTCTTTATACCTGTCCCTGCACCATGCTAATACTTTTTTAGCCATCCCTTTGTGTCTGTATAGCAATATTGCAAACCTTATAAAAGTTGTTTTTACTCCTTCTGATCTGCGGCTTCTCATCAGAAGCCGCAAAAGGCGTTCCTTCCTGCTTCTCCCCGCCCCCTGTTTGCTAATTATTCACGCCCCGATGGGATTTTTCGGGGTCAGGTTCCCTTTAAAAAATGTACGACCGAACATATTGCTAACATTAAGTCAAAACACAGCACTTATTCTGGTGCTGTCCATCGCTGTCATGTTCCATGATGCGGATTTAGCAGGTTTTACCTTCTATCTCTGAGAAAGTCACACGTCCCATTAGGGGTGGTAATTGGCAGAAGGCAGTTTTTTTGCACAAAGCATTTTGAATACTCAAATTAGATACAAGATTCTCATCTGGTATGAACCTTAAAAATGATTTGAATGTAAGCAAACAGGTCCGGCACCAAAAGTTCATACTCCAAAACATCCTTTATTTCCAGACAGCGTCTGTTGCATATAAAAACATAGACAACCGTGGCAGAGGTAGACTAATTGAGGTACAGTTATACCGGGCACTGGTTTACATGTTTCGAGCTTTAAACACCTCTTAATCATAATCTTAGGTTTGACATGGTGAGCTCTCTGAAAAATGTATTCTCTATTACCAAAATTAATGTTCAAAGCAGGCAACCATAATTGAATACTACGACTATGAATAATGGAATACAACTCTGTTTCCTTTTTTTAGTTTAGTAGTACTGTGGTCATGATTAAGAGGGGACTCGGTCACACTTCAGTAATGGAAGTAAGCATGGCACCTTGTCCTAGTAGTGGGTATCCAGCAGGGTGGCTACCCAGTAATTATCACTGGTAAGGCTGCATACTCACGGTCAGTAGACGTAGCGTTTTGTATGCAGTGTCTTGCCGCTGCATCCAAAATGCTGCACAGTACAGTATCAGCATAGTGGATGCGAATTTCCCATGCGTTTTGACAGCTGTGGTGCGGGTTGCCAGCATTCCGCTCCTCCGCAGCATGTTGATTTCATGCTGCGGATTCAGAAGTGGCTGCCATCGGGTGACTGCAGGGAGAAGCTGCCCTGCACCCACCGCACATGGTGAGTACAGGGCGGCTGCGGGCTCCCTGCGGCCACCTGTGGGCTCACTCTGGTCCGTAGGAGCTGCGTCCAACACTAAGCTCCACCGGACGTGAGCACAAAGCCTTAGTCAGAGGAATTTGATGTTTTAGATAAGAAGGTAAGAGACGGTACCCACCGCTTGTATTTGCAGCTTATTTCATTCATGCATGTTACAGGTTACAGACAGAGGTGGAGGGAGTGAGTGCGGAGGTGGACGACTGGCGCTCCGTTTCACACTGGATGTGCTTCAACGGGTCCAACTTGATGTTTGCTTTGCAGTGACTGCAGCAGGTACTTGCTCATTTAAGCCAGACTGATCAGAGGCAATGACAAGCTGTCATTGCTGGGAGGTGTATTGTGAAAATTTGAAGATTTCCTCCCAGAGAACCAATTTTGAAAAGCCAACCAAAGATTGTTTTGTCAGACTTAACCACAACAGCCAAACTTTGAAGACTCTCCCCTCAGGGATGTTTCCTTTTAAAAAGCCCCTCAAAGAGTGTCTTGGCAGAAAATCACCCCCACAGCCAAAATTTGAAGATTCCTCAACGCAGGAAAATACTTTTAAAAAGATCATTAAGGAGCGTCTTGTCAGAATCCACCAACACATCAAAAACCTGAAGGTTCACTTCCCTGGGAAACACTTTTAAAAAGCCTATCAAAGGGTGTCTTTTCAGAATAGGCCCCACAACCAAAATTTGAGGATTTCACACAACCAAAATTTGAGGATTCCACTCCTCAGGAAAACATTTAAAAAAAGCTCATCAATGAGCGTCTTATCAGATTCCCCCCCCCCATCAGAGGGAACAATAGACCCCCACAGACAAAATTTGAAGTTTTCCCCCAAAGGAAATAATTTTAAAAAGTCCACCAAATAGCATTTTGACAAATTTCGCGCAACCCAAAAGGCAAAAGTTGAAAATTTCTCCCACAGGGAAATGCTTTTGAAAAGATGACCAAAGAGTGTTTTGTCATACTTAAGCTCCACAGCCAAAATTTGAAGATTCTCACCACAGGGATAGCACTTTTAAAAAGCCCAAATTTGAAGATTACCCTCCATAGGATAACACTTTAAAAGTCCACAAAAGAGTATCTTGTTAGAAGTCATCCCACAGCCAAAATGTGAAGTTTTCCTCTCAACGGGAATACTTTTAAAAAGTAAACCAAAGAGTGACTTGTCAAATTTCACCACCATGGGCAAAATTTGAAGATTTCCGCCTTATGGAATCACTTTTTTTGTGATCCAATAAGTTTTTATTAAATGTTTTAACCAAGACGGACAGAGACAGAAAAAAATTCAGTAAACAAAGATAATAACTGAATACAGCATAATACAAGGAAGAGTATCTGGAGAAGGGGGAAAGGGAGGGGGGGCATCATGCTAGGGAGTGAAGTACAGCATTACCACATCAAGACAACGGAGATTACACAATAGCTTATCTGTTACAGTTGGGGAATTGGGGCTGCCATTGGATGGGACGCCTATAGAGCCCAACTCCCCAGGGCCCTCTGCATATTACGACTATCCAGGAATCTGTTATAATAAACCCTAAGGCAACTTCCGTCACGGTGAAATGGTATGCTACGTCACATCCTGCTGAAGTTGCCTGTACACCCACTTTGGGTGCTCCAATATGGCCTTCCTAAGCCCCACTCCCGCCATCGGTACAAGCTGCGGCCCCACACACACTCCGGTCACACTCTCCACTCCTCCACACACCCTTCGACACTACACTTCTCATCACGCCCCCCCCCTCAGTTGCTACATCCACACACACACATCCTCCCCCTTCCACTCTCCTTGCGCTCCCCTCCTCGCTCAGCACCTCCACACTCATACCCCCATGCACTCTGCCTGCCATACTTACCACTGGCCCATCGTCTTCCCTGCCGCTGCCTTCAGCCGATGATCTTCGCGCCGCCGCCGACCCCACCATGTTGGCTCCACTCCTCCATCCCAGCGACATGTTTCCTCCAAAATGGCGTCCGGGAACTCTCGCAAGATCTCAGATGCCGTCTGAAAAGTCTCGCAAGACTTCCCGGACGCCATCTTGGATGAAGTATGTCGCCGCCACAGAGGACTGGATCCAATATGGCATCCGGGATGGGGGACGGTAGGGTGCAACAATATGGCATCCGCTGGCGGCAGTGCTGCCACACACTACCGCCAGCAGAACCCCTGCCCCCGCCCCTGGCCCCCTCCGTTCTCACCCCTGCCTGGTGTTAGCGATGTCGGCTGAAGACTCCAGGAATGAACACTTCCTGGAGCGGGTCATGTGACAGCCTGTGTGACGTCACATCAGCCCGCCCTCTCACATGACCCGCTCCAGGCACAGTCTATTCCTGGAGTCTTCAGCCGACATCGCTAACGCCAGACAAGGGTGAGAACGGAGGGGGAGGGGGGCGAGGCTGAGACACAAGGGGACAGCAGAGGGGACACAGAGGCACGGGGGACACAGAGGCACAGGGGGACACAGACAAGGGGAGAGGAGAGGCACAGGGGGATAGGAGAGGCACATGGGGACACAGACAGGGGGAGAGGAAAGGCACAGGGGGACACAGAGGCACAGGGGGACACAGACACAGGAGGAGAGGAGAGGCACAGGGGGACACAGACAGGGGGAGAGGAAAGGCACAGCAGGACACAGAGGCACAGGGGGACACAGACACAGGAGGAGAGGAGAGGCACAGGGGGACACAGAGGCACAGGGAGACACAGACAGAGGGAGAGGAAAGGCACAGGGGGACACAGACACAGAGGGAGAGGAGAGGCACAGGGAGACACAGAGGCATAGGGGGACACAGAGGCACAGGGGGGCACAGACACAGCAGGAGAGGAGAGGCACAGGGGGGCACAGACAAGGGGAGAGGAGAGGCACAGGGGGACACAGAGGCACAGGGGACATAGACATAGGGGCACACAGAGGCACAGGGGGACACAGACACAGGGGGAGAGGAGAGGCACAGGGGGAGAGGAAAGGCACAGGGGGACACAGGGGCACAGGGGGACACAGAAGCACAGAAGGACACAGAGGCACAGGGGTACACAGACACAGGAGGAGAGCAGAGGCACAGGGAGACACAAAGGCACAGGGGGACACAGTCACCGTGGGAGAGGAGAGGCACAGGGGGACACAGACAGGGGAGAGGAAAGGCACAGGGGACACAGAGGCATGGGGGTCACTGAGGCACAGGGGGACACAGAGGCACAGGGGGACACAGAAGCATGGGGGACACAGTGGCACAGGGGGACACAGAGGCACAGGGGGACACAGACACAGGGGGAGAGGCACAGGGGGACATAGACAGGGGGAGAGGAGAGGCACAGGGAGACACAGAGGCACAGGGGGACACAGAGACACAGGGGGACACAGACACAGGGAGAGAGGAGAAGCACCGAGGGACACAGACAGAGGGAGAGGAAAGGCACAGGGGGACACAGACACAGGGGGAGAGGAGAGGCACAGGGGGACACAGACAGGGGGTGAGGAAAGGCACAGGGGGACACAGAGGCACAGGGGGACACAGACATAGGGGACACAGAGGCACAGGGGGACACAGGAGGAGAGGAGAGGCACAGGGGGACACAGACACAGGGGGAGAGGAGAGGCACAGGGTGACACAGACACGGGGAGAGGAAAGGCACAGGGGGACACAGACACAGGGGAACACAGAGGCACAGGGGGACACAGAGGTACATGGGGACACAGACAGCAGGAGAGGAGAGGCACAGGGGGACAGAGAGGCACAGGGGGACACAGACAGGGGGACACAGACGCACAGGGGACACAGGCACAGGGGGACACAGGGGCACAGGGGGACAGAGAGGGGGACAGAGAAGCTTCTGCAGGACAAAGTACCTTGTGGTCCGAGCTGCTGTTTTCGTATGATGGAAAAACCAAAGACACCGGTATGCCTGGATATGGTAGTAGCTAGTTTATTTCCAACGCGTTTCGGAGTCGTATCCCAAACTCCTTCCTCAGGGGGACAGAGAGGCACAGGGGACACAGGCACAGGGGGACACAGAGGCACAGGGGGACACAGACACAGGAGGAGAGGAGAGGCACAGGGGGACACAGAGGCATAGGGGGACACAGACACAGGGGGAGAGGAGAGGCACAGGGAGACACAGACAGAGGGAGAGGAAAGGCACAGGGGGACACAGACACAGGGGGAGAGGAGAGGCACAGGGGGACACAGAGGCATAGGTGAACCCTGCTTGTGTGTCCGTGTTTGATTCCAGGGATAAAGAACTGTTTTCATACCTTTCATTCCTGTCAGGAGCAGCCCGACCTGCGGCGGGCTCATCTATTTGGCTGCAGCCCATCCATCCATCCTCCTGGAAGAGAAGAGCTGCAGCGGTGGTCCCATCATTGACCACAAACCGTGGGTGGCGTCATGACAAACTGTAGCCTTTGTATACAGTATATATCCCCTTTTACTTGTGAGAACCCGGGACACGGTCCGGACCAGGACCTCCGTGACATCCCCAGCAGCGACCCGGTCCGGTACCGAGTACCCCGTCCCAGTGGGCTCCGCAGCCGCACACGTGGGGGGACGGCACTGACCGAAGAAAAGGGCACAAGAGACGGACTCCACAGAGAGAAGACAGCGCACAGGGGGAGGCAGGCACAGAGACAGCGCACAGACACCACCCTCCTGATGCGATAGCATTGGGTCAACATCTAGTAAATTATATTTGTGCTGAAAAATAGAGTTGATTTTCTCCACCACCTTGCTCAATGAGGGGGAAATGCATGATTTCCATGTGGCTGCCAGACAAAGTCAGTCAAAACATAAGAAACCGTTCCTCTGAGATTAGGAGGTATCTGGTCAATTCCAATATTCAATACCTCCAATTGGGGAGGTCACTATCTATCCCTGTAATTGATCTTAGGAGACTAGCAATTACTGACTAGAATGGAGCAATTTTAGGGCAAGACCACCACATATGGGGCAGAGTACCTTTCTCCCCACTCTGCTTCCAGCAAAGTGGGGAGTGATTGGAACCGAATCGAGCAAGTTGTGACGGGGTAAAGTACCATCGGAGGCGAATCTTTTTTAAATATTCCAAGTGGCTGTAGCACGTGGACGCTCTCTGGACCTCCACCAAGCTTGCCTGCCACTCCTCCGGAGATGCAGAGAATCCCAGGTCCTCTTCCGACCTCAGCATGTAATTGAGTTTTAAGGGGACGGATGCACTTGTAAATTCTTTATAAATTCCCGAGAGTCCTCTAGTGCTGCGAAGGTCTTAAAAAACGTTTTTGATAACTCAAGGGAACCCGGGGGACCTTCAGGTCTTTCAAATAAGAGGTGGTGCGAAGGAAGTGCCTAATTTGAACATATTGATAGAAAAGTTTGCCAATAGCCAAGATTTTGGACCGGAAAGAATCAAAAGGTAGGATGTCTCCTTCATGCAGCATGTCCCCGAGAGTACAAACCCCTGCCTCCTCCCATCCTCTCAAATTCAAGAAGTGGATGTGGGGCTGGAGAGCTCTGATGCTTACTTCTTCAGGAGGCAGGGAGATCCATATCCCCCACTGCTCGTCTCCAGCAGGAGAAGGAACCTCGTGGGCTGCATAATCTCTGAGGCCAGCATAACCCGTAGGGAGACCCTTCTAGCAAGAAAGTCTCAATTTGCACCCAGGTTTTGGCTTCTTCTGATATTACTGCCCTGTAGTACCTGGCCAGTTTGGGGACTCCCATGCCCCCCTGGATGCTTGGAACATAGCACTTTGAGCTACCCTCGGTTTCCTATTCCTGCACATAACTATGAACAAGTTTTTGTAGTTTAGTCATAAGATTTCCAGGAGCGGCAATCTGGACACATCTAAAATAATATAATATCTTAAACACATGGACTCTTGCAATCTATGAAAGGGAGTGGAGAGGGGTGTTTAGCTATTTCTTTTGTCAGGGACTTTAGAATAGATTCAAAGTTTCGGATTGCCAACCGATGGGAAGGCGTCAAAAGGATGCCCAAGTAAGTAATGCCGTCGGCATCCCACTTAAAGGGAAGCTCAGATTGTAGTCCAGCAAATTGCAGTTGGGGGACTAGGATTGGGAGGATTATAGATTTCGATGTGTTTACTTTATAATAGGAAACATTAGCGTACAGGGACAAGATCGACATTGCCGCGGGGAGGGAGTTGGCGATATTGGTGCATGAGATTATTATGTCAACTGCCTAAAGGCCGATTACATGTTTTTTGGGACCAACCTAAATACATGAGATCTCAGAGTTGGAGCAGATTGATGTGGCCAGCGATTCCACCACCAAGGTAAAAATGATTGGCGAGAGCAGAAACCTTTGGCAAGTCCCGTTAATAATTGGGAAACTAGGCAAAAGAAACTCGAGGAGAGGACTCTGGCATTAAGGTACCTTTACACGCCGCAACTGGGTGGTAGCAACTGCCTGGTAATGGGAATTTTTGTGCCTGTTGCGTTAAAATTGCTGCGAAGTGGCGGTGTGTAATTTGGGAAAGTGATCGGGTTCCTCGCAGTTGCTTCGGGTAGCTGTTTCCGAGCCGTGTTCAAAAATCCAAGGCAACACAAAGGAACAATTGTCATGGTAGTGGCGTGTAAATGGAATCTGCGTCGCCTAGTGATTTCCTTTGGGCGTGCCACAGTGTGCTGGATACCGCGCCCCATCAGCGATGATTGGTGGGGGCTACTGTGTTTCCATTGGCTGTCCCTTCACAGGGCCCCATATTTAAAGAGCTGTCCATTCACACTACACAATTGCAATGGCGTGTATTAACCAGTCTTCCTGCGCAGGCTGGCCAATCATGACGCTATTGCGTTGTCCAATCAGCATGTTAGCGTCACGGAATACACAAGTCTGTCACGCCTATGTTCTTGCAGCGCTAAAGATGTACGCCCATATTCCCTTAGTGGTTGCGGCGTGTGAAGCAGCGACGGTATTCAACAGGAAGTTATCCGTAGGATCTGTAGGAATTTCCGGGGAACCACGATACCTTGAGTTGACAATGCAATGGCGGTGTGTACATGTGGCATCGGCAATCGTTGGCAACCGTTAAAAACATGCGCGTGCACGTACAGTTGATACCAGTTGCCAGGGATAGTGGTGGCGTGTAAAGGTACCCTACTAGGTTTGGGAATAGTTACTATTGTGACTTCCAAGTTAAGAGGGGGGATAGACTCAGAGAGTTGCCAGTGGCCGAAAGTTCTAGATTGATAGGAGGCCAATATTTGAAGGAAAGCACGGTAATATTCATTAGGTAGCCCACCTGGGCCAGGGGCAGAGTGACATTTAGTGCTCTTGATGACTGACTCAATCTCAGTCGCGGAAAAGGGGCCTTAAAACTTTCCAGTTGAGCACCGGTCACCTGTGGAAGGTCAAGGGCCGACAAGAACAACTCGATCTACTCCTGAGATGGCTGGTGGGTCAAGGGGTCACCTGTAAGATTGTAAAGTTGTAAGTAAAATTGAGCGAAGGCGTCTGCTATCTCTACGGGACTACTAACTGTCTTTTCTTTGAGGTTGACTAATGCCTCTATCGCACCTCCACTCTCCCTTTTTTGATTTTCCTAGAGAGAAGCGCTCCAGCTCTGTCTCCAGATGCATAAAAGTAGGTTTTATGTCACCTAAGACCCTTCTCATGTTGGGCAGGTAGAAGGGAATGGAGTTGGAACCCAATCTGTAAGATCTGGTTAGAATCCTGAGGGGTAGGGTCCAGCTTATTAGAGCTCTCCAACCAATGGAGCTGGGAGAGAAGGGAAGATCTAGTTTGCTCCTTGGTCTTTATAAATTGGGAAGCTTTCAGTAGGAAGATACTTCTTACAAATGCTTTATGAGAGGCCCTTAATGTCTCGTCATATACCTCTTTGTTATCATTTAAATCAAAAAATTCAGTCAGGTTCTGCACTACAACTAGTGTTCAGTTTCCAGCTCTGCTGGTGCGACGGGCGTCTTACCACTACTATTAACAAGCTCACTGTTGCATGGTCTGACCACGTGATCAGTCCAACTTCCGCAGAGGCACAGTACGGCATAGTGCGGCTATCTACCAAAAAATAATCAATTCTGGAGTATGACCTGTGCCTGTGCGAGAAGGACGTGTGGAGGTAGCGCCAGGATCTCGTGGAGATGGACTTCCTGACACAAAGGCCCCAGCTCTTGTCTCCCAGACAGGTCCCCTGGAGAGCAGTGTAATTCTCGCTTATGAGTGATGTTAAAGTCGCCACAAACAATTTGCATACCTTGGGACACCTCCGTTACCTTTTTAAGGAAGCCAAGAAGGTATTTTAGTTGGGAGCAGTGTGAAGCATTAGCAATCATTATAACACCACCGTATAGGGAGAAAGTAAAAATAATTAATCTGTTGGCAGAATCCACAACAGAGTTGATTAGTTGAAATGGAACTGAGTTCCTAACTATTATGCATACTCCCGCTTTTTTAGAGGAGTGGTTAGAGAAAACGGCATTAGTACCAACTTGAACTCCCAGAGAACGAAAAATTTGGGAGTTCAAGTTGATAAACACGAGGGACTACTACTCCCGAATGCATAAATTCATTGCGTGAAGCCTCAACAGGGATATCTAGAGGGGACAAAGTTGGTCTTGGTCTCTCCCTCACATGTCTGTCAACCCGGATGGCAAGGGACATAGCAGTCCCCAATGGCTCAGGTGCAGCATATTGAACCAGAGTGTCTTGTAGTCTAGCTTACAGACCCAAGCAGAATTGACTCCTGAGGACAAGATCATTTCACTGGGTGTCAGTCACTCATCTCCAAAATTCCGAGCTGTACTCCTCCACTGCTCACATTCCCTTTGAGCTTACAGAGATTAAACTCAGCAAGAGTCACCCTATCAGGTTCACCATACACCTAAGCGAAAGCAGCAAAAATCCCGTCCACAAACCACAGAGATGGAGAGTCGGTCAGAAGAAGGCCCAGGTCTGGGAATCACCCTTAAGAAGGGAGGTTATAATCCACACATGCTGTTCCTAACTCCTAAATGAATGAGGCTGAAGCCTGAAATAAAGCTTACAGGCCTTTCTGAACACCAAGAACTTCTCTGTTCCCCAGAAAATCTATCTGGAAGGGTACCTTTACACGCCGCTACGACAGGATGGATACAACCCGCTACTTCACGTGCACGAGCACGGCCAAACGGTTACAAACGGGAAACGCACCACCTTTACACACCGCCACAAGGTGCGCTACGCTACGTTACATCTATAGCTAGCTACATCGCCGGGTGTCTCAAGTAGCCATCTGTAGCTTAGCTTACCTCATTTACACACCGCTACAACAAGCTAATATGGGCGGACCTGGTGCAGCAGGGACAGCACATAGGCGTGCCACAATTGTGGATTACAAGACGTCCGTACGCTGATAGGACAATGCAAGAACATCATGATTGGGCAGGCCTCGCAGGAGGCTGATTAATACAGCACGCTCGAGCGATTGTGTAGTGTGACTGGTCAGCTCCTTAAATATGCCGCCCTATGCAGCGACTACCAATCGTCATGCAGGAGCTTCCTCCAATGATCGCTGAAGGGGGGCGGTATCCCGGAGCCTGTGTCACGCCCCAGCTACATACCAGGTACATCGCCTGGTGTATATACATCCCTTCTGTAGCTTCTTTACACGCCGATACAGGTCGCTACAATCGGCTTTGTAGCCATCTGTTTTCGAGCAGTGCTCGGAAACAGATGTATCTGTTGCCGGCTGTCTCGTCCCGTCTTCACACGCC
The DNA here is from genome assembly GCA_033576535.1 of Allobates femoralis. Lineage (NCBI taxonomy): Eukaryota > Metazoa > Chordata > Amphibia > Anura > Aromobatidae > Allobates > Allobates femoralis. Next base: position 395,117,581 of record JARQOC010000003.1, on the reverse strand, counting down.
GCTACTACGGGCTATATTGACGCTACAAGCTACATTTGTAGCCTGTAGCGGGTTGTATCCATCCTGTCGTAGCGGCGTGTAAAGGTACCCGAAGAGATGCCTTTGGGTTCTGGCACGGCCTGAGAGTGAGCCAACACCAGATACCCCACAACTTGCTGCAACTGTTACACTACCTCAGTTTGTAAACCAGTAACCTCATGAGAGATGGTCTGCATCAGGCGAGTAAAGGTGTCAGCTGCAGCGACATAATGGCTCAGGAAAAAAGCAGAAGCAGTATGGTTGCTGATAATGTCATGGATTTTGATGCAGCGGATGAAGGAATGAGAAGCAGGATGGCAATAATGGGCAAGGTAACCTGGGTGTCTAGTCTGGCCCTGGATTGGGATACCTGGCTGAGCCTGCACCCAGAGGTACCTTTAATGGGGAGGAGGTCTGGGCCACCAACCTTTCCTTGCTCCTCAATCAGCCCTGTGCCCAGCCCTCACCTTCCCACCATGGACCGGGATACACAGGAAATGCACCAAGATGCTTCAGCACGAATGCACAGATGCCTTCTCAGCTCACACATTCAATGCAGAGAGAAATTCTATCATCGACACCTAGTGGACTTGTGGCACCCCAGAGTCCGGATACCACTATGTCATTATCTCCCCCGGGGGTAGTGTCATACCTGAGAGCAACAGAGCGACTTCACACCAGGCAAACTCCAAAGCACACAACACCTTTCTGCCTCCAGGCCTGAAGGGGGAGATCTAAATGAGGGTTGAGGGTAAGCTCCCTTATAAATTCTGGTCTGGGGTGGAGTTAGTCAGTTCAGTATGGAGCAGTACTGATGAAGACATCCTGGGGAATGGAGCAGTGCTAAGCTCTTCCCAGGAGAGCTAGACTTAGCTTGAGTGACCCATAGGCAAGGGTCTGAGGAAGTGGAGAAGAGCCTGGGGAGTGGAGTAGTGTCAAGCTCACCCCAGAGGAGTAAGCGCCAAAAAACGGACCCCAGAGTCCGAGGTTGTGCAGGGCCTAACGTCCCATCAGCCAATTCCTGAGGGTAATGGATTACAAGTCCCCCATCCACACCAAAGTGCCCAGAGGCACACCAGCATTGAGAGTCCAGGAGCAGTCACATGTGAAGTGGGGCTGAAGAAGGTCTCGAGCTGCCTGCCATACGGCACACTGCATGAGAGAGAGAGAGGGGGCTACAGCTAAGCTTAAGCAGCCGCAGGGACCTACTAAGAAAGCGCAGCAGGGAGGCCTCAGGACTTGCCGGGTGAGCAGAGTTGCTCCCAGGTTGCCGGATTCCAGCCATACCATCTGTCCCTGTGCCAGTATCACCAATAAAGGACTTGAGGAACCAACAAACCTTGAGTCTGTCAGTTACTTTGCGCTCTCCATCCTGCACCCTACATGCTTTCAACATCCCCTGCCCTGGGGATCCGCTCCACCCAAGGGGAGCCAGTACATCCCAGCTGCCCATCCATCATCCCCAGTGGCTTTGCAGCAGCGGTGGCCACTCATAGCCACAAACAACAGGTAACAAATAACTTTCCCTATACTAGCCAAGAACTCTCTTTACACTGAACCCAGGGTCACAGAAGCTGGGTCTCGACCCCTGTGACTCCCCAGAAACACCGCAGCCTGGTTCCGAGTACCCCACGGCCCTGGGGTGCATCAGTTTTTGGCGTCATGAACAGGATCCAGTAGACTGCTACCACAGGGTGCCGTGTGCCATGAACTTTATTGAATTGTGTGTTTTTGACTGTCGCCATTGTTGAGACACAAGGAGCGCGGAAAGCCGAGGGGCGTGTCATCGTAGGCAGTACCCTGCAAAGAGCATGAAAGTAAGCCCAACCTGTGCTTTGACAACATCCAGTGGGGACGAGAAACCTTGTCCCACCGGCGGAACTAAAGTTGATCATCTCCATGGAAGTGAAGGACCTGAAGGGCTAAGGTTCACTAGGGGGAGGAAGATGTCAGAGCCGGGTGGAGAGGAGATTGCGCAGGGTGCACTGGGTGCAGCCCAAGTAGCAGCCGGAGCCCCAGCCACCGCCGGGTTGCCAGCCGGAGCTCTAGTGATGCCGTTCCTGATGCCGTACACCAGGGGCGGCGTGGTTGCCCAATACTCAAGAGAACCAAATACCCTGGCAGACATGAGGGAGAGACTGGACAGTTATTATAGAGTGTACCCCATGACGGAAGACCAACGAGTCAGTATATTAATTGGGCAATTAACTGGTGCAGCTGACCCACCCCAGGGCCCTTGGGGTACCCGGTCCCGGGCGGTTGCAGTGGAGGATGTCACAGGTGGCCTGCCCGGGCCCGTGGCCCTGGTGGTCGCTGAAAAATGGCAAAACAAATAAAAATAAAATAAAGTGTTTGTGATGCCACCTACGGTATCCGGTAATGATACCGGCGCTGCTGCAGACCTCCGGGGATGATGATAAGGCAGCTAGTTCGTAACGCTCTCACAGGGAGGCGGCTGGTCAGGTGGAGATGCAGGCTGACAGTTTATGCTGAGGAGACTGGAATGTAGTTCCTCCAGCACGATGTAAATGAGACACCACACACTGTTTAAGCTCTGCATGGATTTACTGGTAACTTCAGGCAGTTTTCAGGTATTACACAGTCATGGGTAGCTGGCCTGGGTAGTCACCGGAGGATGGGATGTCTCCTCGAGGCCCTCAGTGGTGCCAGTTTCTCCCTCTGTCATTGTCCTACGCTCTACACCCCTGTACCTTCCTAGCACTTCCCAGCCCTTCGCTGGTCCCCATGGATTCTGATGGAGTCATACTAGTTGCAGGGTTCCTTGATCCTACACGGGGGCTTTTGGGGATGTATGCAGGGATTGGTCGTGATTCCCTTAGGCAGCTCGTGTCCCTCTGGTTTGGCGGCTCAGGGATGAATTCCTGTACCGCTCTCGGAGCCAGTCTTCCATTGTTGGACTTTGTCCCTCCGGGCCAGGTATTGTGCCGCTCCAGGTTAGGGTGTTAACTGACACCCAGGGAACTCCCTTCTGTCTGAGTCATCTCTCTTTAGGTACCCTCCTCTGTGCCACTCACAGGGTCCCCTCTTCTTCAGCTCTCCTCATGATCTGGCTACCTCCTGTTCCCGCTCTTCACTACTCACCTAAACTCTGCCCACCGGGATTGGTTCCCTGGTAACGGGTTAACCAATTGATCCCCTGGCTCAAGGTGTGTGAATGTGTGTGGTGAGAGCCCCAGATTAACATCCCAAACCCCGGTCACAGGGATACCACACTAACTGACTTAGGTGCAGTACCCCTCCATGGCGTCCTGACCAGTGGGGCAACACATGACCCACCCCAGGGCTGTGGGGTACTCGGATCCCGAGCGTTGAGTAAAGATGCTGTCACTGGTGGCCGGTGCCCAGGGTTGTGGCCCTGGTGGTCGCTGAAAAGTGCGTAAAAATAAAATATTAAAATAAATTGTTTGTGACGCCACCCACGGTACATGGTAATTTTACTAGCACTGCTTCAGACCTCCAGGGATGATGGCAGGCAGCCAGATGGTAATGCTCCCTGCAGGTGGAGCAGAATCCCTGGGGCAGTGATGGAAATGGATAACTCACACAGGAAGGCGTCTCTGCAGGTGGAGGCTCGATGCAGTCTCCCTGAGGAGACTGGAATGCAGCTTTCCCCAGCACGATGGAATAAGACATCACATGGTGAATAGGCTCTGCTTGGGTTTACTGTTAACCTTCAGGCAGTTTACAGGTATACAGCTACAGGTAGCTGGCCTGGGTAGTCACCAGGGGAAAGGATGTCTCTTTGAGGCCCTCAATGATGTTCCTGACGGTTTCTTCCTTTGTCCCTGCACTGCATGTTTTCGCCGGTCCCCACGTGTCGTACTAAAGGTAGTCCTTAACTAAGGGGCTCATGACCCTATACGGCGGCCTTTGGGGATATATGCCAGGGCTTGGTCGTGACTCTCTGAAGTGTTGTACTGGGTCCTTCCGGGCCAGGTGCCGTTTCGGTCCAGATTAGGGTGTTAACTGACACCCGAGGATCCCCCTTCCTGTCTGGGCCACCTCTCTTTAGGTGCCCTCCTCTGTTTCACTTGCAGGGTCCCCTCTTCTTCTCCTGCTCCCAGCGTTCTAAGCTTTCTTTCCCGCTCTCCACTACCCACCTAAACTCCTCCCACCGACACTGGGTCTCCTAGCCAAGGATTTAACCCCTTTAGTCCCCTGATTCTAGGTGTGTGAATGCATGTGGTGAGGGCCTCAAGTTAACATTCCCATCCCCTGGTCACAGGGATACTACACACGCTGGTCTGGGTGCAGTACTCCTCCGTGGCACACCGACTAGTGGAGCGCCACACACACAGCCCAGCAGAAGGTAAGGTCCTGGCTGGACACTGATAAAGACACTGTTGAACATCTAATGGCCAGACTGAAAGTCACCTTTGATAGCCATACAGCTGCCAAGCTAAAGATAAGATTCTTCAGATGTAAACAGAGGGTGCAGGATAGCATAAGAGGCTTTGCTTTAAACCTCCAAGAAGCACTGTGGGCAATGAAACAGACAGACACTAATGCTGTGCAAGAAGAGAACAAATTGATTATTGAATAGTTTATTGAAGGGCTCTTGTCCCCTGTCCACAGAGTCCAACTGCGTATGATGACCATACAGAACCCTGATCTAGACTTTGCACAATTTAAGGACAGGGCCATCAGAATTCTGCAGGAAGAAGCAACAACCAACGGCCCAGAACCTGCACAATGCCTGGCTATAACCTACTGAGGCGCCTCCAGGCCATGGGTACTCGGGGCTGGGCTGGTGCTGTCTCTCTGGGATCACGATAGTTGTGACCCGGTCCCGTGGCGTGGGCTCAGTCCAAAAAGGAATGGGTAATTTACAGGGGATTTTGTCATGACACCACTCGGGGTATGTCATTAGTGGGGACCACCGCTGCCGTATTCCTGCTTGGGATGGTGGTGATGGGCAGCGTGGATGGTAAGCCCTCCTCGGGTAGGGCTGAGGGTCCCCAGGGCAGTTGAAATAGTAGTGGAGGGGCCTGGTGAAGGATTGTGCTTTGTACCATTCACTTACTTTGCTGCAGCAGCTTCTCCAGCCAGTGTGTGGAAATAGCAGTCTGCGGCTCCTCAGTGGGACTCTGATGTGGTGCTGAAAGGAAGCAGTCTCAGGCAATGGTGAGCTTACCGGGTACTTTACTCAAAGTTCTTTTAGCAGCAGTTTACAAGTCACAGTTTCACAGTCACAGTTCTTTCAAGTTACAGTCCGTTACACTTTTACACTGCTCCGGGTAACTGGGTTTTTGCAGCTCAGGTAGCTCCTCTGCGTTGCTTCCCTCAAGTTCTTTCAGGCCCTTTCCTTTCTCTGTCTCCTCACTCACGGGTCTGGCCATCACAGGCTTTTGTGTGATGAGTCCCTCTCTCCCAGGTCACTAGCCCTAGTTTGATGGCTGTGTTCCTAGACCGTGGTGGTAGGAAGGCTGCAGGTCATAGAGTACCTGCCCCATGCCGGTGTGTCTCGTGATTAGGGTCTTTCTTTAAGTATCCCCGGTCACTTCAATAGAGCTGGCTCTCTAGCTGTAGCGGCCCAGCCCTCCACTGTCCCAGGTATGGCTGTGGGATCACCAGGCTCCCTCTTTCTCACTAGCTCACAGCTTCTGGTGTCTCTGTTGCAACTGTCTTTTCCCTCGCCTCCGGCTATGGAGCGAGCTTTCTCTCTTGGGTATTCTGCCTCCAATATTCTGCATCCTCCAGGGAACCTCTCCTCCTGGGAAGTTGGTCTACAACTAGGTGTTCCCATTTTTTTTTTTATCAGGTCCTCCAACCACTTGGTCAGTGCTGTTCTACACTCCACCCACACTACTCTTAACCCCTGCTACCCCTTGCCTAACCTAGAGTCCTAGGCGTAGGGTCGGTGTGTGTACCTGTGTGGATGTATTTTAGTCAACCATCTCTACCTTACCTGGCTGCAGTTCACCCTGTGGCCGCCCTGGTCGCAGGGGTGCCACACTACCACAAAGAGGGGGTGCAAACCCCACAGACCACGGCAGGGGTCAGTGCACAGACTCTTCAGCCTATCACTACTGAGGCTCTGCACTTAAAGGTTGAGGCACTGACTAAGAGTCTAGCAGAGATGGCCAAAGCTGTGCAAAGATGCAAGGATCCAAGCCGCTGGAGAAGATCGAGTTGGCTTCTAGTCGAGATGACGTCCCGTGGATGCGACAGAGGAGGAACCCACTGGCCAGAGGATGACTCATCGATCGCTATGAAAAGGAAAGCCCATCTGCCTTCGCTGTGACAAGCCAGGCCATGTTGCAAGATTCTGCACTTTAAAGGAGGATACCCTGGGGTAGCGGGCCATCCCTCAGGAATCAGACCACCTGGCCGACTGAACTGGCGTGACAGGTACGTGGGTGGATGCCCAGTCCTGCCTGTCGTGCTAGATGGCATTCCCATGTACGCTTTGCTGGACACCAGTTCACAGGTGACATACAAACCGTATAGCCTTTACAAAAGATACTGGGCAGACGCTGACATTTTACACCACCCAGATGAAAGTTTTACTATTTATGTTAGTAATGATAAACCTGTGCCGCAGATTGGGTTTAAAGAAGTGACTATAAAGGTGGAGCGGGTGGAATTAAAAGCCCAGGGACTGATAATTTTTTATGTTGATCCACGAGAAAGTAACCCAATGATAACTTTAGGCACTAGCGTAATTGAAAATTGTCTTGAGGAGATTAATGTCTTGTTGCAACAGGCTGCCGAAACTGCCAACCAAGGGCAGCAGCAAGTTCTGCAGAAGGAGATAAAGGCCTTGATGCTGAGGCAGCAGGTAGAGTTGTCCAGAGGGGAAGTCGGCAGTGTAAGAGTAAGTGATTCGGTACCCATTGCAGTTGATGTCCACAAAGGGAGAGTCCCTATATGTATTTTGAAGTGCGGTGAAGAAGAAGTCAAACTGCCTAGGTATGCTACTATAGCTAAATTGTATACTGTGTGAGGAAGCAGTTGCCTAGGGACTTGCTTGGCAGCGGACAATGATACCAAAACCACTGTTTTATTACACTCATAAACTGCTCATATCACATATAACACGGAGTACACTCACATATGAATAATTCTCGACATGACAATATATCTCACATAACATTACACGATATTGCACATATACCTCTTTAAAAAGGCTTATATACCCAGGAGCGCTGATTGCAGCTCCATCAAACACCAGGAGCACCAATCATGGCTCCCTATGGCAGTTATGGCCGCCTAGTCTTATTTCACACATAATACATAACATTTTATCACACGGTCCTGTGGGTCCCAAAGGCGGCTATGCCCACCCAGCACTATTTACATTTCCTATTTACATATGACATAACCCGGAACCCCCATACGAGACATTTGTAGTCTCAGTGCATGGTACGTGTCCCCACCTTATGGAACACCAGAGACACACAGACCCACCGGGATTCGGGTACAGCCCTGTTCACACAGGTCTCATACAGGCTGTTATGCTGCAGACAGCCTTCACATTCACACAAGGTCAACGGGACTATAGCATGACCTAACAGTCAGTCCCAATGGCGGCAACGACCACCTGGCCCTTGAGCTGTGCTCGGTCTCTCCCATGCTATATAACATCCATACGGGCTCCGGCCTGACTGGGCTTCTATACACACCGCATGCGGTCCATCATAATACATCCATGGACAACATACATACTCTTACTGGCACACAGTCCATCCTAACACATTCATGGACTGCTGTCCTTCTGGGTCCAGAACAGGGATTGAAAAACCTGAGTTATCAGGCAGAACCAGGCATCCCCAAAGTCTCCTCCAGCACATGTTTCAGGACGCCAGCCGCCTCCAAACCTCCATACCAGGCAGGTATCCAGGACTATGGCTACCGCTCCCCACGTCTGAGTAAAACACCCTCCAGGTTCGGTCAAGGTTCCCCAACTCTAGGGACCTTCTTAACCCCTGCGTCTGGCCACAGGCTTACACACATCCGTCATAAGGACAAGTGGCCTCCCGCATGGAGATGGCGGGCTTCTCCCCATGTCCCAATGAGGACAGGAATCCTCCGACGTTCACATCCTCACTGGCTGGATGTTTCTCCCTGCCTCACTGACTGAGCACCAGGCAGCTTCTTATCATGGCTGCCACACCCACACCTGCAATGTAGTGCTTTCAATCAGCATTCACTCTCAGCCACAGACCTGGCTGCAGTTAACCCTTTGTGCACTGATCACATGAGCAATTAACACAGTCTCAGACCTGGCCATTAACCCAGTGTGCACCAATCAGGTCTGACACAGCAATCACACAGAGTAAAACAGGCTCATGTGAACAGGCTCTTGTGCTGTATGCCGGCCATGAGCTACCATGCCAGGCTATACCTCACAAAGCCCATGTGATGCACCCCGGCCATTGGGCACCATGCCAGCCGTGCCTCACAACTGTCAATAACAATTCTATCAAGGCAGTAAAGCCCTTGAACCCGTCTGACAAGGCGGAGGATAATGGCTCAGAGGGAAACCTGGAGAATTGGTGCCAGAAGTTAGGCTGGTTTCACACTGCAGTTTTTTGCCTGATCAGGTTCCATCCAGTTTGTGTGCCAAAACCAGGAGAGGAGCTTGCAGGGATCCTTCGCGGTGTTTGCGAACGATCCCTGCTCACAACATCATTGCTGAGTTGTCCACGATATCTATACATGTGACATCTCATCAACGATGTTTGATACGACCACGTGCACCCGAGATCGTTGCCGACATCGTTTCAACGTTGAAGTGTGTGACGGTACCTTTAGGAGACTTTCCAAAGACGTGGACACAGTACAATGAAGCAATAGTTGTTCCCATGTTAGCTTTTCCCTAAACAGTGGTACCTGAACCAGCAAGACGTGAAGAACTGCCAGCTGAGGTATCAGAAGCCGCACCTGTAGAGGAACAGGAAGAACCAACACCTGCTAACAGTGAATCTGTCATGCCCATGGTAAGTCTAAGAAGTTGCAGAAAGCTGCCTAGCCTACCTGTAAGGGCCCCTTTGTGTCAGGACACAGGAAGGAATTTCCCTATTTACACGCCGCCATTTCGTAGCAATTTCATGGCAACAGGCATAAATGTCCCCAATGCCAGGCAGTTGCTACCTTTCAGTGGTACCTTAAGGCCACTCATAGCCACAAACCACGGGTGGCGTCACAAATAATTTTCCCTATACTAGCCAAGAACTCCCTTTACACTGAACCCAGGATAACGGAAGCCGGGTCTCGACCCTTGTGACTCCCCAGAAACACCGCAGCCTGGTTCCGAGAACCCCACAGCCCTGTTGTGCATTAGAATGAAATGGACGTACTTAAAGGTTAAGTGGAGAAGAGATCTGACCCCCCACCACCACATGTAAGCAGCTTCTGGCATTAACTCCGGACGTGCCAAAGGAAATTAACTCTGATTTTATCTACAGAAGCAATAAACATGGACTGCGAACCCGTCAGCACGTGACTCTTGTTAGGAAGGCCCTACAGCCAAAATTTCAAGATTGTCCCCTTCCAGAAATACTTTTAAAAAGCCGATGAAAGAGTGTCTTGTCAGAACATACCCCGTAGGTGAAACTTAAGAATTTCCCCCAAAGGGAAATGCTTTTAAAAAACCCTTCAAAGAGCGTCTTGTCAGAGTTCACCCCCACAGCCAAAGACTGAAGATCCCCACACACAGGGAAACACTTTTAAAATGGCCACGAAAGAGGGTCATGTCAGAATTCACCCCTACAGCCAAAATTATCCCCACAAAGAAATGCTTTTGAAAAACTCACCGAAGAATGTCTTGTTAGAATGGATTCCCACAGTCAAAATTTGAAGTTTTCCCCCTGGGGAAATATTTTTAAGAAGTACACCAAAGAGCATCTTGTCAAATTTCACCACCACAGTCAAAATTTGAAGATTTCTCCCTTAGGGGAAAACTTTTAAAAATATCACTAAAGAGTGTTTTTTTCCATAGACCTCCACAGTCACAAACTTACACATTCCTCTCCCTAGGAAAATACTTTAAAAAGACCACCATGGAGCATCTTGTCGGAATCTACCAATACAGCTGTGGCGCCCCTGTGATCAGGGTGGCCAAATAAGGAACTGCAGCGAAGCAGAAGGTGGACAGTTTGTGCAACAAATACCCTCACAGCACATACACACCCACAGGAGCACAACACCCAAGCCGGAGCCCGGGACTCTATGCGGGAAAGGGGTGGTAGGGTTTAGAGGAAAGTGGGTGGGAAGGAAGGTCAGGTGACAGACCAGTAAAAATACAGGAAAATAGGAGGAAGGAGTTAGTAGGCCAGAGTAGGCTGAGAAGTAAAGACCAAGAAGGCAGAGTGAGCCGAGCAGTCAAGACCAGACAGACAGTGACACATCCCGGTGGGATTGGGCTCCCTAGAGATGCAAAATCCACAGAGACACCGTTCCATGGAAAGAAAGCTCGTCCATAGCCGGCATCCCAGGGAGTGTGAGGACAGAGACCGGACCGGTATCACCGGGTCCAAGGAACACGGCAGCACCGACCAACTACAGACGGGATAGATTCCCTAATTGCATCTGGAAGTCACACGGGATAGAAGGAGCCTGGTAACACTTGGAAAGACAGGGTTACTGCAGGCTAGGCTTACACCAGAGTGTCGGCTCTGAGGGGACTGAAGTCATACACAGGCTCTCCAGACAAAGCGGCGGGGAACACAGATTCCAAATTCGTGTTCCCACTACAGGGTTGGAGGCTCAGCAGCAACCAAGAGGACCCGGCTTACCGCCCACACACTTAGGGGGAAGCTACATACAAGGGGCCGAGCTGCCGCCATACAATCCACAGGAAGAGCAGAGAGAGAAAGAAGAAGCCTGAAAGGTTAATAGAAGGAGTGAGGGGTCCCAGAGCGACAGCCTGGCTGCAGAGGGTTCAAGTGACCGGAGTTAATGGAGATGTGAATTGAACTGTACCGTGAACTGTGATGTAAACTGCTTGCACTGAAGACCTTGAGAGTAAACCCGGTGAACCCTGCTTCAGTTTCCATGTCTGATTCCGGGTATACTGAACTGTGCATTACACACCTTTTACCCTCCCAGGAGAAGCCTGACCCGCGGTGGGCTCATCCATCCAGCTGCAGCCCATCCATCCCTCCATCCTCCTGGCAGAGCTGCGCTGCAGCAGTGGTCCCATCACTGACCACAACCCGTGGGTGGCGTCACGACAAACTATCCCTGTAAATACCCCTTTTACTTGTGAGAACCAGGGACACGGTCCAGACCAAAACCGCTGTGATATCCCCAGCAGTACCCCGGTCCGGTACCGAGAACCCCGTCCCAGTGGGCTCCACAACTTGATGTCATGAACAGGATGGACCCGGTCCAAAAGAACCGGACCCTGTGTACCTAAAATTTGTGTTCCTGACTTTTCCCGCCGAATCTGCGCATAATGGCAGCCATAGGAGCCTGAGGACATGTGCAGGGTAGGCGTGCCCAGACCCCCCCATTGTGGGCCGGCCCAGTCGAAAGTGGGAAAAGAAAGGCCCGCCCTGGCTCCCCTTAACTCTGGGGGAGCCAGCCATCAATCCCAAGGAGGAGCCTCCGCCCCCAAGTGCACCTACCAATGAGAAGCTGGTGGAAGCTGAGGAAGTCGACGTCCAGGAAAGGTGGGACAGGAAAGCGGATGGAAAAAAGTCGCCATTACAGGACATACAGACGGAAGACGAGGATGCTGAGGAGAGAGCTGCTGCAGGAAGACCCCAAGTGATCCCGGAGGGCCCACAGAACAAGATAGTGGAGGAACCTGGCCAGGTTCGAAGAGCTTCGGTGACAACGGCAGCATGGTGGAATGCTACCAGAGAGGTCCGGAAGTCCAAGACACCCGGCGGGGTGTGCTGCGACTGCTGCCCCAGCAGATGACCCGGGTTCAGGCTGAGCGGAGAACCCGGATTCAAATTGATGAGCATCAGAGTCAGCAATTCCTGTCTGTGCAGCCCGGCTGGGCTGGCGTCTCTGACACCCGGAGCATGGGACAGCAACCATTGATAGAGATCGAGGATACGACCATCCCTAAGACTGAGCCCCGGAGTAAAAGCTGTGTGATTGACCCACTCGGAGCCCTGGAGGAGAGAAGTTTGCCATTAACAGCCATGGTGGACGTGACTACACAGACTCCGAGCAGCTACTTGCTAATCAGCTCATTGGAATCCATGGAACTGTTTCCAACACGGCGACCTCCACAGGTGTTACCTTGGAAGAAAGAAAAGAATGAAAACCCGGATCCTGCTGCAAGAACTGTAAATGTGAATGTAATGTGATCCTTATTGACCCCATCTCAAACCTGAATGAATGAACAGTCTTTTCCCCTGTTTGTCTTTTGTGTATCATGGATAATTGAGATCAAGGACAATGACTTGGTACGAACGTTACTTGTATATAGTTGAGCACACAGTGTGCTCCCTATTGGTTTTAAGACCAGGTTGCACTTTTAGACTGTGCACGGAACTTGAATTTGCAGAGTGCTTTTGAACTGCTTTTGAAGAACTTGTGCTGTGTTAGGAAAGCTTTTGTACTTTTTGAGAACTTTTATACTTTTACTAGAAAGTAATCTGCCTTTTAGAGAATAATGAGAATATTTAATATGTAGTTTTAAGAAGTTTAGCACTTAACCCGGTGTGCTAGTTGAGAGCTGGTATTTATGCCACAGGACTCATGAACTTTGAAACAGTGACTGTGTAACCCATGTCCCTGAAGGGTTAGAAAACAATGTGGTGTAAAATGCCGGCACGGAGAGAAACAACTTGGCCACAAGTTGGTGACCCGAGGGCCTGGAGGCCTCCGTATTTACAGACATAGACGGGCTGCGAACTGTGTAAAAAATGTGTATATAGTTAACAAATGCAACGTTTAAAGAACCCGTGCCTCCTTAAGTGGAAGACAAGTTTACTTAATGTTATGTTGTAATTAAAAAAAAAATGCCTTTTCAGGGGGATCCATGGCGGACGGCGTGGGGACATGCCAGTTTAACTCCGGGGGAATGTGGCTCCCCCTGCAACCAGGGTGGCCACATAGGGAACTGCAGCCAGGCGGAAGGTAGACAGTTTGTGCAACAAACACCCTCACAGCACATACACACCCACAGGAGCACAACACCCAACCCGGAGCCCAGGACTCTAGATAGGCAAGGGGTGGTAGGGTTTAGAGAAGAGTGGGTGGGAAGGAAGGGCAGGTGACAGACCAGTACAAATAGAGGAAAAGAGGAGGAAGGAGCCGGAGTAGGCTGAGAAGTAAAGACCAAGCAGGCAGAGTGAGCTGAGCAGCCAAAACCAGACAGACAGTGACACATCCCGGTGGGATTGGGCTCCCTGGAGATGCAGAATCCACAGAGACACCGTTCCATGGAGAGAAAGCTCGTCCATAGCCGGCATCCCAGGGGAGTGTGAGGACAGAGACCGGACCGGTATCACCGGGTCCGAGCAACACGGCAGCACCGACCAACTACAGGCGGGATAGATTCCCTAATTGCATATGGAAGTCACACGGGATAGAAGGAGCCTGGTAACACTTGGAAAGACAGGGTTACTGCAGGCTAGGCTTACACCAGAGTGTCGGCTCTGAGGGGGACTGAAGTCATACATCGGCTCCCCAGACAAACCAACGGGGAACACAGATTCCAGATCCGTGTTCCCACTACAGGGTTGGAGGCTCAGCAGCAACCAAGAGGACCCGGCTTACCGCCCACACACTTAGGGGGAAGCTACATACCAGGGGCCAAGCTGCCGCCATACAATCTGCAGGAACAACAGAGAGAGAAAGAACAAGCCTGAAAGTTTAATAGGAGTGAGGGGTTTCAGAGCGACAGCCTGCCTGCAGAGGGTTCAAGTGCCCGGAGTTAATGGAGTTGTGAATGGAACTGTACCGTGAATTGTGTTGTAAACTGCTTGCACTGAAGACCTTGAGAGTAAACCCGGTGAACCTTGCTTCAGTTTCCGTGTCTGATTCCGGATATACTGATCTGTGCATTACACACATTTTACCCTGCCAGGAGCAGCCTGACCCGCGGCGGGCTCATCCATCCATCTGCAGCCCATCCATCCCTCCATCCTCCTGGCAGAGATGCGCTGCAGCAGTGGTCCCATCACTGACCACAACCCGTGGGTGGCGTCACAACAAACTATCCCTGTAAATACCCCTTTTACTTGTGAGAACCCGTGCCACAGTCCGGACCAAGTCCGTCGTGATATCCCCAGCAGTACCCCGGTCCGGTACCGAGTACCCCGTCCCAGTGGGCTCCACACAGCCAAAAGTTTAAGTTTCACTTTCCCGGGGAAACAATTTTAGAATGCTCATTAAAGGCATCTTTTCAGAATAGACCCCACAGCCAAAATTTGAAGATTTACCTCCCAGGAAAATACTTTTAGAAAGAGCGAGCACCAAGGAGCATCAAAATAGAACAGCCAAAATTTGAAGTATCCCTAACACCCAGGAAACACTTTTAAATAGACCATTAAAGAGTGTGTTGTCAAATTGGACTCCCCACAGCCAAAATTTGAAGATTATCCTCCCAGGAAAATATTTTTTAAAAGACCACCAAGGAGTGCCTTGTCAGAATCTACCAACACAGCCAAAATTTGAAGTTTCACTTCCTCCAGAAAACTTCTGAAAAGTCCATCAAAGAGCATCTTGTCAAATTTCACCCCCACAGGCAAAATTTGAAGATTTCCTGTACAGGGAAACTCTTTTGAAAAGGTCACCAAAGAGTGTTTTCTCAAACTTTATCATACTATATATAATATCTGGCACACCAGAAAGATGAAAAATAGGAGAACAAAAATTCAAGAAGTCACTTTTATTTGTGCAACGGACACAGCAGAAATCATATTCTTTTCATAGATTTGTTAACGTTTCGACTAATAGGTCTTCTTCAAAACATAACTGGAAACAAGGAATAACATACATAGATGTAAGCATACAAGAATAATAACACACAACAGTACTTCCTGGTCTAATTCTCTGAGCACCCACTGGTTGTCGAGCCACTCCTACTCTTCACATAATTGGACTATTTTTGAGTGAGCTCCAACTAAATAACCAGTATGTCTATTTCAACATTCTCATATGCGGATGGTGAATCCTCCTCTATTGTAGATCGTGTATCCGTATCTAGTCAATTTCTCACAACACCGGTTGAAGAAACACAAAGCAAGGATTATGAAAAGGAACTTAGAAGACAGACCGCGTTGGAACTTCACCAAGTGACTCTAGCGGAGTACTTTCGGAGAAGGAGAATACCACGTGGACTTAGGGTTAACCTCAGACCCACTTTATTTGCTGAAAACACTGATTTTTGCGACCGCTTTGAGAGCATTCTTAATAAATGCTCAATGGATTTGATGACCCTCACCATTGACTTTTTGCAAACGGAGTTGGCTACATTGTTGGATAAGATTAAAGGGATTGAAGATCAACTAAAAGACTCATTATCCTCCACAGAATTCACCAGTATAAAAAATAAAACCAAGAAAAACATCAGTGAATTCAGAAAGATAGTACAAGAGCGTAAGAAGAAAAAATTCACAAGAGATCAGGAGGACTATACCCAAGGCCGAGTATATCGGTGGCGTAGTATAGATCCAGGCAACTGGCCACCACCACGCTATATCTTTGGGTCAGGCAGTAGCATTGAAAGCCTAGGTCTAGGCTATCCAGCATATCCCATTTATCAAACACGTTTTTTAGGGGGAAGACCAAGGTACAGAGGAGGACGAGGAGGGGGAAGAAGTCGTGGCAGTGGCAGACAACCAGCTCAACCGCGCCCACAGGTACAGTTCTTGATCTAGTGTATAATATTTCTACACAACCGATTTCACCTGCTGATTTGAATCTATTGCAAAAAGGGTTGTCTTTCAGTCCTGTTCCTCGTTTTAACAGCTACACTCTGGATCAGGAACTTCGTAGATTTTTTAGAACCTTGAGGCTTAAAGCATATTTTGGTACACGCCCAGCAGTGGACGTGACAGCCTCTCTTCCCTCTACATCTATCCCTTCCTCCTCCCTCACCCCTTCCCTGTCCCCTTCCTCTAGTGAGAAATCTCTTGCTAGCTTAAATATATACGTGTACCTAGTTCTTTCACTCCTTCTTGTAACCAGCATGCCATTGAGACCTTTGTTGAATTGGTCTCTTCTGATACAAAATTTTTTTTACAGAGGGTAAATAGGGGTGACTATCACATTAAGAATAACTTAAGTACTGATGAAGTGCAGGCTATCAGACATCTTAAAGAGAATAAGAAAATCATAATAAAGCCAGCTGACAAGGGGGGTGCGGTTGTAATAATGGACCACTCTTACTATGTAAACGAAATACTTCAGCAATTGAGTAATTCTTCTACCTATATACCTATTACTAATGATCCCACTAGCCGCATTAAATTGTTAATTAAAGAAAGGATTAATCATTATTTGCGAGAAAGGGTTATAGATAAAAAAATGGCAGAATACCTTGAGGTTCAACATCCAATCACCCCTGTCTTTTACACTTTGCCTAAAGTGCATAAAAATCTGATGCGTCCCCCAGGACGTCCTATCGTAGCGTCTACAGATTCCTTACTATCGCCCTTAGCTATTACTTTGGATAAAATCTTGTCACCCCTCATACCATTAATACCTTCTTATATAAAAGACACATCTCATTTTCTTACCGGAATAAGCCAATTAGATCAAATACCGAGTGGTAGCTACGTTAGACGTTAACAGTCTATATACTTCAATCAGTCATGATTTAGGCTTGGAAGACGTGCAGTGGTTTTTAGACATATATTCTACCTTCAGTGTCAGCAAGAAACAATTTTGCATTGATTTACTTAAAATTGTGTTGAATAACAATTTTTTCTTGTTTCAAGATCAATTCTTTTTAAAATGTAAGGGGACCGCCATGGGGTCGAACATGGCGCCCCCTTATGCCAACATATTTATGGCGTATTTTGAATACAAGTTTGTTAATTATGATCCACTATTAATATCTTACGCTCCAGTTTGTAGAAGGTATATAGATGACGTGTTTGTGATCTGGACGGGTTCATTACAAAAACTTAATGAGACACGAGAGACTTAATAGATCCATTCCAGGTATAACATTTACTATCCATTACAGCGACAAGGAAATTAATTTCTTGGATACCTTAGTACAGGTGGATACACTTGGTACGATTTCCACTGATCTTTTTGTGAAACCCACTGACAAAAATAGCATCCTACATTATCGTATTTGCCATCCTCATCACATTAAAAACTCACTCCCTCATTCTCAACACCAGAGGATTACTAGGATTGTCTCGGATCCTCAAATTAGGAAAAAACGTCGTGAAGAAATGACCGAAAAATCCCTGAATAGAGGTTACCCTAGACATATAGCAGAACCACGCACTACAGTCTTATCTAGACCACCTCGCACCTTGCCTAGGGTGTTCTTTGTAACCACATATCACCCATTTCATTATATGATCAAGAGAATAATTAGGGAACACTGGCCCATGTTAGCGAGATCATATCCACAAATACAGGAGTTTTCAAATTTACCTTTATTTTGCTACAAAAAAGCTCCGAACCTTCGAGATAAGCTCATTCGAGCTGATATTGGACCTTCTAGAATTAGCAGACAGAGATTTTTGGGTACACCCAGATATGGGAATTTTCCATGCCTGGGTTGTTTCCAATGTTCTCACATAACAAAAGGCTCTAGTTTTACTCATCCCAGGACAGGGAAAATGTATCCCTTACAAGACTATTTGACATGTGAATTGGCATTCGTTGTTTACCTACTGAAATGTCCGTGCGGTCTCGGGTATGTTGGGGAGACCACCCAGCGTATTCAGGACCGCATAAGTTAGCATAAATCGACAATTAGATGTGATAACACTATGTTGCCTGTACCCCATCACTTTGTCACTTATGGACATCGTATCCCTCAACTAAGGTTCCAGGTGATTGAGCAGGTACCCCTGGCAAGACGGGGCGGTTGATAGAATACGCAAATTAAAAGAAAGAGAATACTTTTGGATTCATGAATTACAGACCCTAGAACCAGGTAGTCTGAATAGGGAGTATGAGGTCTTCTATTAAAGTTCATGATCAATATGTTTTATACCTATATACTACGATAATACTTCCATGTCCCTGTATGGGTTAGTATATATCACCTATTGCATCCTATTTTTTTATTTTTATACTTAGTAACCCTCGTAGGTGTTAATCTAATCTTTATGCGTTCTTAATTTTGAGTTTTATAGTAATTGGTTACTGTGCCTTTAATGGTGGGTTTACACGTTCCAACGTCGGTCCGATATTGGATCCGACGGCGCGGGAGCGCGCTTTTTGTGCCCGGTTTTCCAAGAATCGCATCGGCAGTTTACACAGCGCGATATCGGGATACAACGTCCCTACGATGTCTACGCCCCCCGACCCAGGAACGACCATTTAAGATGGGAGTGAATGGGGCACGTTGTACTGCACATCGGAGTTGGGCAGTCACACAGCACGATCCGGCTCCAACCGGCATCCGATATCGGGCCGTTGGAGAGCAGGCTAATTAGATCCCCGATATCGGTTTGACATCATTCGTGCATCGTATTGGACGTTCGCACAAACGATATCAGGTCCAACGCACGAACCACGTGACTTTTGGTCGGAGTTGGACGCCGATATCGGGACGTGTAAACCCACCATAAGAGTGCTGTCACTGAAATCCTATGCTTTTTCTCTTAATTATTGTTCCTGTGCCCCTGTTGTTTTCTTACAGACCTAACTGAATCCTTTTACAGGAAGTTTGTGATGCCACAGATCAGTAGATAAGATTACTACTACACCGCTTGTGTTTATTTTCCTTTCTTTCAGCAATCTTTTTCAAGCATGTGCACTTCCCAGTGAGGTCACAAGAGGGCGCCGCTGGCTTGCGTTTCATTCATTGTTGAATAGGGAAAAAATTTCAACTGCAGTGAAACTGAAAAAAGATTGCAGTGACACATTTGCTTTTTGCTGCTTTTATTTACCATGTTCACTATATGGTAAAACTGACATGTTGGCTACGATGCCTCACATTGGTACGAGTTCGTAGACACCAATCATGTAAAGTTTTACTGTTATCTAAGTGGTGAAAACAAATTCTGATGTTTTTAAAGAAAAAGAATTGCGCTTTTCCTCCATTTTCCACGACCCGTAGCGTTCTCATTTTTCGGGATCTGGGGCTGTATGATGGCTTATTTTTTTGCGTCTTTAGCTGACTTTTCTAATGATACAATTTTTGTGCAGATGCCGTGTTTTAATCGCCCGTTATTGCATTATATTACAATATTTCAGTGACAAAACAAAACGCCATTTTGGTGTTTGGACTTTTTTTTTGTTACACAGTTTACAGATCTGATTAATTGATTTTATATTTTGAAATATCAGGCATATATCTGAAGGTGACAATACTAAATAGGTGTATTTTTTAATTTTTGTAATAGTTTTAGGGTGTTTTCACACCTATTCACTCCATGCACTGGGCTGCCCTGGCTGCCCTGCGCCAGCGCAAATGCAAGCGCAGGGCCTGGGGCAGCCTAGTGCATGGAGCACATAGATGCACTCCTTAGCGCTCAGCTGCACTCGGTGCCCCCATTATCTCCTATGTCCGAGCACAACTGAGTGCGCGCTCTGCCAGTGAGAAGCGCAAGTGAAACTGGCAGAGTGCATGGCGCATGCACCTGGTCTTAACGCACCCGGAAACGCCCTATTGAGGCGTTTCCGGGAGCGGCAGAGCCGGCGCATGCGCCGTGCGCTCTGCCAGTTTCACTTGCGCTTCTCACTGGCAGAGCGCGCGCTCAGCTGTGTTCGGCCATAGGCTATAATGGGGGCACTGAACGCAGCTGAGCGCTACTGCAGGGCATGTATGCTCTCACTGCGCTAGGCTTCCCCAGGCCTAAACGGCCCTGCGCTTTCTTTTGCGCTGGCGCAGGGCAGGCAGGGCAGCCTAACGCAGTGAGCGCATAGATGTGAAAGAGGCCTTATTTTCAGTAGGGCAAAAGAGGAATGATTTGAACTTTTGAGGGTGTTTTTTTCATATTTTTAAAAACTTTTATTTTTATTTTCTTTATATTACTTGGCCCACCAAGGGGCTTCAGCACTCTACTGTGTGATCGCTTCTCTTATGTTCCGATGAGCTGCAGCACTTCTGGACATAGGAGAAATGATCACTTTCTTCCAGTGATGTCACTGGGAGATTGCCGGCAGGAAGTCATTTTAGACAGCTTCCAGGGTAATCTCAGGATCCCGGGCTGTCAAGGTTCTGAAGGAGGTTCTGTGATTACATCACGTGACCCCCAATCACAGCAGGGAACAGCGCGATTTTCGCCATGGGGTTTTGAATCACGCTGTCAGCCACTGACAGCATGATTCAAAAGGTTAATATCACGGTTAACGATTCTATAGTTTAACAGCACCGATCGGATCGCTGATCCGATCGGTGCTCTTAGCTGTACATCTCAGCTGATGAGATCAGCTGAAATATGTGAAGGATGATGTGAGCTCAGCACATGAGCTCACATCAAGGGAAGGCCCATGAAAGATAAAAAGTTAAAAAGCTATGAAAGAAAGTCTTGTCAAAATTCACCTTCACAGATCCCAGGTACAAGATCCCAGGTAACTTCAGATGCACGACAAGCAACGTGGTGTACTTAATTATGTGTACTAAATATATGAGCGGGAATCTATATGTAGGGGACACGGGGCAACAACTCAGAACTAGGATGAACTCTCATCGCCATACAATAAAGGAAAGAAGGACAGATTTACCTTTGCCTAAACACTTTTGTAGACTTGATCACACAACATTTGATATGAAAATACTAGTTCTGAAAGGTGACTTCAGATCACAGAGAATCAGGAGAGTGTGGAAATATAACCTGATGATGAACTTTAACACACTATAAGCAGCAATGAATGTCTCGCATGGATTTTAGTCTTTCTACATTCATTGAGGAATTTTCAGGACTCAGACCAACCACTAATCAAAGGATAATAAAACTATCTGTGACTCTTATCTTGGAACTCTGATTTTACTTCCCCAGCTGTTCTCTCCCCCCTCCCAAGACTGGCTACTATTCTCTGCTTCACGTCACCTCTTGTATTTACTGCATTATCCCACTCTGTATTTGTATATTTGTATATATATGTGTGTCTTCAGAATTTGTGTCATCATTAGCCTGATGAAGAGGTCATAGAGTCTTGAAAGCTTGCTTTTCTTTATCTTACCATCTTTTCAGTTAACCCTTAAAAGGTATCAACCATTGAGGACTCTCAGATTCTAATATTTTTCTATCTACTGGCTAACACGGTACAAATATTTGAAGATTTCCCCCACAGGGAAACACTTTTGAAAAGCCCGTCAAAGAGCATCTTGTCAGAATAGGCCCCCACAGACAAAGTTTGAAGATTTCCCTCCCTAGGAAAAAGAAATACTTTTAAAAGACCAACATGGAGCGCCTTGCAATCTACAAATACAGACAAAATTCGCCAAAAGTGTTTTGTCAGAAATCACCCTAACCGCCAAAGTTTGAAGTCTCTTTCCCCCAAAACAATTTTAAAAAGCCCATCACACAGTGTCTTCTCAGAATAGACCCCACACAGCCAAAATTTGAAGATCCCCAAAGAAAAGCTTTTAAAAAGCCCACCGAAGAGTGTCCTGTCAGTATTCATCCCCACAGTTAAAATTTGAAGATTTTTTTCCCTAGAGAACCTTTTTTAAAAAGGGCCATATGGAATCCCTCCACAGCACTGGAATGCTGGGGGATTTTAACTTCAAACACATGAGTCTCAGTACAACCTCTTGTTAATTCCGTCTGTCTGTGCTGAGGTGGGTTGTTCAGCTGTTACACTGAGATAATAGGGGGAGGTAGATGAGGAAGAGGAGCAGGAAGAGGCAACATGGACAGAGTCAGACAGAGACAGAATACTATTCCCTGAGGAAGGAGTTGGGACTAACTCCGAAATGTGTTGGAAATAAACACTATGATAAACACTGTCTGATCTTTCTGGTCTATGCAGCGCAGGTCAGTATACACCGTCCACCCTCAGCAATTTTGAACTATGTTTTCACATTTGATCCTCAGAGCCTGTTTTGCAAGTTCTCCCTACAGAGCCTAATTTTCTGATCCTATTGTGTAAACTACAGCAGTTGCAGTTAAAAAGCATGTTATTTTATTTATGACAAGCTGTAGTACCCGGCTACGCCCGGGTTACTAAAAAACTGATGTTAGCTATAACAAAATAGAATTTGAATATGTCATATTAATGACCTGTAAGAAAATAGAAGCTGAGCTGTGATTGGTTGCTATAGGCAGCCTAATAAATCTCCAGCCAACAGTAAACCCTCCCCCTGGCCGGGCAGTATATGTTACCTCACACATACACATAATAGACAGCTCATGTGACTGACATCTGCCTTAATTCCCTATATGGCACATGTGTTGCACATTGGCTGCTTTTAATCAGATGTTTATGTTTGGAAATTAAAGATAGCACACGTATGAGGCGAGTTGTGTGAGGTGATTTGTGCACATTTGTGTCTGTCTGTGTGATGTGTGTGTCCCTGGGGTGTGTGTATGTGTGTGTCCCTGTGGGGTGAGTGCATGTGTCCCTATAGGGTGTATATGTGTGTGTGTCCCTGTGTGGGGGTGTCTGTGTGGTGTGTGTCTCTGTTGTGTGTGTCTCTTTGTGGTGTGTGTGTGTGTCCCTGTGGGGTGAGTGCATGTGTCCCTATAGAGTGTGTATGTGTGTGTGTCCCTGTGGGGGGGGGTCTGTGTGGTGTGTGTCTGTATCTGTGTTGTGTGTCTCTTTGTGGTGTGTGTGTGTCCCTGTGGGGTGAGTGTATGTGTCCCTACAGGGTGTGTATGTGTGTGTGTCCCTGTGTGGGGGTCTGTGTGGTGTGTGTCTCTTTGTGGTGTGTGTGTGTGTGTCCCTGTGGGGTGAGTGCATGTGTCCCTATAGGGTGTGTATGTGTGTGTGTCCCTGTGGGGGGGTCTGTGTGGTGTGTATCTGTGTTGTGTGTGTCTCTTTGTGGTGTGTGTCCCTGTGGAGTGAATGCATGTGTCCCTATAAGGTGTGTATGTGTGTGTGTCCCTTTGGGGGGGTCTGTGTGGTGTGTGTGTATCTGTGTTGTGTGTGTCTCCTTGTGGTGTGTGTGTCCCGGAGGGGTGAGTGCATGTGTCCCTATAGGGTGTGTATGTGTGTGTGTCCCTGTGGGGCGGGGTGTCTGTGTGGGGTGTGTGTGTCTGTGTTTGTGTGTCTCTTTGTGGTGTGTGTGTGTGTGTCCCTGTGGGGTGAGTGCATGTGTCCCTATAGGGTGGCTATGTGTGTGTCCCTGTGGGGGGGTCTGTGTGTTGTGTGTGTCTATGTTGTGTGTGTCTGTTTGTGGTTTGTGTGTGTGTGTGTGTCCCTGTGGGGTGAGTGCATGTGTCGCTTTAGGGTGTGTGTGTGTCCCCTTGGGGGGGTGTCTCTTTGTGGTGTTTGTGTGTTTGTTCGGGTGTGTGGTGAGTATCCAATGTTGGGGCTGCACCTTAGTGACTATAGATTTGCTGTTACTCTTTGTGTGCGTGTGGTGTGTATACATGTCCCCGTGCGTGGTGAATATCTCATGTTGGGGCCCCACCTTAGTGACTATAAGCTGGCATGTGCTGTTAGTCTTTGGCGCTATCGTTAAGCCCCTCTCATTCACAACTGTCAACTGGTAACTCTCACTTTTTCCCCATTATGTAGATAGTGGCAAAATTGTTTGGTGAATTGGAATGCGCAGGGTTAAAATTTCACCTCACAACATAGCCTATGACGCTCCCGGGGTCCAGACGTGTGACTGTGCAAAATGTTGTGGCTATAGCTGACAGCTGTCGATTTTCCTCCAACACTTTTCCATTTACTTTTTCCCCATTATGTAGATAGGGGCAAAATTGTTTGGTGAACTGGAATGCGCAGGGTTAAAATTTCGCCTCACAACATAGCCTATGACGCTCTCGGGGTCCAGACGTGTGACTGTGCAAAATTTTGTGGCTATAGCTGACACCTGTCGATTTTCCTCCAACACTTTTCCATTAACTTTTCCCCCATTATGTAGATAGGGGCAAAATTGTTTGGTGAACTGAAACGCGCAGGGTTACAATTTAGCCTCACAACATAGCCTATGACGCTCTCGGGGTCCAGACGTGTGCCTGTGCAAAATTTTGTTGCTGTAGTTGCGACGGTGTAGATGACAATCCCGGATATACACACACACACACACACACACAGACACACATACACACATTCAGCTTTGTATATTAGAGTAGCTGTAGCACCCGGCTACGCCCGGGTTAATAAATAACTGCAGTTAGCTATACCAAAATAGAATTTGAATAGGTCATATTAATGACCTGTAGGAAAATAGAAGCTGAGCTGTGATTGATTGCTATAGGCAGCCTAATAAATTTCCAGCCAACAGTAAACCCTCCCCCTGGCCGGGCAGTATATGTTACCTCACACATACACATAATAGACAGCTCATGTGACTGACATCTGCCTTAATTCCCTATATGGCACATGTGTTGCACATTGGCTGTTTTTAATCAGATGTTTATGTTTGGAAAATAAAGATAGCACACGTATGAGGCGAGTTGTGTGAGGTGATTTGCGCACATCTGTGTCTGTCTGTGTGGTGTGTGTGTCCCTGTGGGGGGGGTCTGTGTGGAGTGTGTCTCTGTTGTGTGTGTCTCTTTGTGGTTTGTGTGTGTCCTTGTGGGGTGAGTGCATGTGTCCCTATAGGGTGTGTATGTGTGTGTGTCCCTGTGGGGGGGTCTGTGTGGTGTGTGTATCTGTTTTGTGTGTCTCTTTGTGGTGTGTGTGTGTGTGTCCCTGTGGGGTGAGTGCATGTGTCCCTATAGGGTGTGCATGTGTGTGTCCCTGTGGGGGGGTGTCTGTGTGGGGTGTGTGTGTCTCTGTGTTGTGTGTATCTCTTTGTAGTGTGTCTGTCCCTGAGGGGTGAGTGCATGTGTCCCTATAGGGTGTGTATGTGTGTGTCTCCCTGTGGGGGGGTCTGTGTGGTGTGTGTGTGTGTCTCTTTGTGGTGTGTGTGTCCCTGTGGGGTAAGTGCATGTGTCCCTATAGGGTGGCTATATGTGTGTGTCCCTGTGGGGGGGGGGGGGTCTGTGTGTGTCTGTGTTATGTGTGTCTCTTTGTGGTGTGTGTGTGTCCCTGTGGGGTGAGTGCATAGGTCCCTATAGGGTGTGTATGTGTGTGCGTCCCTGTGGGGGGGGTCTGTGTGGCGTGTGTGTGTGTATCTGTGTTGTGTGTGTCTCTTTGTGGTGTGTGTGTGTGTCCCTGAGGGGTGAGTGCATGTGTCCCTATAGGGTGTGTATGTGTGTGTGTCCCTGTGGGGGGTCTGTGTGGTGTGTGTGTGTGTATCTGTGTTGTGTGTGTCTCTTTGTGGTGTGTGTGTGTGTCCCTGAGGGGTGAGTGCATGTGTCCCTATAGGGTGACTATGTGTGTGTGTCCCTGTTGGGGGGGGGTCTGTGTGTGTCTGTGTTATGTGTGTCTCTTTGTGGTGTGTGTCCCTGTGGGGTGAGTGCATGGGTCGCTATAGAGTGTATGTCCCCTTGGGGGGGTGTGTGTATCTCTGTGTTGTGTGTGTCTCTTTGTGGTGTGTGTGTGTTTGTTCGGGTGCGAGGTGAGTATCCAATGTTGAGGCTGCACTTTAGCGACTATACACTTGCTGTTACTCTTTGTGTTCGTGTGGTGTGTATACATGTCCCTGTGCATGGTGAATATCCCATGTTAGGGCCCCACCTTAGTGACTATATGCTGGTATGTGCTGTTAGTCTTTGGTGCTATCATTAAGCCCCTCTCATTCACAACTGTCAACTGGTAACTGTCACTTTTTCCCCATTATGTAGATAGGGGCAAAATTGTTTGGTAAATTGGAATGCGCAGGGTTAAAATTTCACCTCACAACATAGCCTATGATGCTCCCGGGGTCCAGACATGTGACTGTGCAAAATTTTGTCTCTATAGCTGACAGCTGTCAATTTTCCTCCAACACTTTTCCTTTTACTTTTTCCCCATTATGTAGATAGGGGCAAAATTGTTTGGTGAACTGGAACGCGCAGGGTTAAAATTTGGCCTCACAACATAGCCTATGACGCTCTCGGGGTCCAGATGTGTGACTGTGCAAAATTTTGCGGCTGTAGTTGCGACGGTGTAGATGCCAATCCCGGATATACACACATACATACACACACACACATACACACATTCCGCTTTATATATTAGACTAGCTGTAGCACCCGGCTACGCTCGGGTAAAAAAATACCTGCTGTTAGCTATACCAAAATAGAATTTGAATAGGTCATATTAATGACCTGTAGGAAAATAGAAGCTGAGCTGTGATTGATTGCTATAGGCAGCCTAATAAATTTCCAGCCAACAGTAAACCCTCCCCCTGGCCGGGCAGTATATGTTACCTCACACAAACACATAATAGACAGCTCATGTGACTGACATCTGCCTTAATTCCCTATATGGCACATGTGTTGCACATTGGCTGTTTTTAATCAGATGTTTATGTTTGGAAAATAAAGATAGCACACTTATAAGGCGAGTTGTGTGAGGTGATTTGTGCACATCTGTGTCTGTCTGTGTGGTGTGTGTGTCCCTGTGGGGGGGTCTGTGTGGTGTGTGTCTCTGTTGTGTGTGTCTCTTTGTGGTGTGTGTGTGTCCCTGTGGGGTGAGTGCATGTGCCCCTATAGGGTGTGTATGTGTGTGTCCCTGTGTGGGGGGGTCTGTGTGGTGTGTGTCTCTGTTGTGTGTGTCTCTTTGTGGTTTGTGTGTGTCCTGTGGGGTGAGTGCATGTGTCCCTATAGGGTGTGAATGTGTGTGTGTCCCTGTGGGGGGGTCTGTGTGGTGTGTGTGTGTGTATCTGTGTTGTGTGTGTCTCTTTGTGGTGTGTGTGTCCCTGAGGGGTGAGTGCATGTGTCCCTATAGGGTGTGTATGTGTGTGTGTCCCTGTGAAGGGGTCTGTGTGGTGTGTGTGTGTGTCTCTTTGTGGGTGTGTGTGTCCCTGTGGGGTGAGTGCATGTTTCCCTATAGGGTGACTATGTGTGTGTGTCCCTGTGGGGGGGGGGGTCTGTGTGTGTCTGTGTTATGTGTGTCTCTTTGTGGTGTGTGTGTGTCCCTGTGGGGTGAGTGCATGGGTCGCTATAGAGTGTAGTGTGTGTGTCCCCTTGGGGGTGTGTGTGTATCTCTGTGCTGTGTGTGTCTCTTTGTGGTGTGTGTGTGTGTCCCTGAGGGGTGAGTGCATGTGTCCCTATAGGGTGGCTATGTGTGTGTGTCCCTGTGGGGGGGGGTCTGTGTGTGTGTGTGTGTCTGTGTTATGTGTGTCTCTTTGTGGTGTGTGTGTGTCCCTGTGGGGTGAGTGCATGGGTCGCTATAGAGTGTGTGTGTCCCCTTGGGGGTGTGTGTGTATCTCTGTGTTGTGCGTGTCTCTTTGTGGTGTGTATGTGTTTGTTCGGGTGCGTGGTGAGTATCCAATGTTGGGGCTGCACTTTAGCGACTATACACTTGCTGTTACTCTTTGTGTTTATGTGGTGTGTATACATGTCCCTGTACATGGTGAATATCCCATGTTAGGGCCCCACCTTAGTGACTATATGCTGGTATGTGCTGTTAGTCTTTGGTGCTATTATTAAGCCCCTCTCATTCACAACTGTCAACTGGTAACTGTCACTTTTTCCCCATTATGTAGATAGGGGCAAAATTGTTTGGTAAATTGGAATGCGCGGGGTTAAAATTTCACCTCACAACATAGCCTATGATGCTCCCGGGGTCCAGACATGTGACTGTGCAAAATTTTGTCTCTATAGCTGACAGCTGTCAATTTTCCTCCAACACTTTTCCTTTCACTTTTTCCCCATTATGTAGATAGGGGCAAAATTGTTTGGTGAACTGGAACGCGCAGGGTTAAAATTTGGCCTCACAACATAGCCTATGACGCTCTCGGGGTCCAGATGTGTGACTGTGCAAAATTTTGCGGCTGTAGTTGCGACGGTGTAGATGCCAATCTCGGATATACACACATACAGTGCCTACAAGTAGTATTCAACCCCCTGCAGATTTAGGTGGTTTGATAAGATGCAAATAAGTTAGAGCCTTCAAACTGCAAACGAGAATAGGATTTATTAACAGAAGCATAAATCTTACAAACCAAAAAGTTATGTTGCTCAGTTGAATTTTAATAAATTTTAAACATAAAAGTGTGGGTCAATTATTATTCAACCCCTAGGTTTAATATTTTGTGGAATAACCCTTGTTTGCAATTACAGCTAATAATCGTCTTTTATAAGACCTGATCAGGCCGGCACAGGACTCTGGAGTTATCTTGGCCCACTCCTCCATGCAGATCTTCTCCAAGTTATCTAGGTTCTTTGGGTGTCTCATGTGGACTTTAATCTTGAGCTCCTTCCACAAGTTTTCAATTGGGTTAAGGTCAGGAGACTGACTAGGCCACTCCATCACCTTGATTTTTTCCCTCTTGAACCAGGCCTTGGTTTTCTTGGCTGTGTGCTTTGGGTCGTTGTCTTGTTGGAAGATGAAATTACGACCCATCTTAAGATCCTTGATGGAGGAGCGGAGGTTCTTGGCCAAAATCTCCAGGTAGGCCGTGCTATCCATCTTCCCATGGATGCGGACCAGATGGCCAGGCCCCTTGGCTGAGAAACAGCCCCCACAGCATGATGCTGCCACCACCATGCTTGACTGTAGTGATGGTATTCTTGGGGTCGTATGCAGTGCCATCCAGTCTCCAAACATCACGTGTGTGGTTGGCACCAAAGATCTCGATCTTGGTCTCATCAGACCATAGAACCTTGAACCAGTCTGTCTCAGAGTCCTCCAAGTGATCATGAGCAAACTGTAGACGAGCCTTGACATGACGCTTTGAAAGTAAAGGTACCTTACGGGCTAGTCTGGAACGGAGACCATTGCGGTGGAGTACGTTACTTATGGTATTGAATGAAACCAATGTCCCCACTGTCATGAGATCTTCCCGGAGCTCCTTTCTTGTTGTCCTTGGGTTAGCCTTGACTCTTCGGACAAGCCTGGCCTCGGCACGGGAGGAAACTTTCAAAGGCTGTCCAGGCCGTGGAAGGCTAACAGTAGTTCCATAAGCCTTCCACTTCCGGATGATGCTCCCAACAGTGGAGACAGGTAGGCCCAACTCCTTGGAAAGGGTTTTGTACCCCTTGCCAGCCTTGTGACCCTCCACGATCTTGTTTCTGATGGCCTTGGAATGCTCCTTTGTCTTTCCCATGTTGACCATGTATGAGTGCTGTTCACAAGTTTGGGGAGGGTCTTAAATAGTCAGAAAAGGCTGGCAAAAGAGATAATTAATCCACACATGTGAAGCTCATTGTTATTTGTGCCTGAACTACTTCTTAATACTTTAGGGGGACCAAACAGAATCCTGGTGGTTTGAGGGGTTGAATAATAAATGACCCTCTGAATTAACTTTGAACGCTTTAAAAAAAAAAAAAAAAAATTTAAAAAATCTTTTTGGCTGCAGTGCATTTCCCACTTCCAGGCTGGTCTACAGTCCAAATGTCACAAGGCCAAGTTAATTCCGCATGTGTCAACCAGCTAAATCTGCAGGGGGTTGAATACTACTTGTAGGCACTGTACATACACATACACACATACACACATTCAGCTTTATATATTAGATTGTGCTACTGGTCTTGCAGATAGCTTTGCTACTGATAGCCCCTTCCCTTTGCCTTTGTACACCTCCCCAATGCTGTTAACTGAGTGTCCCGGTGACCCCTGAAGCATTTATTTTGAAAAAAATATTTTTCAAAGCAGCCAGCCTCCTCTCAATATGACAGCTATGAATAATGAAATGGTAAATGTGGCAAGTATGCATTTTTTTGGTAAAGCGCATGAATCCAGCATCCAGACACAGATCCTTTTGGTAATGCTTCTTTATTTGACAAATGTGGCTCTCGCAACATGTTTCAGTGGGTCAGCGCATTCATCAGGTGATAGCCACAGTATAGTACAGACATATCTTAAAAGGTTTATAAGGCATTTCCTATAATCATTGAAAAACTATTAAAACAATTTGTAACTAGTGATGAGCGAGCATGCTCGCCACTACTCGGTACTCGCACGAGTATCACTGTACTCGGGCTACTCGGCGAGCATACTCGTGCTGTGCTCGTGGTCGTCATCTCTGCATGTTGGCGCTCTTTTGAGAGCCAGCCCACAAGCAGGGATTGGCTGGCAGACCACTGCAATGCCACAGCCCTGTTAGTTGTGGCATTGCAGTGATTGGCCGGCCTGCACAGCGTGACCGAGCCTTTATAAGACCCGGCCGCGCTGTGCTCTGCACACAGGCATCCAGACAGTGAGTGTAGGGACAGTGTCTGCTGCTGCTTAGGGACAGATTTGCGGCCCTCATAGGTAGATCCGGAGCAGGGCTGCAAACTGCTGCTGAGCTGACCACAACAGTCCTTCTCAGGACTAATCTCGGAGGATATAGGCAGGGTGATCCAGATCGGAGTCCAAGCTTTTCTGTGACCATTACAGTCACCAGACTGTTGTACTTACTAGCTTGGATCCAGGTTAGAACATAGGGACTAAAATTCTCATCTCCTGTGACCATTAGAGTCACCAGACTGGTGTACGTACTACCTTGATACAGGTTAGGGACTAAAATCCTCATCTCCTGTGACCATTAGAGTCACCAGACTGGTGTACATACTACCTTGATACAGGTTAGGGACTAAAATCCGAATCTCCTGTGATCTGAACAGTCACCAGACTGGTGTATGTCATACCTTGATACAGGTTAGGGACTAAAATCCGAATCTCCTGTGATCTGAGCAGTCACCAGACTGGTGTACGTCATACCTTGATACAGGTTAGGGACTAAAATCCGAATCTCCTGTGATCTGAGCAGTCACCAGACTGGTGTACGTCATACCTTGATACAGGTTAGGGACTAAAATCCTAATCTCCTGTGATCTGAACAGTCACCAGACTGGTGTACGTCATACCTTGATACAGGTTAGGGACTAAAATGCTAATCTCCTGTGTTCTGAACAGTCACCAGACTGGTGCACGTCATACCTTGATACAGGTTAGGGACTAAAGTCCTAATCTCCTGTGATCTGAACAGTCACCAGACTGGTGTACGTCATACCTTGATATAGGTTAGGGACTAAAATCCTAATCTCCTGTGATCTGAACAGTCACCAGACTGGTGTACGTCATACCTTGATACAGGTTAGGGCCTAAAATCCGAATCTCCTGTGATCTGAGCAGTCACCAGACTGGTGTACGTCGTACCTTGATACAGGTTAGGGCCTAAAATCCTAATCTCCTGTGACCATTGCATTCACCAGAATGGTGTACTTAATACCTTGATACAGGTTATGGCCTAAAATCCTAATCTCCTGTGACCATTGCATTCACCAGACTGGTGTACTTAATACCTTGATACAGGTTAGGGCCTAAAATCCTAATCTCCTGTGATCTGAACAGTCACCAGACTGGTGTACGTCATACCTTGATACAGGTTAGGGACTAAAATCCTACTCTCCTGTGATCTGAACAGTCACGAGACTGGTGTACGTCATACCTTGATACAGGTTAGGGACTAAAATCCTACTCTCCTGTGATCTGAGCAGTCACCAGACTGGTGTATGTCATACCTTGATACAGGTTAGGGCCTAAAATCCTAATCTCCTGTGATCTGAACAGTCACCAGACTGGTGTACGTCATACCTTAATACAGGTTAGGGACTAAAATCCGAATCTCCTGTGATCTGAGCAGTCACCAGACTGGTGTACGTCATACCTTGATACAGGTTAGGGACTAAAATCCGAATCTCCTGTGATCTGAACAGTCACCAGACTGGTGTACGTCATACCTTGATACAGGTTAGGGACTAAAATCCTAATCTCCTGTGATCTGAACAGTCACCAGACAGATGTACGTCATACCTTGATACAGGTTAGGGACTAAAATCCGAATCTCCTGTGATCTGAACAGTCACCAGACTGGTGTACGTCATACCTTGATACAGGTTAGGGACTAAAATCCTAATCTCCTGTGATCTGAACAGTCACCAGACTGGTGTACGTCATACCTTGATACAGGTTAGGGACTAAAATACGAATCTCCTGTGATCTGAGCAGTCACCAGACTGTTGTACGTCATACCTTGATACAGGTTAGGGACTAAAATCCTACTCTCCTGTGACCATTGCATTCACCAGACTGTTGTACTTAATACCTTGATACAGGTTAGGGACTAAAATCCTACTCTCCTGTGACCATTGCATTCACCAGACTGGTGTACTTAATACCTTGATACAGGTTAGGGACTAAAATCCTACTCTCCTGTGACCATTGCATTCACCAGACTGGTGTCGCTGTATACAAGCAAAATGCGCAAGGGCGTTGGCAAGGAACAAGGAAGTGAACGTGATGGTGGTGCAGGCAGAGACCGAGGTCGTGTGCAAGCACTAATTTTGTAACAAGAAAGGGGCACATCTACTCACTCACACGTCCTGTCCCAAATTCTTGGGGCCCGCTGCAGTACACCGCTCTTGAACCAACACCAGTGTCAACAGGTTGTTACTTGGATAGCGGATAATGCTTCAAGTCAGATTGGCACCTCCACAAACACCCTGTCTTCCACACGGTCAAGTGTCAGTAGCCGTGATACTGCACCGCACATTTCCCAACCTGATCCTCCTTCCTACCACCAGGCCGAGTACACGTCCACGGACATTACTGATCCCACACTTGGACACTCGGAAGTCCAGAAGTGTGTACCCATGGGTGAGTGGAGGTACATGGCAAATTCCCATAACAAAATTTAAATTCAGTTGTCATTTGTTGGTGGTGTGTTGAAGTCTGGCCCAATCCAACCCTTGTTCATCTTGATCAGAGTCAGCCTGTCAGCATTTTCAGTTGACATGCAGGTGCGTTTATCAGTAATGATTCCACCTGCGGCTCTGAAAACACGCTCTGACAAAACGCTAGCGGCAGGGCAGGCCAGGACTTCCAAGCGGTAGAGAGCCAATTCATGGCACGTGTCCAGCTTGGAGACACAATAATTTTAAGGCAAAGAGGAATCTAGCAGTACAGTTGTTTGATCTGCAAGGTAGTCCTTCAGCATCTGGCCAAACTTAGCATTTCTTGTGGCACTACCCTGCACCTCAGGGGCTGTGGTACGTGAGGGGCTGAGAAAACTGTCCCACATCGTAAAGACTGTTCCCTTACCTCTGGTGGATTGGACTTGTGCCCCTCTCGGCCGTACGCCTTGGTTGTCCACCGATTTCTGACCTATGCCTGTAGCGTTTTGTGAGGGGAATGATTTGCCTACTTCCGTGACTATGGCCTTCTGGAAATGCTGCATTTTGGCTGACCTCTCTGCCT
This sequence comes from Allobates femoralis, assembly GCA_033576535.1. NCBI lineage: Eukaryota > Metazoa > Chordata > Amphibia > Anura > Aromobatidae > Allobates > Allobates femoralis. The sequence goes on along the minus strand of JARQOC010000003.1, from coordinate 395,084,095 downwards.
CAGGAATGAGAGACATAAAGTTCTCCTTGTAGCGTGGGTCTAAGAGTGTTGCCAACCAGTACTGATTGTGGAGCCTCCAAATTTTTGGCTGCCCTGCCAAAGGGCTATACTACAATACACCCACTTGAGGGTTACAGGCCCTACTACATGTCTGTATGCATGGGAAATTGTTGAACCTCCCAATTTTTGGCTGCCCTGGCCAAAGGGCTATACTACTATACACCCACTTGAGGTTTACAGGCCCTCCTGCATGTCAGTATCCAGGGTCATTGTTGAACCTCCCAATTTTTGGCTGCACTGGCCAAAGGGCTATACTACTATACACCCACTTCAGGTTTACAGGCCCTCCTGCATGTCTGTATCCAGGGGCATTGTTGAACCTCCCAATTTTTGGCTGCCCTGCCAAAGGCCTATACTACAATACACCCACTTGAGGGTTACAGGCCCTACTACATGTCTGTATGCATGGGTCATTGTTGAACCTCCCAATTTTTGGCTGCCCTGGCCAAAGGGCTATACTACTATACCCCCACTTCAGGTTTACAGGCCCTCCTGCATGTCTGTATCCAGGGGCATTGTTGAACCTCCCAATTTTTGGCTGCCCTGCCAAAGGCCTATACTACAATACACCCACTTGAGGGTTACAGGCCCTTCTACATGTCTGTATCCAGGGTCATTGTTGAACCTCCCAATTTTTGGCTGCACTGGCCAAAGGGCTATACTACTATACACCCACTTCAGGTTTACAGGCCCTCATGCACGTTTCTATCCAGGGGCATTGGTGAACCTCCAAATTTTGGACTGCCCTGGCAAAGGAAAATACTACAATAGTCCCAGTTCCTCAAAATGGGCACATTATTTCAAGACAGGGCTTCATGTACGTCTCTTCTCAGGGACATCGGAGTGCCGCACAATGTTTTCACGTAAAATGTTTCATGTAATCACAAAAAGTAACATACACCAGCTGTATCTCACTATTGGGTATGTGCCCTTAACATTTCCACCCTAAATATTCATTTTGGTATCATTTTGGAAGGTTTTCTGGTGACTCCGTAAAATTGGCGTGAAACTCGGACAAGATTGTTCACAGCTGTGACTTTTGAGTGAGAAATGCTTCCAGGGGTCTCCCCCATGGTGTTGCCATGTCATTTCAGCACTCTTCTGAGACTTTTGTGACATTTTTAGAGTTTTTCCATGCTGCCGGCAGTCATTTCATAAAAATACTCGTGTCTCCCATAGGATAACATTGGACTCGGTACTCGGGCCGAGTACACAAGTATCTCGGGATGCTCGGCCCGAGCTTCGAGCACCCGAGCATTTTAGTACTCGCTCATCACTATTTGTAACCATTAAGTAACAGGTGACAAGTTAACTGTCAATTGTCCATCTAAGGGTGCCTGAACATCCATTCCCTGAGATAGACTAAAGGCCCCGTTACACATAGCGATATTGCTAACGATATTGCCACAATGTCACAGGTTTTGTGACGTAGCAGCGACCTCGCCAGCGATATCGCTGTGTGTGACACTGTTAGCACTGTACAGTGACTCAGTGGTTAGCACTGTATACAGTGGCTTAGTGGTTAGCACTGTACAGTGGCTCAGTGGTTAACATTGTATACGGTGGCTTAGTGGTTAGCACTGTATACAGTGGCTTAGTAGTTAGCACTGTAGAGTGGCTCAGTGGTTAGCATTGTATACAGTGGCTCAGTGGTTATTACTGTATGGTGGCTCAGTGGCTAGCACTGTATATAGTGGCTTAGTGGTTAGCACTGTACAGTGGCTCAGTGGTTAGCATTGCTGGGCAGGCCAGACAGGTGCTGGTAGTGGGGGACTCAATTATTAGGGGAACAGATAGGGCAATCTGTCACAAAGACAGGGATTGTAGAACAGTGTGCTGCCTGCCTGGCGCTCAAGTCCGGCACATCGCTGATCGGGTTGACAGACTACTGGGAAGGGCTGGTGAGGACCCAGCGGCCATGGTGCACATTGGCACAAATGACAAAGTTAGAGGTAGATGGAAGGTTCTTAAAGATATTTCAGGGAATTAGGCTGCAAGCTTAAGGCAAGGACCTCCAAGGTAGTATTCTCTGATATACTGCCTGTACCACGTGCCACACCAGAGAGGCAACGGGAGATTAGGAAGATAAATAAGTGGCTCAGGAATTGGTGCAGGAAGGAGGGGTTTGGGTTCCTGGAGAACTGGGCCGACTGCTCTGTTGGCTACAGGTTCTATGCTAGGGACGGGCTGCACCTCAATGGGGAGGGTGCAGCTGTGCCGGGGGAGAAAATGGCTAGAAGGTTGGAGGAGTGTTTAAACTAGGGATTGGGGGGAAGGGTATTCATTGTACAGTAGGGGAAGATAGTGTAAATAGTAACATGGGCACAAGTAATAAAATTGGGGGTGGCATGGGGGGTGGGGCTAGAACAGTCAATATAGTAGGAAGGAATAGAGGTACAGAGAGATGTATAAAGTGCATGTACACTAATGCCAGAAGCCTCACCAACAAAATGGAGGAATTAGAGTTGATTTTGTTGGAAAATAATTATGACATGGTGGGGATATCAGATACATGGCTGGACGAGAGCCATGACTGGGCTATTAATATACAGGGCTATAGTCTTTTCAGAAATGACCGTACAAATAAGCGAGGGGGAGGTGTCTGTTTATACGTATAGATGAAGCAGTGACTCAGGGAGAAGTCATTATTATGGGGAACTTCAACTACCCTGAAATACATTGGGGAACAGAAACCTGCAGTTCCAGCAAAGGTAATAAGTTTTTAGACAACTATGAGAGACAATTATCTTTCACAACTGGTTCAGGACCCGACAAGAAGGGAGGCACTGCTGGACATAATATTAACCAACAGGCCAGACCGCATATCAGATATACAGGTTGGAGGTCAATTGGGTAATAGTGATCATAAAATAATAAGTTTTCAAGTATCCTTTAACCCCTTAGTGACGGAGCCAATTTCCACCTTATTGACCAGACCGTTTTTTGTAATTCTGACCAGTGTCCCTTTATGAGGTAATAACTCTGGAACGCTCCAACGGATCCTAGTGATTCTGAGAATGCTTTTTCGTGACATATTGGGCTTCATGTTAGTGGTAAATTTAGGTCGATAATGTTTGTGTTTATTTGTGAAAATATAAAAAAATTGGCAAAAATCTTGACAATGTGACAATTTTCAAACTTGTAATTTTTATTCTGTTGAACCGGAGCGTTATGTGACACAAAATAGTTAATAAATAACATTTCCCACATGTCTACTTTACATCAGCACAATTTTGGGGAAAACAAAATTTGGGGTTAGGAAGTTATAAGGGGTCAAAGTTCATCAGCAATTTTTCATTTTTCTAGCAAAATTTACAAAACCATTTTGTTTAAGTGACCACATCACGTTTGAAGTCCATTTGAGGGGTGTACATGACCATGACAGAAAACACCCAAAAGTGACACTATTCCGAAAACTACACCCCTCAAGCTACTCAAAACTACATTTAAAAAATGATTAACCCTTCAGGTGCTTCACAGAAACTAAAGCAAAGTGGAAACAAAAAATTGACATTTTAATTTTTCCAACAAAAATGTTCTTTTAGCCTCAATTGTTTCACTTTCACATGTGCAACAGGATCAAATGCATCCTAAAATTTGTTGGGCAATTTCTTCTGAGGACACCGATACCTCATATGTGGTCATAAACCACTGTTTAGGCGTACGGCAGGGCTCAGAAGGGAAGGAGCGCAATTTGACTTTTGGAGCTAATTTACCATTCAAAAAGTCAGATGGCGCTCCTTCCCTTTCGAGCCCTGTGGTGGTTTATGACCACATATGAGGTATCGGTGTACTCAGGAGAAATTGGCTAACAAATTTTAGGATGCGTTTTATCCTGTTGCTCATGTGAAAATTTAAAAATTGAGGAAAAAAGAAATTCTTTGTGAAAAAAAAAGTACTTTTTCATTTTTACGCATCAATTTGTGAAGCACCTGGGGGTTCAAAGTGCTCTCTATGCATTACATACGTTCCTTGGGGTGTCTAGTTTCCAAAATGGGGTCACTTGTGGGGGAGCTCTAATGTTTAGGCACACAGGGGCTCTCCATATGCGACATGGTGTCCGCTAACAATTTGAATGGAAAATTGGCTCCAATTGTTATCGGACACCATGTTATGTATGGAGAGCCCCTGTGTGCCTAAACATTGTAGCTCCCCCACAAGTGACCCCATTTTGGAAACTAGACCCCCCAAGGAACTTATCTAGATTGGTGGTAAGCACTTTGAACCCCCAGGTGCTTCACAAATGAATCCGTAATAATGAAAAAAGAAAATTTTTGTGGAAAAGAAAGTACTTTTTCATTTTTACGGATCAATTTGTGAAGCACCTGGGGGTTCAAAGTGCTCTCTATGCATTACATACGTTCATTGCCGGGTCTAGTTTCCAAAATAGGGTTACTTGTGGGGGAGCTCTAATGTTTAGGCACACAGGGGCTTGACATACACGACATGGTATCCACTTACAATTCCAATTGTTAGTGGACATGTCACATATGGAGAGCCCCTATGTGCCTAAACATTGGAGCTCCCCACAAGTGACCCCATTTCAGAGACTAGACACCCCAAGGAACTTATTTAGATGCATAGTGAACACTTTGAACCCCCAGGTGCTTCACAAACTGATCCGTAAAAATGAAAAAGTAGTTTTTTTTCACAAAAATCTTCTTTTTTTCCTTCTTGCAGACTAATTTGTGAAGCACTTAGAGGTTGAAAGTGCAAAAAAAGCAAATCAAGGCAGCAAAGATTGGGACAGAGAGACTCATTGCAAGAGAAAGTAAAAATAATCCCAAAATATTTTTTAACTACATAAATAGTAAGAAACTAAAAAATGATTGTGTTGGCCCCTTAAAAAATAATCTGGGTGAAATGGTGGATGAGGATGAGGAAAAAATCAATATGCTAAATGACTTTTTTTCAACAGTATTTACACAAGAATATCCCTTGACAGACAACATGATCAGTGATAACAAAAACTCTCAATTAAATGTCACCTGCTTAACCCAGCAGGAAGTACGGCATCATCTAAAATTCACTAAAATTGACAAACCCCGGGCCTGGATGGGATACACCCCAGAGTGCTGCAGGAATTAAGTACTGTCATAGATAGACCATTATTTTTAATATTTAAAGATTCCATAATAACAGGGTCTCTACCACAGGACTGGCGCAAAGCAAATGTGGTGCCAATATTCAAAAAGGAGACAAAAAATGAACTTGGAAATTATAGGCCAGTAAGCTTAACCTCTATGTGGGTAAAATCCTAAAGGGTTTTCTAAGAGATGCTATACTGGAGTATCTGAAGAAAAATAACCTCATGGCCCAATATCAACATGGTTTTACGAGGATCATCAAAAGGAGAAATACATGTGGAGTCAAAATTGCTTAAGAAAGTTATAATAAAAATATCTTTATTTTGAGACAAATTTAAACACAATTGTGCAAGAAAATAAGGTGCAAGATTTACAAGCAGATAGTACTCAATCCTATATACAAAAGATGGATGCACATTACATTTTATCTTATTGCACGATCATAGGATAAATAACAAAACTGAATTTATATAGTTAGTCAGATAAGACATAAGTGAGACAGCCATAGTAGTTAAGGTGCAGACGGACGGCTCACACTTTACATATTGCAATATCCCATAAGGTGCATACAAGTCAATACATTTCCTATAAGTGCAATCACATCAAATGAATAAGGTGCTAGTGCAGGATGAAGAGAAAGGAACCCTCCATATCAGACTCCTAAGGGTAAGTGCACATCAGTCGGTTCTGCATCTTTGCAGACTGACCGGGAACCGGTGGAGACTGGCAGAAACTGAGTTTTCTGCAGTCGCCAGTGTCCCTGGTTTTGTTAGCGATTTGCTAACGTTTTGCGATCGCTTTACTAGCGGTCGCACAGCGTGTTCTTGGCGATTTCCCCGGCGTCTTCCTTAGCGATTTCCAGACTGGTCTCTGCTGCACTTGTTCAGCAGGACCCGCTGGAAAAACGCTAAAAAGAAGTCGCTTGCTCTATCTTTGAGAACCGGTCGGAAACCGGTGAATAAACTAAAATCGTCAAGAAGAAAAACGTTGTAATGTACACAGCGTTTCCAAAACTCCATTGACTAGCATGTTAATCCTACCGGTGGGTAGGGTTAACATAAATTACCATAAAACTCAGCGGGAACCGCCGACGGAAAACGTGCAAAACCAGCCCACAAACCGACTGATGTGCACTTACCCTTAGACTCCTAAGTCAGGAGTCAGGAAGGAATTTTTTTCCCCAATGTGGAGCTTAGTGTTACCACATGGCTTTCCTCTGGATCAACATGTTAGACTATGGGTTGAACTAGATGGACTTAAAGTCTTCTTTTAACCTTAAAAACTATGTTACTATGTTACTATGTATACGGTGGCTCAGTGTTTAGCACTGTATGGTGGCTCAGTGGTGAGCACTGTATACAGCTGTACACAGTGACTCAATCGTTAGCACTGGACGGTGGCTCAGTGGTTGCCTCTTTTTCCTCATTCCCGTCCTCTGGCCTCTCTTTCCTTAGCCTCGTCCTCTGGCCTCTCTTTCCTCAGCCTTGTCCTCTGGCCTCTCTTTCCTCAGCCTCCTACGCCAGCCTCTCTATCCTCAGCCTCCTTCTCTGGCCTCACTTTCCTTATTCTCCTCTTCTGGCCTCTTTTTCCTCAGCCTCCTCTGGCCTCTCTTTCCTCAGGCACCTCTTCTGGCCTCTCTTTCCTCAGGCACCTCCTCTGGCCTCTCTTTCCTCAGCCTCCTCTCTGGCCTCTCTTTCCTAAGTCTCCTCTCTGGCCTCCCTTTCCTCTCCTCCCTGGCCTCTCTATTCTCTCTTGTGGCCTCCCCTCTGGCCTCCTCTCCTCCCTGGGCTCCCTTTCCTCTCCTCCTCCTTCTCTGGCCTCTCCTTACCTTCGGCAGCTCCGTCAGCCTCCCATCCTCTCTTCCCTGGCTACCTCCTCTCTGGCCTCCCTTTCCTCTCCTCCCTGGCCTCTCCTTCTTCTGTCCTCTCTGGCCTCCCCTCTTCCCTGGCCTCCCTCTCCTCTCCTCCTCTGGCCTCTCCTCACCTGCAGCAGCTCCCTCAGCCTACCATCATCTCTTCCCTGGCTTCCTCCTCAATGGCCTCACTTTCCTCTCCTCCCTGGCCTCTCCTCCTTCTGTCCTCTCTGGCCTCCATTCCCTCAGCCTGTCTTTCCTCTCCTCCCTGACCTCCTCTCCTCCATGGCCTCCTCTCCTCTCTTCCCTGGCCACCTCTGTCTTCTCCTTACCTTCTGCAGCTCCGTGAGCTGGTTGAAGTGCAAGAGCAGCTCCTCCATGCTGCGGCTGTGGCTTGAGTGCCAAAGGCTGTGCAGGCACCAGAGGCTGTATGCAGCCAGCCTTTCCTCTCCTCCCCGGCCTCCTCTCTACCATGGCCTCCTCTCCTCCCTAGCCTCTTCTCCTCTACTCCCTGGCGTCTCCTCCCCTCACTGGCTTCTTCTCCACTCCTCCCTGGCCTCCTCTCCTACCTGGCCTCCTCTCCTCTCCTCTCTGGCCTCCTCTGTCCTCTCCTTACCTTCTGCAGCTCCATGAGCTGGTTGAAGTGCAGGAGCAGCTGCTCCATGCTGCGGCTGTAGCTGTAGCACCGGAGGCTGTGCGGGTGGCGGAGGGGCGGTGCGGGCTTCTAGTGCAGAGCTGTGCGGGCGGCAAAGGCTGTGCAGGTACCGGAGGCCAGTGTGCGGGGTCTGCCAGTGCGCAAGATCTGTGTCATAGGGAGAGGTGCGATGGAAGGCTGGCGGAGGTTTGCAGGTGGTGTGTACATCGTTGACATGTGTTGCCTGTGCCGCCGCCAGCCTGCACCATATTAGACTTAGGTGTGCTAATATGGCGCAGCTTCCGGGGTGGCGCAGTGCATTGTGGGATATCGACATAAGCCCCGGAAGTCTGTGACACACATTATTGTTGATTATATCTTAGATATACAGTACATAAAACACTTAATATAAAAACTTAAAATTGCTCTAAAATTCTAAAAAACAGCTCTACAATGTATAATTTTGTAAGTGACACAGAACTCTATATAAGAAACACAAAACAAGAAAACAAACAACAAGATAGCAAAAACCTAAAAACAAATGGATCCGGGGCTCCACAATATTATCATATATTTCTCTGCAAGTTAATAATAATTTTAATATTCACTCACCTATATTGGGGCTCAAAATCCAACCATCCGATCAATATTTCTCTGGAGTCTGAGAGGAAACCGGAGTGCCCGGAGAAGGCCCATGCAAACATGGGGAGAACATACAAACTCTTTGCAGATGTTGTCCTGGTTGGGAACTGAACTCAGGAGCTCAGTCCTCCAAGGCTGCAGTACTAACCACTGAGCAACCATGCCACCCTATTGTTATTGGTATCTCCAGACTATACCCCTCTATATACAATTGCCCTTCCGATATTGGTTCATAGCCTTGTTCTTCCTGGGCTATATATAGAAAAACCTAAATTAATTTACTTATCATGACATCTGTTTATCATGCAGTTAATAATATTCTCCAAATTTAGATTGAGGCCTTCAGGTGATAAGATACCCAATTTAGAAATCTAATAATTTATTAGACTTTTTAACCTATCCTGCACTGTATCCTCTATGTAATCAATGATTATTAGCCACAGCTGCTTTGGATCTCTTTGGTGCTCTGCATACAAGTGCTTTGACAAACTATACAATAAAAGTCAATTTTTTATATTCTGGTGGTGATTATTTAAAGTGACCCTAAACCCGGAAGCCAACCCCACATCCCCTTCATACCTATACATGCAGCGTGTGAACCTGCTGCCATCGATCCCTGTATCTTGCAAAACCGCTGGGGCATTCTTCATAATTCATACTTTTAATATCACATGATGCGTATTACGTCATACCGGCTTCACCGCCCATACTATGAGGCGAGCCGCCTCTCTGTTGTTTAGCATGCCCATCGCTGCGTGCAGAATTACAGACAAGGAGGGGGAGAGCGGCACACAGGCCCGCCTGCTGCGGCTTTAAGATTTCAGTGAAACGCCCAGAACTGTGATATTAAAAGTATGAATTATGAAGAATGCCCCAGCGGTTTTGCAAGATACAGGGATCGATGGCAGCAGGTTCACACGCTGCATGTATAGGTATGAAGGGGATGTGGGGTTGGCTTCCGGGTTTAGGGTCACTTTAATCTTGCATGCATAGTTTGTATAGTATGGCCTACATATTGTAGGCCGCATGTACACTCTATCAGGTATATACTGTAACATTAGAAGAGTGACAATCAGTCCTGCACTTTATCTGGAAGGTCTCATCAGTGGTATGAGAACTAAACATTTTTGTTAAATTCTTTATGGTGCTGCAGCAAAGGCATTTTGAAGCCCCACATCTGTAGTAGTGATGAGCGAACACCTAAGTGTTCAATTTCGATTTGATTAGCTGAATTGGGGTGTGTTCGACAAATTTTTCGTCGAACACAGTCGAACCCCATTGGAATTAATGGCAGGCAACAGCAAACACATAGAAAACACCTTCAAAGGTGTCCAAAAGCTGACACACTACTCAGAGTAGACAACAAACACCAGGAAAAGTGCCAACAATCTACCCACAGTACAAATAGTCTCATGGCGTAGAATGGGTGCACGAGACACGGTCTGTGCCAGCCTGCACACTGTTCCAAAGCACTTCAAAATAGAATGTGGTTAACATTCACCTAAAATTTCAGAGGTCAGTGAAACTGACTTTGAATTAACAGATGGATCAGTCACAGGGGAAAAGTGGCAGTAGTTTTCTACATTAAGGAAAAAGAGGAGGAGGAGGAGGAAGAAGACTAAAAGGAGGATGAGACACAGGTATAGTCATGTCAGTCAAAGAGCCCTGCCCAAATCATGAACCAAACAGCAAGGAGACCCCAACAAGAGTCCTCACTGTTCCCAAAGGGTCAGACCACAGCAAAATGGCATCAATTGTCTCAGACCAAAAATTGCTGAATGGCCCAGCCTGCCTGCATGTCACAGGTTCTGGAACAGGACCAGGCCCAGCATTTCAAGGTTAAATAGTATTCAGCAACTATAAATTTTGTGGAGTATTACAGGAAAAACTACAGAGGTAGGTCAGTGACCTGTTTAGGCCTAGTGGCCAGAATATTTTATTTATAAGGACTAGCATCACCTTAATGTGCAGGTGCAAGCAAAAAATATGTGTGTGCACTTAATATAAAGAAATTGCAACACTGAACACATATATGAAGGGGAACAAGCTAAATGGCTATAATATGAATTGCATATAGCCATTTAGCTTGTTCCCCTTCATATATGTGTTCAGTGTTGCAGCAACTTCTTTATATTAAGTGCACACACATATTTTTTGCTTGCACCTGCGCATTAAGGTGATGCCAGTCCTTATAAAGAGAATATGACTGTGCTCCCTTTCTCCGCCCAGTAACTACACCCACACCTCCATCTTACTGTAGCCCTGGTCCTGGTACTAACCATTACCAGCTGGTTTTTTAATTGCACTATACAGGCATATAAACCTCATCCCAGCAATGTAGACCGCACATAGTGTTAGAATAGGACCCGGTAAGTTTGAGAGCACTTTGGCCCAGTTACCGGGCTCTTCGCAGTGACGTCAGTGATGAAGCTAAGTCTCTCAATTCATCTATTCCAGTATAGTATTTACTATGTTCACTTATCCCATATGCATTCCTTAGCTGCACAGACAGTCCTGCAATTCATATTATAGCCATTTAGCTTGTTCCCCATCATATATGTGTTCAGTGTTGCAGCAACTTCTTTATATTTAGTGGCCAGAATAAACTGAAAACTCATGCAAGCGCTCCCATCAATGTTATGCCCCGCCACACACAGGTGGGACAAGTATATGTTTTGTGAAGTATTACAGGAAATAATAGAGAGGTAGGTCAGTGACTTGTTTAGCCCTAGGGGGCCAGATACCCTCAAAGCTCATGCAAGCACTCTCATCATTGTTATGCCCGCCACACACAGGTGGGACAACTATATGTTTCGTGGAGTATTACAGGAAATAATAGAGAGGTAGGTAAGTGACCTGTTTTAGGTCTAGTGAGCCGGATAAACTCAAAGCTCATGCAAGTACTCCTATCAATGTTATGCCCCGCCACAGACAGGTGGGACAACTATATATTTTGTGGAGTATTAGAGGAAAAACTATTCAGGTAGGTTAAGTTTTGTGGAGTATTACAGGAAATAATAGAGAGGTAGGTCAGTGATTTAGAACTAGGGGTTACAGTGCCCGCAATAGCAAGAGGGGGTACCTCAGAGCAAAAAGAACACAGAGGGAAACCCTTCTATCAAAACAGGAAAAAACGGAGGAGGACGTGATACGTTTTGTATCAACATACAATGGCCAATGGGGTAAGATGCGAGAAGTACTCCAGAAACCCTGGGCAGTGTTACAGACTGATAACTTTTTGGCCGAAAGGTTAACAGACAGACCAGCGGTTTCAGCATGTAGGAGCAAAACCTTAAAGGATATGCTGGTAGAGAGCCACTACGTGGCCAAACCAGCAGGTCTGTTTGGGATAGAGCAGAAGAAAAAACGTACGGGCTGCTACAGGTGTGGCGAATGTTTGGCCTGTAATGCAGGCAATATTGTGAGGGGTGTTTCCTTTTTCTCTACTGATGGTAAACGGTCTTTTTCCATTAGACATTACATCTCTTGTAGTAGTGATTATGTCAGATATTACGCGACATGCCCCTGTCAGAAGATATATATTGGCTTGACGTCGAGACAATTGCGAGTGAGAGCTCGAGAACATGTATGCGATATTCAAAATGCTAAAACGATTACTGATGTGACTTTGCTTAGGACTTTACACAGACATTTTTTTTTTTAAACATTACATTTTTATTGAGGTTTTTGTAAAACATGAGAAACAAATATAGCATGTCAATGCCTGATCCTTGTCGGAAACAGAACCGGGGGATCTGATAGGAATTAGACATCTAAAGCATTGAAAACAACAGTAATAAGAAAAGTAAGTGTTATAAGGGGGGAAACAAAGGTAGAAGGAAGAGAGAGAGAGAGAGAGAGGGAGAAGGGAGGGGGGGGGGACGACGCCTGGATGTATTGGGAGTCCGGAAAAGGGGAGGGGAGAAACCACGCGGACTGCAGCATATATCGAGTCACATTATGTCATCTATTTAAATCGAGTGTGATGTGGGCCTTCAAAATGAAGCCACCATTTGATTTATTTCAATGAGTTCCAAACCAACAGACAGACAACTCACGGGGAAGACCGCTCCACAGCCGGCGGATCTGCAGGTTTTGCGGGGCAAGAGGGCTGGACGAGTCCCTGGGGGATCGGTGCAGCTTCTGGGTGTGAGGCCCAAACACTCCATCTATCATGGATCGACCGTCTGGATAACTTATTTAGTGCTAGATAGTATTCCTGATGGAAGATCCAGTTTATCTTATGTGTCAGCTCAGTCAGGGTAGGCAAGGATGAGGCCTTCCACTTCGCGGCTAGGCATAGGCGGGCAGCGATAAGGATATACGTTACCGTCCCCCGCAACGGCCAGGGGAAGTCTCGGATGCCAATATTTAGGACTGCCAACTGAGGCGTCAGATCCTGCCTAATTCCAGTGACCGAGTGGATCAGGGTTTGGACTAATGTCCAGAAGGGGCGTATTTTCGGGCATGTCCACCACATGTGTGCTATGTTGCCTCTCTCCCCACATAGTCTCCAACACTGCGGGGATTGCCCCCAGTGGTGTGAGCAAGGCGAACAGGAGAGAGGTACCATCTGAGATGAATTTTCTTTATGTTCTCTAGATGGTTCACACATCTGGTGGTGCTCCCCACTTCTTTAGCTGCTGCGTGCCATTCATCAATGTCTGACATAAAGCTAAGATCTCCCTCCCATCTCCTCATGTAAGGCAGTTTCACCTCTTGGTCCACATGCACCAATTCTCCATAGATCTTGGACAGTGTCCAAGTGTTGGGGGGATCCGCTTGAACAACCCTAAGGAGAGACGATGTACGGAGAGGGGGCACAGGTAGTGGGATGTATGTGGCCTCGCGTAGAAGGTGGTCTAGTTGAAAAAACTGCAAGAATGCCGAGCGGCACTCAGGAAACCACCCACAAAAGGTCTCAAATGTAGGCCACGTCCCCTCCCGACAAAAATCTCCCAGTGAGAGCAAACCTGCATCCTCCCATGCCTTCGTCTGAATCGACGGGACATGGAGATCTATCCAGAAGTCTGTCTTGTACTATATTAAAGTCGCCGCAGATGACTTTAAATCCTCCCGTATTTGCAGTGACCCTATCCAAAAGTCCCCTGAGGAACTTCACCTGTCCCTCATTTGGTGCATACGTATTTACCAGTGTAAGGGATACCCCAGCAATCACACAGGAAAGAACGATATATCTACCATCTGGGTCGGCGTCTACAGTGGCTAGTGTGAATTGTAAGGAGTGTTTAATAAAAATGCACTCTCCAGCTCTCTTGCCTGTCGCATTTGCAAAAAATGCTGTGGGAAACATATGATGGTGTAACCTGTGGTTGTCTGTCTGCAGTAGGTGGGACTCCTGAATACACAGGATGTCCGCCTTTGATTTCAAGGCCTCCCTCCACAGAAGGGAACGCTTGAAAGGGGAATTCAATCCCTTGACGTTAAAGGACACAATTTTCATAGTGTGAGTGTTATAGTTGGAGGGTATTACCTGATGGTGGCTTCAAACTTTGACCGGTGCCTGTGACACGTTTGTAAGCAGGATAAAAGGGGACACAATTATCTGCAGTGAAATCACTCGAGAAGGGATTGGGAGTAGAGGGGTTGGGGAAAGGGGGCGACAGACGTTTAGCAGGGGAATGAGAGAGATGGGGGAGTAGAGAAAGGAGGGAGATAAGTAAGAGAGATAAGTAAAAGAGATAAGTAAGAGAGAGAGGTCATCAGAGATAAGTCGTAAAAAACATAACTTTTAGAACATGTATAATATGATAAATACGGAGGTAGATGTAGTAGCTAACACAGGGTATTGAGTATGGACCTCTCCGTCACAGCAATGGGGATAAGGGGGTAGAACAGTCAATCTCCCCCGGCTCGGCTGAGGGGAACAGAGGAACTCTTCACGTCAAAACTGGTAACCGAAGGACGGAAACAAATGACTCCTCGACAGATAAAGAAAAAGGAGAGTTCCAAACAATTAAAAGAAAAATAACAAATAACAAAAAAACAAACAAAATATCTCAGCTGAGGGTCAGAGCGTGTCCTGAGGTAAAAAAGAGGTGTAGAGAAACATCATCCGAAAAGTTCAGTTCAAGTAATGGTGGAGGAAGAACCTTCGTTTCTGGCAGGTGAAGAGCGAGGCAGTGGAGAGGAGGGATGAGCCGTCCCCAGAGTTGGTGAGCGACGAGGCGACGGCTCTGGGTCTCCAGTGAGGTTCCACTGTTTGAGGGCCTTTCCCATTTGGCTGGGTGACAGGAAAAGATGTGCTTTTCCTTTATATCGGAACTTGACCCTGACCGGGGTGCCCCAGCTGTAGGGAATCCCTTTGTCTCTCAAAACTTTACAATGCGGGGCAAATTCCCTTCTGCGGGCCAGAGTTCCAGGGGAGAGATCTGGGAAAGCTTGGATGCCAGAGAATGGTGCAGGGGGGGTACCCAGATGTCTCATCTTTTGCATGATTGTCTCTTTAGCTCTAAGGGTGGAGAAGGAGACTAGGATATCTCTCGGTAAGGTCTTATCGATGTGCGAGGGTTTTGGGATGCGGTAAGCTCTATCGTATTGCAGATCATCTCCTGGTATCTCTGGGAGTAGTTTTTGCACAAATTGGCTCACTGTCTCATGTAGGTCTTCCTCGGCGCCTTCTTCAGGAAACCCTCTGAGGCGCAGGTTCTTAGCTCTAGTTTTATCCTCCAGATCCCACAGTTTCAATTTCACTAGTTTCATGTCTCCAGCCATGGCAGAGTAATCATCCGCCAATTCGTTATGGGCCGAGGCGTATTCTGCCATTTTTTCCTCTATGTGTTGTGTTCGTTCTCCCAGGGCTGTCACCTCTCCTCTCAGCTCTCATAGAATGTTTCTGGTGTCTTCTTGTATGGATTGTCTGAGAGTGGCCATTGCTTCCATTAGAAAGCCTTGTGTCACCAGGGTCTCTCCCTCTTTCTCCGATGAGTGGCCCCCGAAGCTTCGGGTTCCACGCAGGTCAGTAGCCGGCTGAGAGGGTCGGGAAGGAGAGGGCTCCATGTTGGGAGTCAGCATTTGTTGTCGCTCTGGCGGGTAAAAATCCGTGAGCCTTGCGGACTCTCCGCGTTTCCGCTGTGACTGCCTCGGCATCTCTGGTGTCTCCTTTGCGTTGTGGGCTGGAGGTGGAGGACTTTGTCGGGTGGAAAGGACTGTTAATGCCGCAAAAACCTCAGGAACATGCAGGAGCTCAGCACATGACGCCCGGTGACATCAGTTCCCGCATTAGGTCTACGTTAAACAATCTTTAGACTCTCACATAGGAAAGAGCAGGGCCCAAGGTGTATGACAAGATATTTAGTAGGAATGAATTAGTTCAAGCAGTGCTGGGTCGAAGACTCTCATGTAGTTTATCAGTGTGGTCACCAGGAGGCACTGTAGTCTCACAATTGTTGGAAACAGCTTGCTGAGCAGTACATGGCAGGCAGGCACTGTAACTGTAGTTAATGGCAATGCAGTCCACAGTAAAATGTTATCCTCAGTTGTCTATGGAGATATTGCACTGTCTTCATTAACCCCTATTTGCTGTTTATTTCTGTGTCTCTGCAGGTGGGGGATGACTGGTAATTACAGTGTCCTTTATAAGGTGTGGGGCTGTGTATCTCCCACAGCAGGTTCCCAGGTACACCCTGTGAGTCCTGTTCTCTGCTCCCAGCTCCCTGATGTTTGGTGTGGTGTCAGCCCCAGGGTGTTTTACTAATAATGGTGGTGGCGGGCCGGAAGTGAGCCCCCCGGGCTGTTAACAGTGCTCCCGCACCGCTCCTCTGTCTCTCCTGGGCACGGATCTGCCTAGTTCCCCTGTCGGTCGCGGGGAGGTCCGGGACCACCGATAGTGCGCTGCCACTCGCTCTTAGAAGCGGGATCGTGACTGCCGAGGCGCGGCGTCCGGGAGGCGCGGGTGTCAATCAACGCCTCCCGCGCCGGTGCCTCTGTTTCACCGCTCCTCAGCTCGAGCCGACTCCGCAGCTGCTGCTGGGTCAGCTCAGAGGGAGAGCCAGCCAATAGAGCAGGCGGGAACCAGCTGGGGAGCGCGGGATGGGCTCACACCGGGCCCAAGATGGAGGAGGCCCGGGGCACGAGACAGACCAACCTGGAATGAGCTGATGTCAGCTCAGAGAGTCTTTGTTCCAGGTCTCCTGGGTCTCTGATGGCCTGTGGAGCTTTCGGTGAGGGCAGATAGGCAGCCTGAGGGGTCCCCTGTAGTGGATGGCTATGGATGCTTCAAGTCTCAGTGGAGCTGTGTCAGGAGCATCCTCCTCAGTCGGCGGCCATCTTGGACTCCTACACAGACATTTTAAGGTGGCCCACGGATGTGACCCGAGTGGTCTACGTATTATGGGGATTGATATACTTCACTGTGGTATCAGGGGTGGGGACCTAAAAAGAGAACTTACCAAAATGGAATGCCGATGGATAGTGACATTAGGCACTGTGGCTCCTGCAGGTCTTAACAAAAAACTGAGTTTCTCTTCTTTCTATGGAAGGGAGGGAACAAAAAGTGCGGAGTCCGATCCAACCATAATTTTTGTAACTGTAGTTCAGTTGTGTAGGACGAACCTTGAATTATCATTATGTTGATTTTAATTGTATGTGTTTTTGTCTCTTTATTTTAGTAATATGGTCTGTGATCCCATTTTTCCCTCCGTATTAATTCCATAGAGGCGGAAGTAATCATTATACCTGAGGAGAATTGCAGTTACAGTCACCTTGTGTGAGGCAATGACGATTAACTCAACTATCAAGATTGAAAATTGCATTTAATGCTATTGTCTATAGATATGAATATTATGTCTATCCACTGTGACTGTTATGGTACCTTTACACACCGCTACAGAAGGTTAGAAACAACCGGGTGTCGGAGACAATTGTATCTTGCACCGTCAAAACACCGCGAGGTAGCGGCGTGTAAATCAGGTCGTTGCCACCCGTCACTGTCGACACCTGTTTTTGAGCAGTGCTTAAAAACAGGTTGGTTTCAACCCGATGGTAGCGGCGTCTAAATGAGGAACAGGAAGGTTTTTGCGACACCTAGTTAACTCCCTGGGGCATGACACAGCCTCCGGGATACTGCCCCCCTTCAGCGATCATTGGTGAAAGCTCCTGCGTTACGATTAGTTGTCCCTGTATAGGGCGGCATATTTAAGGAGCTGACCAGTCACACTACACAATTGCAATAGCATCATGTATTAGCCAGCCTTCCTGCGCTGGCTGGCCAATCATGATGCTATTGCTTTGTCCAATCACCGTACGAGCGTCTCGTAATCCACAACTCTGGCACGCCTATGTGTTGTCCCTGCTGCCCCAGGTCCTCCCATATTACCTTGTGGTAGCGGCGTGTAAATGAGGGAAGGTGCTCTACAGAAGGTAACCTGCGACACCCGTCGGTGCCTCCAGGGATAGAAAAAAACCTTCTGTAGAGCACCTTTTAGCGGCGTGTAAAGGCGGTATCGAGTACCGTTAGGAACCGTTGGAACGTGCTCGTGCACGTGAGACACCCGGTTGTTTCTAACCTTCTGTAGCGGCGTGTAAAGGTACCATTAGGAACGTGCTCGTGCACGTGAGACACCCGGTTGTTTCTAACCTTCTGTAGCGGCGTGTAAAGGTACCATTAGGGCCACTTTACACACACCAACTTATCTGTCCAACTTCTGACCAACTTACTGGTTGCAGTGAAATCATGGACACATTGCTCCATTTTGTGGCTGTGTACAAATGGAACAATGTGTCCATGATTTCACTGCAACCAGTAAGTTGGTCAGAAGTTGGACAGATAAGTTGGTGTGTGTAAAGTGGCCATTACACGTGTGGTGTACCACAAAGTAATTATGATCTTAAATATCATGCTATGGAGAGAAAAATAAGGTTGCACTCTAATATGCACTTGACAAGATCATTTGATTCGGTCCTGATCAATATTATGTTACAATTAGGATTAGAAATAGATATAAGTTGCATTTTTTGCATTGACAAAAGGGGTAAAAAGTGGTTAATTTTTTTCTTACAGATGCACAATAAATTGTGGCACTGCAGTATCTCCTTTGAATTTGTATTAGATTATTTCCGCTGCACACAGGTCCCTCCCAAAGCTGAATTGGTGGCCCGCATGTGCACCCTGGGGTGGCTACATCCGACGCCGCTTCAGACTGTCCACTGCGCATGATAGGCGACGTTACCCAGGAAATGCTGCAGCGTTATCGCATGGCATAGAGGCGCCGGAACAACATGGACGTGTCATTGGGCACGCGACGGCGGCGCAGCTGGGCTTGCGGCGTGGCGGGCGGGGTGATGCTAGCATATACGGGGTATAAATGGGATTTAGAAGGGACACAGGCACTGTTGCCCTTGAAGAAGGAATATACCAAAACGGCGTTGGGCACATGGGTCGGAGTTGTAGTCTCCTGCTATCCAGCACACATGGGTAAGCTCCTTACATTATAATCTAGATACTTTGAGATGTTACCACTCATGTTCCAGGAAAATCACTTAGTGGGGAAGAAATTAAATGGCTGTGATTTTTGTCTCCCAATTGGGAGGACTGTAGATAGACCCCTATACCGTGTAGGTGAGGGGTGCATTGTCCCCACTGCTTATTCACCAAGGTGATTGTAGCACATTAGAATAACAGTTATGTTGAAGGTTCATGTAGGGATAAAGAATACACACTTGACATGATAATGTTTTTTCTTTGTGCTGTGGATAATTGTATGGATATAACAAAGTCAGACCATTACATTGGCCTTGCTATACACCCCATTGAGATCCCCTGTGTGGGATTGACCATCTTTTGTCTTTTAACATAAGATAATTGAATAAACTTTGCAACACAAAAACTCCATTGTGCTTTTGCATAATTTAAAATCTCAAAGCTCATGCAAGCGCTATCATCAATGTTATGCCCCGCCACACACAGGTGGTACAACTATACATTTTGTGGAGTATTACAGGAAATGATAGAGAGGTAGGTCAGTGACCTGTTTAGGCCTAGTGGGCCGGATAAACTCAAAGCTCTTACAAGCGCTCCCATCAATGTTATGCCCCGCCACACACAGGTGGGACAACAATATATTTTGTGGAGTATTAGAGGAAAAACTATTCAGGTAGGTCAATGACTTGTATATGCCTAGTGGACAGGGAAGATTGACCAAACAATGCTTTTTTTTTTTTTCCAAATAATTTTTATTCAAGTTTTTTCAACATACATCAAGATAAAATCAACTATTTCCAGATTAGTATTCAGTTTACAATTCACAATTCCAATTCTTCTTAAATTATAAACATTACAGTGTAATCCTCGGCATTTCCACTGAGTTGAGCCACTCCCTCCCTCCCCCGTCATCTTCCTTAGGCCGTCCGTAGAGTTCTGCGTAGTATCCCTCCAATATTTTAATGATTTCCACAGGGTTTGTCGTGTGCCCTCCTTCCGGTCTCTTCATTGTCACTATTGATGTCATCATCCCTTTCTTTCTAGCCAGGTTCGCTAATATTTTCCCCGCCTTATCCCCATACCTGTACATTTTCGCCTCCCATTCGGCTCTTGACATATCCTCTTTCAATTGTGCCCATTCCTCAAATTGAGTCTTCTGGTTTAACCATGTGTCTTTGTTATGCTGTGTTGGGTTATCTTTAAAATCCACATATGTTTTCCTAACCTCCCCGCTTAGTTCCTGGAATCTCCGCTGTACCTGTCTTTTTTTAGTCACCGTGTACGCCATTATTTTCCCCCTTAGCACTACCTTAGCTGTTTCCCAGAATAGTTGTGAATCTTCCACATGTCCATTATTCGTCTCTAAAAAGTCCACCCACCATTCTTTTAGCAACGATTGGAAGTGTTCATCTTTATTTAAGTATGAAGGATATCTCCACACATAATCCGGTCCCCTGGGATGTCTAATATCTACCATTAAAGATATCGGGCTATGGTCCGATATCACCATCGGCAGTATATCCGCTTCTCTTACCCTGTGCGTCAGTTGGCCAGTCAGCATGAACATGTCAATCCTAGACCATGTAGAGTGAGGATGTGAGAAGTGACTATAGTCCCTCCCTTCTGGGTTGCGCAACCTCCAAATGTCCAGTATCCCCACCTCTTCCGTTAACGTCTGCAGCATTGATTTTGTTTGTGCGTTCTTCTTTTGTCTAGATGACCCCCCCGGTTGTCTGTCTTCCCCTGCTGTCATAACCGTGTTGAAGTCCCCACCCACAATCATGTTATGCTGGTTTGACTGTAACAACGTGCCCTGTAAGGAGTCAAAGAACTTCTGTTGTTCCTCATTTGGAGCATATACATTGTGTATATGAAAAATCTCTCCCCCCGCCTCAATTGTCAATGTCACGTGCCGACCTTCCTTGTCATGTTCCTCTGAGATCACCCTGTGTGAGAACGACCTATGTAACAGGATCATGACTCCTGCCCTTTTTCCAATCGCCCCTGACCCGTACACCGCCCCCACCCACATTCTATGCATTCTAAACAGTTCATCTTGCCGCAGGTGTGCCTCCTGCAATAAAACAACATCACCCCCCCAATTTTTTTAGGTGTTTCAGAACCATCGATCTCTTTCCCGGGGACCTTAGGCCCTTAATATTCCACGATATCAATTTAACCATTTTCAAATCTTTGTGGCTTCTTCATGTCATATTGGGATTGTGTCTCTTTGGATGTACGGAAGTCATTAGTCGACTCTGGTCTTCTAGATTCCCTCCCTCTCCCTCCCTCGTGCCCCCCAACAGTGCCCTTTAACAACTTAACAACTATCAACTTTCCGTGTAGAACATAACCCCTCCATTTGACCCACCTCCCCCCTTGTTTTGACCATATGCTGTACCAACATTGAAGCAATATTTCCTCTCCTGCATAGATCCCCCCACTCCCATCACTCCCTCCTTCCTACGGTTTTCATAGACTCCCTTCATTCTGATGAGAATCATAGGCCTATTTCCCTCTCCCCGTTCCCCCCCACAACCGTTTAAATGAACCATTTACCCCTGGCAGCTTTCTAAACAAATGATAATGCAGCTATTACTTAACACAATCTTCATTTCCGCTATGCTCCCCTTCCCACCCCGATGGAACATCTCCTACAATATATTTTACCTTCCTTCCATAAAAGGATAAGGATAGGAAGACAAAAAAAGAGAAGGCCCCTTTCTTCCCCTCCCCCAATTGACATATTAGTATTATAACATCAACAAGTATTATATTATGCCTCCTGAGTGAATAGATCCAACAATCTCGGACCTGTGTGCAAGAGACAAAAGAGAAAAAAGGAAAAAAAAAAAAAAAAAAAAAAAAAAAAAAAGAAAAAGAAGAAGAAGAGAGGGATCGGCCCTTCTCGGGGTGTCTCCCCAGCGGCACTTTAAGACATTTCCCCTCTTCCAAAAGAAGAGAGGGAGGAAAAAAAAAAAAAAAAAAAAAAGGGAAAAAAATGTCTCAATTATGTGACTTTTCCTCAGTCTCGCCACTGCCCTGATCACCTCGGCCTCACCACTCCCCCCACACCTTCCCCTCTCGCTTCAAAATTCAAGTTCAGGGTGTCTCCATACCACTAACCAGTCACTTCCCATTTCCGGATGGAGCTCTCCCTGGACTCCTTCTCGGCATGCTTCCTCCTCTCTCGACTCTCTGATCCATTGGAGATGATTCTCTCTGATCCCGACGTGTAGGGGGGGACATGGGTTTCTGCGGCCGCTTCTCCATGTCCCCGTTATCCCCATTGTCTCTTTCTTCCGTGCTTTTTTCGCCATCCTCCTTCCTGGCTGGTGATGTTCTAGAACTCGACGTGAAGTACCGTAAAGCCTCGGCTGCCTCACAAAAGAACTTTGTGAGTCCATCTCCCACAGAAACTTTCAGTATCGCCGGATACAAAAGCTGAAATGGTATTCGTCTCTTGAATAAAATGCTACAAACTTCATTGAAATGTTTTCGTTTTTTCGCTACTATCGCCGAATAGTCATTGAATAATATCACCTTGTGGTCCCTCACCAACAACGGTTGTCGTCTGCGTTTAAAGGTCTGTAACAGTCTCTCTTTCTCCTTATAGTCCAGATATCTGGCTATCGCCTGTCTTGGACCCTTGTCCTGGTTTCCTCTAGCAATTTGAGGCATGGCCCCCAGCCGGTGAGCTCTCTCCACCTTACATGACATTTTGAGTCCCATGGCTTCCGGAATTTCTTTCTCAAAGATTGCATCTAGTTGGGACGTTGCGACACTTTCTGGCAGACCAACCACACGGAGATTATTACGGCGGGACCTGTTCTCCAGGTCATCTAGCTTCTCTTCCGCCCACTGAGATTTTTTGAGAACCATCATCATGTCTCTTTCCAGCCGCAATATCTTATCCTCCGCATCTGACAGACGCTGCTCCGCTTCCTGCAGCCTGGTATCATGTTGGGCTACAATCGTATGGAGCTCTGCCACTGAGTCTTTTATAGCTGTTCTCACTGTGGCTTGTAAACTGTCCGTCAGATGAGCTTTCAGTTCTTTAATCATTGCAGTATAATTGTGTGATTCCTCATGGTCTATATCACCTCCATCCATGCATCCTGATGTATTACATGCCATGTCCTCCTCCTCCTCTCTCGTATTATCATCATTGCTCCAGTCTTTAACCCTCCTCTCCTCCTCCCTATAAGCCTTTGCTTGATGCTTTGTGTTAGTTTGCTGCAACTGCTGTTGCTTATCTTTCCTTCTATTTCCTCCCGCGTTTCCCGCCATTATAGGTGTTTGGGCCAGACTACCTTTGTTAATTAAAGCTGGGGTCTCCCGACTCGTGCTACGGAGCCACCGGTACATCCGGGGTCTCCTGTCTCCAGCCTCTATTCGGTGCCTCTCTCTCTTGTCCCCCCTCTCCAGGCTCCAGGCTGTGCCCCTACTTTCTTCGGCAGTCTCCCCAGCACCTTGCACGTGTCAGCGCTCTGCCCGCGCGTCTTCCGGCAGCTGAATCCCGACTCCGCTCCTTCGTGCTCGCTGTGTCTGTATGCTCGACCTTAATGGCGTCTCGTCTGCCCCGCTCCCTCCGGTATCTTTCTGTGCCAACTTCGGGTCCGCAACGGCTTTTAATGCGCTTTATCCCGGTCGTGGGTCCCGGAGCTCCTCTGTCCCGTGACTACTCCATCAGAGGCCGGAACCGGAAGTCCAAACAATGCTTTTAAGGGCCCAAAAACTGTTCATGTGGATACAACAGATTTGCCAAAATCTGGTTTGATGCCCTAAACCAGTTTACGCAAACATTAAGGGAGATGTAGCATCCACTTCTTTTCAGCACCCAAAAATGGTGGATGTGAATACAGCAAATGTGTTAATTACTGGTTTGATGGACAATAAGGTTGAATATTCAGAAACAGGGGTTGGAGTGTCAGGGATAGGTATTAAGCTCAGAGAGCCCCACTCAAGTCAAGCAACAAACAGCAAGGTGACCCCAACAATAGTCCCCATTTTTCAAAAAAAATTAGGCATAGCCACCACTAAAGTAGCATCAATTGCACCAGAGTTTAAATATTGAAATGGGGAGTTTAATGCAGCACATTGAAAAGTACACAAGCGTTTAGTGTCCCCAGGCTGACACAGGGGTGGAAAAGTCCTTGCGGATCAATGATTTGTTGATCTTGATAAATATTAGTCTGTCTACACTGTTACTGGACAACATCGTGCGCTTATCCGTTAGCACACTACCAGCAGCGCTGAAGACACGTTCAGAGAGATCGCTGGCTGCGGGGCACGAATGACAAAATCTCCAAGGCATGAGTGGCAAGCTCAGGCCATTTTTCCAGTTTTGAAGCCCAAAATACACAACGGTCCAATTCCACCATCTTGTAGATACTCCTGTACCATCCTTTCTAGGCATTCACTATGTGTCAGACTTGTTCTGGCTTTGCAAAGGACGGTCTAGAAAAAAGGTGAATCGATTCTACAAAAATGCTGTTACCATATTTACTGTTATTGTTAACGTTTGAGTGATGACGACTCGACGTTCCCCAGGTTGGAAAGGTAGAACTGCGATATTTACTATGTGCACCACTGGTGTTTTAGGGAAAAGCAGTACTAAGATTGTCTAAAAGCTTCTGTTCATACTCCTGAATGTGTGCTTCCCTTTACAGGGCAGGAAGCATTTGGCCAAATTTACTCTTGTTTCGGGGATCTATCATTGTGGCAACCCAGTAATCGGCATTACTTCAAATTTTAACAATCCGAGGATCGTGTTGCAGGTAGTGCAGCAAGAAGGCACTCATGTATCTTGCGCATGCAGGGGGCCCAAGTCCTTGTTGTGTTAGTGCCGGTGGGGTAACATTCATGCTTGCTTCCTAAACTTATGCCCTGAAGAAGTGGCCAGGAGGCCACGAAACGCGTCGGCAATTTGTGTGTTCCGTGTGTGAATAAAGTGTGTCTTTCCTATCCTGGATCTCCTTGTGGTCGAGCGCGAATAAATCCCGATCTTTTTCTCCTTTGCAACAATATTTGCAGATGACACTAAACTCTGCAGGGTTATCAATACAGAGGAGGACAATTTTATATTACAGGAGGATTTATGTAAACTAGAAGCTTGGGCTGATAAATGGCAAATGAGCTTTAATGGGGATAAATGTAAGGTCATGCACTTAGGCAGAGGAAATAAAATGTATAATTATGTTCTAAATTGTAAAACACTGGGCAAAACTACCACTGAAAAAGACCTGTGTGTATGGGTAGATGATAAACTCACATTTAGTGCCCAGTGTCAGGCAGCTGCTGCAAAGGGAAATAAAATAATGGGATGCATTAAAAGAGGCATAAATGCTCAGGAGGAGAAAATAATTTTACCTCTATTCAGGTCACTAATGCGACCACAGTTAGAATATGGTGTACAATTCTGGTCTTCGATGTATAAGAAAGACATAGCTGAACTAGAGTGGATGCAGAGAAGAGCGACCAAGGTTATTAGAGGACTGAGGGGTCTACAATAACAAGACAGGTTATTAAACTTGGGGTTATTTAGCTTGGAAAAATGAAGGCTTAGGGGTGAACTTATAATAATGTATAAATATATGAGGGGACAGTACAGAGACCTTTTTAATTATCTTTTTACTCTTAGGCCTGATACAGAGAAAAGGGGGCATCCTCTACGTCTGGAGGAAAGAAGATTTAATCATAATCACAGATGTGGATTCTTTACTGTAAGAGCAGTGACACTGTGGAACTCTCTGCCACATGATGTTGTAATGAGTGAGTCACTACTAAAATTTAAGAGTGGCCTGGATGCCTTTCATGAAAAATATAATATTACCTATATATACCATACTCTTTGATAGGGCGTTGATCCAGGGAGCTAGTCTGATTGCCATATGTGGAGTCAGTAAGGAATTTTTTTCCCCAATGTGGAGCTTAGGGTTGCCACAAGGATTTTTTTTGTCTCCCTCTGGATCAACATGTTATGGTACCTTTACACGCCGCTACAGAAGGTTAAAAACAACCGGGTGTCTCACGTGCACGAGCACGTTCCAACGGTTGCTAACGGTACCTGATACCGCCTTTACACGTCGCTACAAAGTGCTCTACAGAAGGTTTTTTCTATCCCTGGAGGCACCGACAGGTGCCGCAGGTTACCTTCTGTAGAGCACCTTCCCTCATTTACACGCCGCTACAGAAGCGAATATGGGAGGACCTGGGGCAGCAGGGACAACACATAGGCATGCCAGAATTGTGGATTACGAGACGCTCGTACGGTGATTGGACAAAGCAATAGCATCATGATTGGCCAGCCAGTGCAGGAAGGCTGTCTAATACATGATGCTATTGCAATTGTGTAGTGTGACTGGTCAGCTCCTTAAATATGCCGCCCTATGCAGGGACAACCAATCGTAACGCAGGAGCTTCCACCAATGATCGCTGAAGGGGGCGGTATCCCGGAGGCTGTGTTACGCCCCAGGGAGTTAACTAGGTGTCGCAAAAACCTTCCTGTTCCTCACTTAGACGCCGCTACCATTGGGTTCAAACCAACCTGTTTTGGAGCACTGCTCAAAAACAGGTGTCGACAGTGACGGGTGGCAACAACCTGATTTACACGCTGCTACCTCGCGGTGTTTTGATGGTGCAAGATACATTTGTCTCCCGGTTGTTTCTAACCTTCTGTAGCGGCGTGTAAAGGTACCATTAGGCTATGGGTTGAACTAAATGGACTTAAGGTCTTCCTTCAACCTTAAATATTATGTTATTATGGTTACCCCCAAGCCTTCGTTTTTCCAAGCTAAATAACCCCAAGTTTAATACCCTGTCTTGGTATTGCAGACCCCTCAGTCCTCTAATAACCTTGTTCGCTCTTCTCTGCACCTGTTCTAGTTCAGCTATATCTTTCTTATACTCTGGAGACCAGAATTAGTAGCCACTTCAAAACTCTGCAGAAGGGTGCAGAGGTCCTTGATCTGATACCACTCCAGCAGTGTGATTTTCCCCACCTCTGGATCGCGTTGGCCCAGGCTATACATCATAACATACTGCACCAGGGCTCGTCGCTGCTGCCACAGATGCTGCAACATGTGCAGAGTGGAAGTCCATCGTGTCGGCGCATTGCAAGTCGTTGAGCTGCGGGATGCGAATGACAGAAGTGAGCACACAGCGATTGTGCCCTCTGCCGAAGGACATCTAGGCTAGGGATAGTGGGCTAGAAATTGCTGGACAACCAGGTTCAAGACATGAGCCATACAAGGCACGTGTGTCACTTTGCCCCGGCGAAGGGCCGCACCCAGATTTGCAGCATTGTCGCACACAGTCTTCCCTGGCTGCAAGTTCAGTTGAGGAAACCACTGATTAAACTCGATCTCCAGAGCTAACCACAACTCCTCAGCTGTGTGACTCACATTTCCCAGACATTTTAATGTGAACCCCACCTGATCCCGTTGAGCCCTGCTGCCAGCATAGTAAAGAGGTGTGCTGGATTCCTTCTGCGCAGTTTGAACATGTGTCATATTACCAGAAAGGCTTTGGGTGCAGGTAGAGGATCTAGAAGAGGAGGAGGACGCAGAAGCAGTGGAGGAACTGCTACGTACAGAGGTTTGATGCGCAATCCGTGGGGATGGCAAGACTTGTACAGCAGCCCCTTCTCCTGCTGTCACCATAGTCACCCAGTGTCCAGTCAGCAACATATAATGCCCTTGTCCATGCTTACTCATCCAGGTGTCTGTGATGAAATGCACCCTGTCACACACAGAGTTTCTCAAGGAAGTGGTGATGTTGCGTGCAACATGCTGGTGTAGCACAGGCACAGCTTTCTTCGAGAAGTAGGGGCAACTGGGCATCTGGTAGTGGGGCAATGCAACGCCATAAGGTCTCGAAAATCCTCTGTATCCGCCAGCAGGAAAGGCAGCATTTCTGTAGCCAACAGCTTGCAGATGGTGAAACTCAACCACTTAGCTTTGCCATGGGTAGTAGGAAATGGTCTTTTACTTGTCCACATCTGAGGGACTCAGGCCTGGCTGCTGTGCTGAGACAGGGTTGAGTAGGGTGTCCCATTCAAACTGCTGGACTGTAAGGGAGGTGCAGGCTGACATATTATGTCACATTCATAAAAAGGTGGTGGTATCGATGTCTGACAGTGCTCAACACCAGCAGGTGTTTCCACTTCCAAAACAGCTGACAACCTGTCAATCACACTGGCTGTTGCTGGTAAAGAGGTGGAAGTTCTGCGCCTGTGTGACAGCTGTGTGACAGCTGTCCCCACAGTCACAAAGGATGAAGAAGCCACAGATGCACTTGATTCGGCAGATGGTGGTTGGCCAGACCTGCTAGGCTGCATTTTAGCACAGTGAGCTTCCCATTGTGACTTATGCTTCATGTCCATGTGACGGTTCATGTGTGAAGTACTCAAACTATTGATTCTTTAACCTCTACTCAGACTTTGTTCACAAATTTTGCAGATAACATGAGTTGGGTTATCCTTTGCGATCTGAAAAAAGGCCTAGGCTAGGCAAGGCTTTGCGCCCATACGACCTGCAGAGCCACCACGGCTTCTGCACAGAGGCACAGTTGTGGCTGAGGACGCAGTTGTTGACGTGCTTCCAGGACTATGTCTCTGTCCAGGAAGCCTCAACCTAACCTTACTTTCATTCTCCTGCACCTCCTCTGCTGAGCTTAGCAACTGCCTGCCTGTGGGTGGATAGTAAGTGGGATCTCCAACCTCATCGTCACCCTGTGTGTTCCACACTCGTTGTCCTCAAAGCCAACCTCTTCCTGCCCTGAGCGCAAAGTCAAGTAAATTGTCATTTCAATTAGGTATCTGAGTCTCATCATCATCTGCCTCATTGTCTCCACCAACAGGGGTTACAGTTTGGAAATGAGGTTCTACATTATGCTCAGACCCCTTTTTCATCTGGGCCTGGATCCATCTCGCAAAAATTTTGGGCATCGGTGCAGATCATTTCCTCTTCTTGACTCACTGAAACTCTGGAGCAGACCTCTGATTCCCAGGCTATACATGTAAGAGTGTGTAAAAATTTACTTCCTGAATAAAAAGGTGGGGGCTGTCAGCTGAGGAGGTTGTCACGGAGACAGGGAGGACTTTATGACAGTTTGGGCTGAGGTAAACTAGTCTCCTGAGGTGCTGTGAGGAGAGTGGCTGTGGAGAAGTCTGAGCCAGATAAAGCTGAGACCGGACACTGATCCACTGGACAGCAGAGCCCCTGGAGGGGACCAAAGACTTATTCCCTGCTAAGAAGCGAGTATACTACTGCCAGGAGAGGAGTGCTTTAGAGGAGACGGGTCGGCCATACTGTGAGAGGAAAAGACTGAATCTCTGCTGTGAGACTGCAGGCCTCGGTGTGGTGTCTCTAGGTGAACACACTTGGCCTCCCAAAAAGCTACAGAGACTAAGACCCCCCCTTCAGACAAGAGAACACAATATCCCTATTTACTACAGTTGTGTTTTATTTATTTTTCATTTTTGGCGCTGAAGACCATTGGAAGTGACTGCGTTAACAGTACTTCCCCAGGCCTGTACAGACTGTAACTGGACTGAACTTTACTATTAGATAAGGTACCCGGGTATCCAACAGATCAGATATATAAATATATATGTACATATATGTACACTGGGTTTATATGTATTGTATTTATAGAGTTGATAAGATTGTAAATCGGTGTGTTATTTCAGTGATCCTCACTAAACTGCATCCATCTGATTTACACCTGTCCTGCTGCTGTGTGTAGTAAATCGCTTATTTTTCTGTATAGATTTTAGGTAAATTTATTTTTGGCATTGTCTCCTCACACTGAGGAGGAACATTAAGGTAACACACCGACCCCTAGCTTGATGCTGGGTGTATGTAAATAATTTATCTATTTCTGGGGAAATAACATATCTGTGCATCTTACTCTAAACTTTCCATCTGTTTCCCCAAGTAAAAGCAAGTATTTTATGTTGCTTCTGCCTCCGTCTCTGTTTCTGTGACTCACTGGATCTAGTACGGACCTCTGGTCATTACACAAAGTCAAGTAAATTGTCATTTCAATTAGGTATCTGAGTCTCATCATCATCTGCCTCATTGTCTCCACCAACAGGGGTTACAGTTTGGAAATGAGGTTCTACATTATGCTCAGACCCTTCTTCATCTGGGCCTGGATCCATCTCGCAAAGATTTTGGGCATCGGTGCAGATCATTTCCTCTTCTTGACTCACTGAAACTCTGGAGCAGACCTCTGATTCCCAGGCTATAGTATGAGTGAACAGCTTTGCCGACCCATCTGTGTTAACTCATAATCAGTAGAGTGGCTGGAGACTTGTGAGCTGTAAAGGTACCGTCACACAGGGACATATCGCCGGCGATGTTGCCGGGGATCGCGGGAGCGCGCATCCCTGACAACATCGCCGGGGAGATGTCAGACGGAGCAACTTACTGGCGATGTCGCCGGCTAGTTGCCGCGGCTATCGCTCGCTGGGTTGCCCAGCAACCCAGCGAGCGATAACTCGCAATGTTGGAGGTAGGCGGAATCGCCCGCAACATTGCAGGTTGCCGCGTTACACAGGGCGATCAGGCAGGATCGCCTGAGCAACATCGCCAGGTTTCCCAACATTGTTGGGAAACCTGGCGATGTGACTCAGGCGATTCATCGCTTGATTATCGCCCTGTCACACGCGGCAATTCGCCGGCGATGTCGCCGCAACCTGGCCACGCCCCTCGGTTGCCGGCAACATCGCCGGCGATATGTCCCCGTGTGACGGTACCTTCAGGAAGCAAGTGCAATTAGGGTGACACCTCTGAGAACTGGAGTGTTTGTGATGTTGAAGTTGAGGTGGAAGAGAGCCCACTTGATGGAATGCTTGATATGCATTGCAGCACCTGCTCTTTTTGAGCCTCATCTACAAGTTTTAGCAATGTTCTGCTGCATAAAAAAGGGATGATAGCAGATTGTCTATGAACAGAAGTAGACATTTTAGTTTGGCTTGCAGACAGTATTTGTTCAGCAGCTGTTTCTGTTACTTTAGCACCTAACCCACGGACACAAAGATTTTTACCATTTCCAACACGCCTATTCCCCTTTCCACCATCAGCAGACCTTTTACCACTCATATTTGAGGGTAACTAATTGGCAACTCTGTTGTTGATGGCACAAAAAACTATGGATGTAAAACTAGCAGGGCTGAGTGGCCAAACAGTAGTACTACCTAGATAGATTTTGGTAAGAAGGTTTGGGCTGATGCAATACAAAAATATTTTCTAAGCTGTGTGGCGGTAGATTTCAACAGAACACTGGACCACGGCTACCTAGCCAAACAGTGGTACTACCCTAAATAGATTTTGGTAACTAGGTTTGGGCAGAAGTAATCCAAAAGGATTTTCTGCACTGTGTGGTGGTAGATTTCAACATAACACTGAACCACAGCTGCCAATCCAAACACTGCTACTAGCCAAAAAGGATTTGCTTGGCTGGATGCACTAAAAAAAGGCTTGCAAATACAGGAGGTGTAGCTTTCTTCACAACAGTGCTACACCCGTACCTGGCACACACTGCTACTAGTCAAAAAGGATTTGCTTGGCTAGATGCAGTAAAAAAAGGCTTGTAAACACAGGAGGTGTAGCTTTCTCTACAACAGTGTTACACCCCTGCCTGGCACACACTGCTACAAGCCAAAAAGGATTTTCTTGGCTAGATGCAATAAAAAAGGCTAGTGAACACAGGAGGTGCAGCTTTCTTCACAACAGTGCTACACCCCTGCCTGGCGCACACTGCTACAAGGCAAAAAGGATTTGCTTGGCTAGATGCAGTAAAAAAAGCTTGTAAACACAGGAGGTGTAGCTTTCTTCACAACAGTGCTACACCCCTGCCTGACACACACTGCTATTAGCCAAAACAGATTTGCTTGGCTAGATCCAATAAAAAAGGCTAGGGAACACAGAAGGTACAGCTTTCTTCACAACAGTGCTACACCCCTGCCTGGCACACACTGCTGCTAGCCAAAAAGGATTTGCTTGGCTGGATGCAGTAAAAAAAAGGCTTCTAAACACAGGAGGTGTAGCTATCTTCACAACAGTGCTACACCCCTGCCTTGGACACTGCTACTAACCAAAATGATTTGCTTGGCTAGATGCAGTAAAAAAGGCTAGTGAACACAGGATGTGTAGCTTTCTTCACAACAGTGCTACACCCTGCCTGGCACACACTGCTACTAGCCAAAAAGGATTTGCTTGGCTAGATGCAGTAAGAAAAAGGCTAGTAAACACAGTGTGGCGCCCCTGCAACCAGGGTGGCCACATAGGGAACTGTAGCCAGGCAGAAAGATAGACAGTTTGTGCACCAAACACCCTCATGGACACACACACACCACTAGAGGCAGCACCCAACTCGGAGCCCGGGACTCTAGGTGGGCAAGGGGTGGTGGGTTTAGTGGAAAGTGGGTGGGAAGAATATAGATCAGGTGACAGAGAGCACAAATAGAGGAAAAGAGGAGGAAGGAGTTAGTAGGCCAGAGTGAGCCAAGCCAGAAAATATGGGAAGCAAGGTGTACCACGGTCCGCACTGCTGAGTCCACAAAATCACCTGGGATGCAAGATGTTGTAGCAGTATACTTCTTTATTCCTTCCTACGCGTTTCGGCGCCCTTCCTGGCACCATCCTCAAGGATATTACATCAGCCGTAGGAGCAGGGAATTTATGGCCCCTTACATTAGCAATTATGGGTGTGTTCTGTTTACATATGATGTCATCACTGGGTGAGGGGCCAACATTT
This sequence comes from Allobates femoralis, assembly GCA_033576535.1. Classification (NCBI taxonomy): domain Eukaryota; kingdom Metazoa; phylum Chordata; class Amphibia; order Anura; family Aromobatidae; genus Allobates; species Allobates femoralis. The sequence continues at coordinate 395,051,612 of JARQOC010000003.1, read as the reverse complement.
TTTGTGGAATTTCACACAAATAACATAATAAAACGAGAAAATAGTTCAAAAAGCTTGCTAAAATTAACATCAAAATCCTACCAATAGAATGATATAAAAACCTCCATGAAAATTGCAGCGGAAACGTTGCTAAAATATCCAGACTGTCAATGCAAAAAAAAAATAATTTTTAAAAACAGTTGTCACCCAACCTTCAGGGTAGTAGAACCCATGCATTTGCTGGTTTCATTGTTTTCTCTAGTGACTAATGTTGAGTGCCACCGTCTCACTGATATCAGTGCCTTAGGATCAGTAAACTGCTTTTTCATGAAACTATCCTCTTAAATATATGGTACTATAGTTTTTATAAAAGAATTGCATAGAAAAATTATCAAAATCGTTATGTTAACAAAAATTTTCCTTATTTTTTTTTTGTAGGAGGGAATCAAGGAGCGATGCCGCTATTAAATAAACTTCATAAAATATAAAACACATTATTTCTAAAATTAACTGCTTCTAAAAAAAAACCTTATCTTTATTCTCATTTCTATTTCCATTTACCAATTATTTATTGTCAATAAAAAATTACCTAAAACATGCTATCACACAATCGCATTGGAGCTATAAAAAATGGCCTAAAAACTGTGTTCCCCATCATCCGCGTGTTTATGGTCACTATTTTATATATTGGATGTGGTGGTATCACCATGAAACGTGTGTCTGTTGGACCAGCAAACCTAGGTTCTAATACCCAGGAAGGTCATAGGTCATTATGCAGGCACAAACAATATAGTACAAAGGACAAAAAAGAAAGAATATATTAAATTAAAATTTAATATATTAAATTAAAAAGACTATCTTAAATTACCAGACAATAAAGAAAGTTCACATAGCTATTTATTAGAACTTATGCCGGTGTTAGTATTCATATACCATCTTAAATTACCAGAAAAAAAGCAAGAAAATTCACATGACTATTCATTAGATCTTATGTCGGTGTCAGTATTCAAAAAACACCAGTAGGTGGCGCTACAGACATTCATACAAAGGAGTGTGGATGCTGTTACTATGGGGAAGTTGATACCCGGACAACGTTTATAGAGGATGTTCTATCTAATTCCGTATACCGTATATACTCGTGTATAAGCTGAGTTTTTCAGCCCAAAAATTGGGCAGACAAGTCCCCCCCTCGACTTAAACACGAGTCAATACGGTACTTGGTCGCCCCCAAATACTGGCACTCGCCCCCCTCTGTTGTAAGGGCCCCCCGGCTGCTTAACTTACCATCCCCGGTCTTCTGCACCGCCGGTCTTCTGTGCTCCGTCCTCTATGCTCCCATCCGGCTGCATCCGGGATCCCCGGCCGTCGCAGTTACGATGACGTCATCGTGCGACGGCCAGGGACCCCGGATGCAGCAGGACGGGAGCATGGAGGACGGAGCACAGAAGACCGGCGCAGTGCAGAAGACCGGGGATGGTAAGTTAAGCAGCGGGGGGGCCTTACAACAGAGGGGGGGCGAGTGCCAGCATTTGGGGGCCTGTATACCACTGGGGCTGCAATACACCACTGGGGCTGCTGTATACCACTGGGGCGGCTATATACCACTGGATTGCTATATACCACTGGGGCTGCTGTATACTACACCACTGGGGCTGCTGTATACCACTGGGGCTGCTATATACCACTGGGGCTGCTGTATATCACTGGGGCTGCTATATACCACTGGGGCTGCTATATACCACTGGGGCTGCTGTATACCACACCACTGGGGCTGCTGTATACCACTGGGGCTGCTTATACCACTGGGGCTGCTATATACTACAGGGGCTGCTATATACCACTAGGGCTGCTGTATACCACTGGGACTGCTATATACCATTGAGGCTGCTGTATACCACTGGGGCTGCTATGTACTACTGGGGCTGCTATATACCACTGGGGCTGCTGTATACCACTGGGGCTGCTATATACCACTGGGGCTGCTATATACCACTGGGGATGCTATATACTACTGGGGCTGCTGTATACCACTAGGGCTGCTATATACCACTGGGGCTGCTGTATACCACATCACTGGGGCTGCTGTATACCACTGGGGCTGCTATATACCACTGGGGCTGCTGTATACCACACCACTGGGGCTGCTGTATACCACTGGGGCTGCTATATACCACTGGGGCTGCTATATACTATTGGGGCTGCTATATACCACTGGGGCTGCTGTATACCACTGGGGCTGCTGTATACCACTGGGGCTGCTATATACCACTGGGGCTGCTATATACCACTGGGGCTGCTATATACTACTGGGGCTGCTATACACCACTGGGGCTGCTATATACCACTGGGGCTGCTATATACTACTGGGGCTGCTATATACTACTGGAGCTGCTGTATACCACTGGGGCTGCTATATACCACTGGGGCTGCTGTATACCACACCACTGGGGCTGCTGTATACCACACCACTGGGGCTGCTGTATACCACACCACTGGGGCTGCTGTATACCACACCACTGGGGCTGCTGTATACCACACCACTGGGGCTGCTATATACCACTGGGGCTGCTGTATACCACTGGGGCTGCTGTATACCACTGGGGCTGCTATATACCACTGGGGCTGCTGTATACTACTGGGGCTGCTATATACTACTGGGGCTCCTATATGCCACTGGGGCTGCTGGGCTGCTATATACCACTGGGGCTGCTGTATACCACACCACTGGGGCTGCTGTATACCACTGGGGCTGCTATATACCACTGGGGCTCCTATATACCACTGGGGCTGCTATATACCACTGGGGCTGCTATATACTACTGGGGCTGCTATATACTACTGGAGCTGCTGTATACCACTGGGGCTGCTATATACCACTGGGGCTGCTGTATACCACACCACTGGGGCTGCTGTATACCACACCACTGGGGCTGCTGTATACCACACCACTGGGGCTGCTGTATACCACACCACTGGGGCTGCTGTATACCACTGGGGCTGCTATATACCACTGGGGCTGCTATATACCACACCACTGGGGCTGCTGTATACCACTGGGGCTGCTATATACCACTGGGGCTGCTATATACTACTGGGGCTGCTATATACCACTGGGGCTGCTGTATACCACTGGGGCTGCTGTATACCACTGGGGCTGCTGTATACCACTGGGGCTGCTGTATACCACACCACTGGGGCTGCTGTATATGTGGCGCCCCGCAACGAGTGCGTCACAGGAGGGTATTGCAGCCATAAATGCAGCAGCAATATTCTCTGACCCAGCAGTCATCTGGTTAACTCAGAGATCCATACTCTGCATGCCTCACTTAGCATAGAAGGCCAATCAAGGTCCTGGTGGGCGGAGTGTAAGAGTAGCGTGTAGTGGAAGTTTAGTCCAGCTTAGAGAGTTCTAGTCTCGGGTCTGGAGAAGTAACAGCAACTTAGAAGACCCCTGCAGACTCCCAGCTCTGCAACCTAGGAGAGGGGGTTGCACAGCCGGTGCAACCCCCTGGCCACCTTCTACCGGCCATCTCCCTACCAATTATGGGCATCAAAGAAACGGATTCCCAAAAACTCCCGTGCCCTTATACAGCCGGTTTGCTGGTACCGAAGCTAGCAGCAGTTCAGCTCTGCTATGCGAACCAGAGGCGTGGAGGAGCAGCTTTCCAGGAGCACCCCACCACCATCCAAATTCCAGTCGTCTAACCAGCGGTGTACCCACCAAGGGACCCAGGGCTCCCCAAAACATCCATCAAGAATACTTTGGATAGGGATTGAAGCAGCCTCCCTGTACCCGACTTGGTATTCCCGGGTGACAACGGCAACATAGTTAGTATGGAGGAACACCGCGGATCTCTGAGGGACACCTATCACTGCTGAGTCCACCCGGTCTGCTATCTACACACTGTATGCCATGTACTGCTTGCTGGTTACAGTAAAGTTCCGTTACAGAGACTTACAGTGTCCGTGCTTCCTTCTGACTACGTCCGCCTGCACACAAGGTAATAGCAGCTGCCGCACAACATCTTAAGCAGCTTCAGCCTCCGGGGAACATCGCTCAGCCTGTGGGGAATGTTCCATCTTGCTGCTATCCATCCCCCGGAGGTCCCGCAGCGTCGGTAAGACTTACCGAAACACTCATAGGTGGCGTCATGAAACAATTAACCCCTTAATCTGTTCCCGCAAGACGTCTTCAATTTTTCATCTGCACTCAACCGGGCCCCACTACCGGCAGACGCGGTCCACCCGTGACAAGGAGGAAGAAGCTACAGCCTGTCTAAACCGGAGTCCCCGGCCACGGTGAGTCAGAATTTGGCGTCACGAACAGGATACGAGCAGGCCCGTTCCCTAACGGATATAATGTGCTTTAAAATGACTTTAATGTCTACAATTTGGACTTTGTTCGTCCCTAAAAAGAACTTTCCCGCCTTTTCACCGTTGGGCCAAGATGGCGTCCCTGCCAGGAGGATCCGCCACGTGCAAGCCCAGGGGTGAGCCACCGCCCCTCATCGTGGGAGGGCTAAAGGCAAAGGCGCTAAACTCTTTGTCCGCCCTGATTGCTCTAATCAACCATGGGGGCGGACCCCAAAGACTTTTCCCACGATTGGACTACAAAAGCCCAAAGGAAATGGGAGTGTCAGACAGACCGTTCTTCACCAGCTCTTCACCAGTACAGCTACCGGGTAGAGACGGGTGTGGCTCCTCCAAGTAACATGGCCAGCTTAAGACTGAGAGACCTGATGCAAGAAGTGGAAGCCGAGGCTAGAGCAGCAGTCCAGGTCATCCGGGTCCAGGTCCTGTCCTCAATATCGACGGCAGCCCCGACTTCTGGCAAGAAGCTCTGCAAGACCTCCGGGTACGGCTCCTAGAAACCGTTGAATGGACAATCCGCAGTTGGAGCGCGAGCTTGGGCAGCAGACTACATCGTGCGATGCAGCAGAGCCGCTCGGGTAGAACCACTCCAGGGCCAGACGACATCTCGAGTTTCAGCACCGCCTCGCCCACGCCGACCACTTGTCCAGCCTCATCTCCAGAGCCGATAGACTGTGTCATCCCGGTAGAGACCACCGCTTATCCCGCTCCAAAGCCTGGAACTGAAACCATGTTTGAGCCGGAGCTTGCAACTCGCTCCAAGGAAGAACCGAATACTTACCTGGTTCCACTTGCGGAACCTGCGACTAGTTTCACTACTACCGAGACTGTCGCCTGTTTCTCCCCTGAACCGGAAGTCTCCTCTGCAATTACCGAGGCCTACCTGGTGACTGGGATCGAAACACCGTTACTCGCTGCTACAGAAGAAGAGGCAGCAGGCTGGAAGCCTGCAAGACGACCTCGAGGAGAACTTTGTAGCACAGCCACCCATCGACCCAGAGGATTCCATTACAACGTCTCCGTTAGCCGAGCAGCCCGACGTGGTCATCGAGGGAGAGATCGAGGATGATGACTAGTGATGGGCGAATCCTAAATTACTCGGAATCGCTTGACTCTAGCGAGTCCGAGCCCAGGACTCGCTACTCGTTGCGAGTCTAGCGAGTCCAATGTTAATGAATGGGGAAGCGAGTAATAGCGAGTAGTGTGAGATTTACAAATCGCAGATGTGTCTCGGAAGCTTCAGCCTTAAGCAATCCTAGTTTTGTCATTTATTTGCATTGCTCGTTTACTTTGTAAGTAATCGCTGACTCGCACAGATAAGATCCTGTCTTCTCTGTGTTCTGGCTGCCCCAGCTCCAGGGTCCTAGAGCCTGCCTGCTGCCTGATGTAGCAGTGCTGAGATTGTTCTCAGTCTGCTCATTCCCTGTGTACAGACATGAATGTCTGTGCACAGAGATGATGTAGCAGAGCTGAGATTGTTCTCAGTCTGCTCATTCCCTGTGCATAGAGATCTATATCTATACACAGGGGACGTAGCAGAGAGGACATCACGTTTTGGACTGCGTCGGACGGAAGAGGATTTTTTTAATTAAAGATGGAGTCCCTAATGGCTTTTTTTTTTATTTCTAATAAAAATTTTTCTTTGTGTTGTGTTTTTTTAAAACAATTTAATAGAAATTCATGGCGGTCATGTCTAATATTGGCGTGACCGCCATAAATTTCGGGCTTAGGGCCAGCTGATAATACAAAGCTGGCCCTAACCCCTTTATTACCCAGCGTGCCACCGCTACCAGGGCCGCTGGAAGAGCGGGGTTCAGCGCCAGAGGATGGCGCTTCAATGAACGCGCCATCTTCTGGGGCGGCTGCGGGCTGCAATTTGCAGCGGGGGGTGCCCAGAAAGCTTGGGCATCCCTGCGCTGCGGATTCCTGCCCCCAGCTGCTTAGCTGTACCTGGCTAGACATAGAAATTGCGCGGAGCCCCACGCATTTTTTTTAAATTATTTCATGAAATTCTGAGATTCTGACTCTGACTCTGACTCTGAGACTCTGACTCTGAAATTCATGAAATAATTTAAAAAAAATGAGTGGGGCTCCGCGCAATTTCTATGTCTAGCCAGGTACAGCTAAGCAGCTGGGGGCTGGAATCCGCAGCGCAGGGATGCCCAAGCTTTCTGGGCACCCCCCACTGCAAATTGCAGCCCGCAGCCGCCCCAGAAGATGGCGCGTTTATTGAAGCGCCATCCTCTGGCGCTGAACCCCGCTCTTCCAGCGGCCCTGGTGGCGGTAGCACGCTGGGTAATAAAGGGGTTAATACCAGCTTTGTTATACAAGCTGGTATTAAGCCCGAGATTCTTAATGTCAGGCCACGTTTGACCCAGCCACTAAGAATCTCCAATAAAGGGTTAAAAAAACACAGAGAAAAATTTTTATTTGAAATAAAAAAAAAGCCATTAGGGACTCCATCTTTAATTAAAAAAATCCTCTTCCGTCCGACGTAGTCCAAAACGCGATGTCCTCTCTGCTCATCCCTGTGAATAGATAGATGTCTATGCACAGAGAATGAGCAGACTGAGAACAATCTCAGCTCTGCTACATAATGTCTGTGAGCAGGCGGGCTCTAGGACCCTGGAGCTGCACAGAGAAGACAGCTGGACTCGGCTCGCAAAGAAACAGCAGTTACTTTGCGAGTCTCCCTGCTATCACTGGCACAGTAGCCAGTGATTACTCGCACGAGTCTAATGCAAACAATGGCAATCCTAGTTTTGTCAGCGTTTCTGACAAAACTAGGATTGATATTGATTTGCATTGGACTCGTGCGAGTAATCACTGGGAAACTCGCCGAGTACCGAGTCCTGCGAGTCCCTTACTACTCGCCGAGTAACGAGTCCTAGCGAGTAGATTCGCCCATCCCTAATGATGACGACGAGACCTACAGCCCAGCTGGGGACCTCTACACCGGGTTCGCCTGGGGAGACACCAAGGATCCTTCTGCCGGGCGATCTGCTCGGGTACGCTGGTCGGGCGCCGCCGCAACAACATCTTCTCCGGTTCCGTTCAACTGGGTTCCACTCCAGACTGCCCACCAGACTCCAGCCGTTCAACAACCAGCACGCCGTAGTGACTGTATCCACACGCCGCACCGCTCCGACGAAGAGGTACGTTGCATCCGAAGGGAGGAGTGGCAGGCTCGTCTACGCGCCAACATGCAGGCTCGCACTGAAGCCCGCCGCCAATCTCCATTGCCTGATGAGTTCCGTAAGACCGGACGGGTGAGCACCTTCAACTTATCCACCGGGTGGGGATTCATAAGGGAGGAGGGTGTGTGTACAGAAGTGTTTGTGGGGCGCCGTGATGTGGAATCGCACCTACCGTGAGGGCATCCAAACCGTGATTTGTATAGAGGGGACATTGTAACCTATGAGCGATATGTATGCTGTGACAGGTGGTTCGCTATACGGGTCCGGAACACTGCCCTCCACAAGTGACTTTGTTGTTTGAACTTTTTGCCAAGAGACTTCTTCCTGTTTTGCAAATAACACCGCGACTTGGCGGCTACAGCCTGAACTTTTAAACTAAGGACAGCCAACCGCCCGCCAGGTCTGCGCAATGTGTTAACCTGTTCTTTTTGCTTACAACATCACAGCGAATATTTACCTGTTTCTTTAATAAAAGTGTGAATTTCATGTCTGTTATAAAAATATAAAAATCTCTCTGTAATGTTGGATAGTATGACACTTGGGGACAAGTGTATTTCACCAAGGGGGAGTGTGGCGCCCCGCAACGAGTGCGTCACAGGAGGGTATTGCAACCATAAATGCAGCAGCAATATTCTCTGACCCAGCAGTCATCTGGTTAACTCAGAGATCCATACTCTGCATGCCTCACTTAGCATAGAGGGCCAATCAAGGTCCTGGTGAGCGGAGTGCAAGAGTAGCGTGTAGTGGAAGTTTAGTCCAGCTTAGAGAGTTCTAGTCTCGGGTCTGGAGAAGTAACAGCAACTTAGAAGACCCCTGCAGACTCCCAGCTCTGCAACCTAGGAGAGGGGGTTGCACAGCCGATGCAACCCCCTGGCCACCTTCTACCGGCTATCTCCCTACCAATTACGGGCATCAAAGAAACGGGTTCCCAAAAACTCCCGTGCCCTTATACAGCCGGTTTGCTGGTACCGAAGCTAGCAGCAGTTCAGCTCTGCTATGCGAACCAGAGGCGTGGAGGAGCAGCTTTCCAGGAGCACCCCACCACCAGCCAAATTCCAGTCGTCTAACCAGCGGTGTACCCACCAAGGGACCCAGGGCTCCCCAAAACATCCATCAAGAATACTTTGGATAGGGATTGAAGCAGCCTCCCTGTACCCGACTTGGTATTCCCGGGCGACAACGGCAACATAGTTAGTATGGAGGAACACCGCGGATCTCTGAGGGACACCTATCACTGCTGAGTCCACCCGGTCTGCTATCTATACACTGTATGCCATGTACTGCTTGCTGGTTACAGTAAAGACCCGTTACAGAGACTTACAGTGTCCGTGCTTCCTTCTGACTACGTCCGCCTGCACACAAGGTAATAGCAGCTGCCGCACAACATCTTAAGCAGCTCCAGCCTCCGGGGAACATCGCTCAGCCTGTGGGGAGCGTTCCATCTTGCTGCTATCCATCCCGGGGAGGTCCCGCAGCGTCGGTAAGACTTACCGAAACACTCATAGGTGGCGTCACGAAACAATTAACCCCTTAATCTGTTCCCGCAAGACGTCTTCAATTTTTCATCTGCACTCAACCGGGCCCCACTACCGGCAGGCGCGGTCCACCCGTGACAAGGAGGAAGAAGCTACAGCCTGTCTAAACCGGAGTCCCGGCTACGGTGAGTCATATACCACTGGGGCTGCTATATACCACTGGGGCTGCTATATACTACTGGAGCTGCTATATACCACTGGGGCTGCTATATACCACTGGGGCTGCTATATACCACTGGGGCTGCTATATACCACTGGGGCTGCTGTATACCACTGGGTCTGCTATATACCACTGGGGCTGCTGTATACCACACCACTGGGGCTGCTATATACCACTGGGGCTGCTATATACCACTGGGGCTGCTGTATACCACTGGGGCTGCTGTATACCACTGGGGCAGCTGTATACCACACCACTGGGGCTGCTGTATACCACTGGGGCTGCTATATACCACTGGGGCTGCTATATACCACTGGGGCTGCTGTATACCACTGGGGCTGCTGTATACTACTGGGGCTGCTATATACTACTGGGGCTGCTATATGCCACTGGGGCTGCTGTATACCACTGGGGCTGCTATATACCACTGGGGCTGCTGTATACCACACCACTGGGGCTGCTGTATACCACTGGGGCTGCTACCACTTTTTCTTGAATGGACTAAGTCCTCAATTGGTTTGCACTAAGCACTTTGATTAATTATTAATGTGGTTACCTATTTTTGCACTTTATTTATTTTTGTCTATAGCATATTTATTCCCATGTATTGCCATTTATATGATTGAGAGGCACATGTAGACCACAACATAGTCTGGTTATCCATTTTATTACTGTTTTTATATTCAATTTAATAAAGATTTATATATTTGCATTATATACAGCCCCCTTTTTTCTGATTTAAGATAGGGTTACTGCAGACTAGGCACACACCAGAGTTTCGGCTCTGAGGGGAACAGAGATTCCATACCGGCTTCCCAGATTAACCGATGGGGAGCTCTAACTCCAGGTTGGAGTTTCCACAACAAGGGTTGAAGGCACAGCAGCAACCACGAGGACCCACAAGGGTCCGAGCTGCCGCCATACAACCTGGGGAGACAACAGAGAGAGAGAGAAACAACAGCCTGGAAGGACTTAGAAGGAGTGAGGGGTCTCAGAGTGACAGCCTGGCTGCAGAAGGTTCGAGTGTTCCTGGGGTCAACTGCACTGTGAACTGTTAAGAACTGAACTGTACCGTGAGCTGTGTTAACTGTGAAGAAATGACAAGTAAACCCAGTGAACCCTGCCTGAGTGTCTGGGTTTAATTCCAGGTATATTGAACTTTGCATACCTTTCATCCTGTCAGGAGGAGCTCGACACGGGGCGGGCTCATCCATCTGGCTGCAGCCCATCCATCCCTCCATCGTCCTCGCAGAGCAGCGCTGCAGCGGTGGTCCCAACATTGACCACGACCCGTGGGTGGCGTCACAACAATCTTTATCTATTGTACAAATCCCCTTTTACTTGTGAGAACCAGGGACACGGTCCGGACCAGGACCTCCGTGACATCCCCAGCAGTACCCTGGTCCGGTACAGAGTACCTCGTCCTTGTGGGCTTCACAACTGGAGGTGTAGCATTCTTCACAGCGGCGCTACACCCTGCCTGGCACACACTGCTACTAGCCAAAAAGGATTTGCTTGGCTAGATGCAATAAAAAAAGGCTAGTTAACACAGGAGGTGTAGCTTTCTTCACAACAGTGCTACACCCCTGCCAGACACACTGCTACTAGCCAAAAAGGATTTGCTTAGCTAGATGCAGTAAAAAAAAGGCTAGTAAACACAGGAGTTGTACCTTTCTTCACAACAGTGCTACACCCTTTCCTGGCACACACTGCTAATAGCCAAAAAGGATTTGCTTGGCCAAATGCATTAAAAAATGGTTTGTAAACACAGGAGGTGTAGCGTTCTTCACAACAGTGCTACACCCCTGCTAGGCACACACTGCTACTAGCCAAGAATGATTTGCCTGCCTAGATGCATTAAAAAAAAAAAGACTAGTAAACACAGGAAGTGTGTGTTTCTTCACAACAGTGCTACACCCCTGCCTGAAACACACTGATACTAGACAAAAAGGATTTGCTTGGCTGGATGTAGTAAAAAAAAGGCTAGTAAACACAGGAGGTGTAGCTTTCTTTACAACAGTGCCTGGAACACACTGCTACTAGCCAAAAAGGATTTGCTTGGCTAGATGCAATAAAAAAAAACGCTAGTTAACACAGGGGGTGTAGCTTTCTTCACAACAGTGCTACACCCTTTCCTGGCACACACTGCTACTAGCCAAAAAGGATTTGCTTGGCCAGATGCAGCAAAAAGTGGTTTGTAAACACAGGAGGTGTAACATTATTCACAACAGTGCTACACCCCTGCTAGGCACACACTGATACTAGCTAAAAAATATTTGGTTTACTAGATGCAGCAAAAAAAGGCTAGTAAAGATGGGAGGTGTAACGTTCTTCATAACAGTTCTACTCCCCTGCCTGGCACACACTGCTACTAGCCAATAAGGATTTCTTTGGCTAGATGCAGTAAAAAAGACTAGTAAACACAGGAAGTGTGTCTTTCTTCACAACAGTGTTACACCCCTGCCTGGCACACACTGATACTAGCTAAAAAATATTTGGTCAAATATGGCGCCTTGCCTCGCCCCACTCATCTCATTGGTTGTTCGTGCCTGGCGCCGATGAGAAGAGCGCCGCGAAACACGGTGCCATCTTAAAATTTTTTTAAAAATTTCTTAGATTTTGAAACTTGGCGCCGTGCCGCGGCAAGATTCTGATTGGTCGCTCGCCCTCCAGCCTCCCTTGCTGTCCTCTGCCCTCCAGCCTCCCCTGCTGTCTTCTGCCCTCCAGCCTCCCCAGCTGTCCTCTGCCCTCCTGCCTCCCCTGCTGTCCTCTGCCCTCCTGCCTCCCCAGCTGTCCTCTGCCCTCCAGCCTCCCCAGCTGTCCTCTGCCCTCCAGCCTCCTCTGCTGTCCTCTGCCCTCCAGCCTCCCCTGCTGTCCTCTGCCCTCCAGCCTCCACTGCTGTCCTCTGCCCTCCAGCCTCCACTGCTGTCCTCTGCCCTCCAGCCTCCCCAGCTGTCCTCTGCCCTCCAGCCTCCCCTGCTGTCCTCTGCCCTCCAGCCTCCCCTGCTGTCCTCTGCCCTCCAGCCTCCCCTGCTGTCCTCTGCCCTCCAGCCTCCCTGCTGTCCTCTGCCCTCCAGCCTCCCCTGCTGTCCTCTGCCCTCCAGCCTCCCTGCTGTCCTCTGCCCTCCAGCCTCCCCTGCTGTCCTCTGCCCTCCAGCCTCCCCTGCCCTCCTCTGCCCTCCAGCCTCCCTGCTCTCCTCTGCCCTCCAGCCTCGGCTCTTCTAACCCCTCCAGCCTCCGCTCTTCTCACCCCTTCATATGCAATGTACAGTATGTGTATATATGTGTGTATGTAATATAATTTGTGAATGATGTATGTGACTCTGCCCACAGCGCTGCGCTGACCACTCTGCCCACGCCGCTGTGCTGACCACTCTGCCCACAGCGCTGTGCTGACCACTCTGCCCACGCCACTGTGCTGACCACTCTGCCCACGCCACTGTGCTGACCACTCTGCCCACGCCGCTGTGCTGACCATGCTGCCCACGCCGCTGCGCTGACCACTCTGCCCACGCCACTGCGCTACCACTCTGCCCACGGCGCTGCGCTGACCACTCTCACCTCACTCACTGGCAACCACTGAGCCACCGCACTCACTGCTAACCACTGATCCACCGCACTCACTGATAACCACTGAGCCACCGCACTCACTGATAACCACTGAGTCACCGCACTCACTGCTAACCACTGAGTCACCAAACTCACTGCTAACCACTGAGTCACCGCACTCACTGCTAACCACTGAGTCACCGCACTCACTGCTAACCACTGAGCCACCGCACTCACTGCTAACCACTGAGCCACCGCACTCACTGCTAACCACTGAGCCACCGCACTCACTGCTTACCACTGAGCCACCGTGCAGTGCTAACCACTGAGCCACCGCCCAGTGCTAACTACTGAGCCACCGCCCAGTGCTAACCACTGAACCACTGCGCAGTGCTAACCACTGAGCCACCATATACAGTGCTAACCACTGAGCCACCATATACAGTCTTAACCACTGAGCCACCAGACAGTGCTAACCACTGAGCCACCATATACAGTGCTAACCACTGAGCCACCATACACAGTGCTAACCACTGAGACACAAAATACAGTGCTAACTACTGAGCCACCTGTATACACACAATTCATTTCACCGCACTCCCTAACTATTAGTAAATAAACTATATATGCATTCTAGACTACCCGATTCTTTAGAATCGGGCCACCATCTAGATTTAAATAAGTCTCCTAAACAGCCTCTTTTCTTTGTTGAGACTCACAGCCAAGATAGCTCGAATGCAACAAACAGCACCCAACTTTAAAGAAGGCCCTTAAACAGCCTCCTTTCCCTGTTGACCCTCAAAGCCAAGATTGACTAATATGAACCACAAGGCACCCAATCAGTGGCGTAACTACCGCGGTCGCAGCGGTCGCGGGCGCGACCGGGCCCGCCCCCTGGGGGGGCCCCGAGCTCCCCGGGGGGCCCCGATGCCCGTGCCTCCAGCCGCCCGCCGCGACTGCGGTAGCGCCGGAAGAGGAGCGGAGGGAGGACTGGAAGTGACAGAAGACACTTCCTGCAGCCGAGCAGCAATGCCCGCCCGCCCCCACTGCTCCACAAGCCGGGAGGCAGAGCAGTACTCGCGGCGCTGGCAGATGTGTGTTTTAGGCCGCCTCCCCTGCCTGCCTGCATGTGGTCTGGCCCCTCTCTTGCTTTGCCCGGGCCGCTTGCGTCAGTGGTGGGGATCCGTCTCCCTCCCCCGCTCCTTGCCCGACTGGTACTCGCTCTCTGTCACGCCGGCCGCCGCTGTGTGGAGGAAAGCGGGGGAGACAGAAAAAGGGGACAGAGGAGAAAGAGAGCGGGGGATACAGGAGTACGGGGGATAGAGGAGGAGCAAAACGAGGGATGCAGGGAGACAGAGGAGGAGAGTGAGGGACACAGGAGAGCGGGGGCACAGGAGGAAGAGAGTAGGGATCACAGGAGAACTGGGGACAGAGGAGGAGGAGAGTGGGGGACACAGGAGGATAGAGGAGGAGGAGAGCAGGGGACACAGGAGAACGGGGGACAGAGGAGGAGAGCGGGAGACACAGGAGAACGGGGGACAGAGGAGGAGAGCGGGGGACACAGGGAGACAGAGGAGGAGACTCGGGAGAGTGAGGAACACAGGAGAGCGGGGACACAGGAGGAAGAGAGTGGGGATCACAGGGGAACTGGGGACAGAGGAGGAGGAGAGTGGGGGACACAGGGAGACGGAGGAGGAGACTCAGGAGAGGAGAGCGGGGAACAGGAGGAGGAGAGCAGGGGACAGAGGAGGAAGAGAGCAGGGGACACAGGAGAACAGGGACAGAGGAGGAGAGCGGGAGACACAGGAGAACGGGGAAAGAGGAGTAGGAGAGCGGGGGACACAGGAGGAGGAGGATAGCAGGGATAGAAGAGAACGGAGGATAGAGCAGGAGGAAAACTGGGACACAGGACGATGGGAGACGGAGGAGGAGAGCGAGGGACACAGGAGAGCAGGGACACAGGAGGAAGAGTGGGGATCACAGGAGAACTGGGGACAGATGAGGAGGAGAGTTGGGAACACAGGAGAATGGAGGACACTGGAGGAGGAGGCGGGCGACACATGAGGAGGAGAGTGGGGGACAGAGGAGGAGGAGAGCGGGGGACACAGGAGAGCGGGGGACAGAGGAGGAGGAGAGTGGGGGACACAGGAGAATGGGGGACAGAGGAGGAGAAGAGCAGGGGACAGAGGAGGAGGAGAGTGGGGGACAGAGGAGAACGGGGGCAGAGGAGGAGAGCAGGGAACACAGGAGGACGGGGGATAGAGGAGGAGAACGGGGGACACAGGAGGACAGGGGACGGAGGAGGAGAGCGAGGGACACAGGAGAGCGGGGACACAGAGGGAAGAGAGTGGGGATCACAGGAGAACTGGGGACAGAGGAGAAGGAGAGTGGGGGACACAGGAGAATGGAGGACACAGGAGGAGGAGAGCGGGGGACACAGGAGGAAGAGAGCGGGAGATACAGAAGAACGGGGGACAGAGGAGGAGGAGAGCGTGGGTCACAGGAGAATGGAGGACAGAGGAGGAGGAGAGCAGGGGACAGAGGAGGAGGAGAGTGGGGGACAGAGGTGAACGGGGGCAGAGGAGGAGAGCGGGGAACACAGGAGGACGGGGGATAGAGGAGGAGGAGGAGAACAGGGGCAGAGGAAGAGAGCGGGGGACACAGGAGGACAGGGGACGGAGGAGGAGAGCGAGGGTCACAGGAGAGCGGGGACACAGGGGGAAGAGAGTGGGGATCACAGGAGAACTGGGGACAGAGGAGAGAGGAGAGTGGGGGACACAGGAGAATGGAGGACACAGGAGGAGGAGAGCGTGGGACACAGGAGAATGGGGGACAGAGGAGGACACAGGAGGAGGTGGAGAGTGGGGCACAGAAGAGAGCAGAAGACTCCACTACTGGAATAGGCTAACATGTGGGGTGACACTGGGTTTTGGAGTGAGTCTACTGTTTTGTGCAGTTGTCACTAATCCTATTTTTCAGATCTCGGTGGGGCTGCATATATAACACACTATATAGAGGGATATAAGGCTGCACTAATGGAGAGCTATGAGGCTGCCTATATAAGGCTACACTATAGGGGCTGCACTACATGGAGGACGGAGCCTGCATTATACTGTATAGAGGGCTGTGAAGCTGTATTATACTATATAGAGGTCTATGAGGCTACTATATGTAGGATAGTGGGGGTGCATTATAATAACTGGATGACTATTGGGGCTACCTTATGAATGGGGGACTATGGGATGCATTATAAAACATGGAGGACTATGGGGATATATTGTAATATATGGAGGAATATGGGATGCGTTATAATAATTGGACGCCTATCGTGGTGGGAGGAGGAAGACCGTATATACCCGAAAGGGGAACATATATACCAGGATAAGGGCCATATTCCAGGAGGAGGACCATATATAGCAGGGTGAGGGACATTAATAAATAGAGGGGTCAATTTGTGAGTCTTTATAGAACTTTGAACGTTACACGGGGCCCAAGCATCCGACCAACGTGTGTCCGTGGGGGGGGGCCCAGGTCTGAATTTTGCACCGGGGCCCACGAGACTCTAGTTACGCCACTGCACCCAATATTACATTTCTTGGGTCACTGGAACCCAGCCTGTGGAGTGCTTAAAAACTAGAAGTGACTAGTGCCTGGTTTCTGGAAGCTCACACTACTTGGCTGATTTGCGTGTAATGTCAATGCCAATGGTGTCATCGATTGTTATAATGTGTGTTTTAAAATGCTTGTAGTTAAATTTGTGATCGAGATGGCCATCCATCGAAAATCATCAGCACTGTCCATGTTTGTGAAATACTCAAACCAATGCAAAAAGGCACACAAATTCCCACAGCCCGTATTAACAGAGTTACCCCACAGAGTCCCAATTTTCAAAAAGGCTTTGGCAGAGCCTGTTACCACAGGTCACCAACACAGGACGACATAGTTTAACCACAGAACATAATGTTTATATACATGCCACAATAGAGCCTCTTTCTAAAGTTGACCTACACAGCTAATGTTGCTAGAGTTCCCTCACAGGGCAACAATTATCCAAAAAGGCCTTTTTTTCTGAATTCACACAGAAACAGCCTTTATCGGCAGAGTTCACCATTGCTATTCATGCAGCGTTACTCGAACCTATAAAATTATGCAGAATGGCCTGTGGTCAGCATGCAGCAGAGGAAGGTGTTGCATTTTGGTGTGGCGCCCCGCAACGAGTGCGTCACAGAAGGGTATTGCAGCCAAGACAGCAGCAGCAATATTCTCTGACTAAGCAATGACACAGTTAACTCAGAGATCCATACCCTACATGCATCATCAGTATAGAGGGCTAATAAGGTCCTGGTGGGTGGAGTGTAGAAGTAGTGTGAGCAGAAGGTGTAACAACAACGTAGAAGAAGGAGCGAAAACAGCGAGCTCTGCAACCTAGGAGAGGGGGCCTGCGCAGTCCCGTGCAGCCCCCCGGCCGTCACCCCCGATTGGGCGCCATTATTACCGGTGCCTTAACAACCGATCTACTGGCATCTACATGCGGGTTCAACAACATCCCGTGCCCATCCACAGCCGGTCTGCTGGTACCGAAGCTAGTAGTAGTTCAGCACTGCTATGCGAACCAGAGGAGTGGAGGGACCGCTTTACAGGAGCACCCCACCACCGCCACACACAGTCGTCTAGCCAGCGGAGTACCCACCAAAAGGACCCAAGGCTCCCCAAAACACCCGGAACATATACCCCGGGTAGGGCATTGAAGCAGCCTCCTTGTACCCGATCTGGCATTCCTGGGCGACAATGGCAACACAAGTTAGTTAGAATGGAGGAACACCGCGGATCTCTGAGAACCAGTGGTCATTGCTAAGTCCACCCGGTCCGTTACCTGAGAACTGTATGCCATGTATCATCTGCTGGTTACAGTAAAGTACCCGTTACAGAGACTTAGTCTCCGTGCCTTATTATGAACTGCCTCTCCGCACACTAAGGTAACCGCATCTGCCTCAGAACATCTTGTGCAGCTCCTGGCTCCGGGGATCACCGCTCAGCCTGTGGGGAGTGTTCCATCTTGCTGCATTCCATCCCCCGGAGGCCCTGCAGCGCCGGTATAGTTACCGGAACTCTCATAGGTGGCGTCACGAAACAATTTAACCCCTAAACTGTTCAACCGACGACGTCTTTATTTGATCTGGACCACCGGGCTTCCACAGCCGCAGGCGCGGTTCCCGTGACAAGGAGGAAGAAGAAACGCCTGCAACGTGTCGACCCGGCCATGGTGAGTCATTGGCATGTAGCAGGCACAGATCTACCATGTCCTCGCCCTGAGCATTTCCACCATTGGCAGCACCACCATGAAAACATCCCATATTTGATGTTCTCCTCATTCTTCAGCGCCCCAAAAAGTCCAGTTGATTAGATGGCCTGTATAAAAGGAGACACTGAACAGCAGATTATTAAACTGCCTGTATGCTAAATGCCCCTGTGGGGCATTTAGGTGTCCAGCAGCTGGGCCATTAGTCAGGATCATGGTGGCAGTGCCCAGTGCTGTGGACCTGGCTCACTTTGAAAAGGGAGAGTTAGTCTACATTCACACGCGGTGTATTTGCCGCATATTCCTGCATTTATGCAGCGCTTTTGAGCGCTAGCATAAAAGCAGTGAAACGCAACACTGGAAACACATTCCAGCAAAAGCTCTGGCTTTTGCTGAAATGCGTTCACCTGCTGCATATTCTGGAATCTTTTTGCAGATGCACTTTCACTGCAAAGCGCGTCCGCAAAAATAATGACCATATCAATTATTTGCGCCTTTTTCGGCACGCTTTTCCCATAGGCCACATTATAACACGGGCTTGGGAAAAGCGCACCGGAAAAATTGCGGCATGTGAATGAAGTGGCACGCAAAAAAGTGGCACAGCACATATATGCAGCAAATATGTCGTGTGTGAACGTAACCTAAAACTAGAGAACTAAAAATAATAAAGAAATAATTAAGGCCACTTTACACACACCAACATATCTGTCCAACTTCTGACCAACTTGCTGGTTGCAGTGAAATAATGGACACATTGCTCCATTGTACACAGCCACAAAATGGAGCAATGTGTCCATGATTTCACTGCAACCTGCAAGTTGGTCAGAAGTTGGACAGATAAGTTGGTGTGTGTAAAGTGGCCATTAGAGTTTGCCAGTGGGAAAATCAGCCAGATAGTGTCCATAATGATACAAGCACCACAAGGCAGGAGGTCTGGCCAGTTTGATAAGAACAGTTGTCCACCTTGCTGGGAAAGAAATATAACCTTCCTGCTGACTTCTGTAAATTGATAGGTTTCCAGGTGCCTTTGTGCAGTCCTGTACTCCCTCTTTAGCTGCTGTGGGTTACCGCCTGCATGGTTGGTAATGTGGGCCCTGTAGATATCTAAGGGCCACTTTAGGGTATGTGCCCATTGGACGTTTTGTGGGCTGTTTTTTAGCGTTTTCCGTCAGCGTTTTCCGCTGAGTTTTATGTTAATCTATGTTAATCCTAACCACCGGTTGGATTAACATGCTAGTCAATGGATTTTAGAAAACGCTGTGTACATTAGAACGTTTTTTTTTGTCTCCTTTCCACTTTCTTCACCGGTTTTCCACCGGTTTTCAAAGATAGAGCAAGTGACTTCTTTTGAGCGTTTTTTCCAGCGGTTCCAGCTTACAAGTGCATAAAAAACAGTCTTAAAAACGCTAAGAAAAACCGCCAGACAACAGCCGACAAAACGCTGTATAAACGCTATAAAACCGCTCAAAAAACGCTAAAAAAACGATGGACACTGCTGAGGTCAGAAAACTCAGTTTCTGCAATTCTCCACCGGTTTTCTGACGGTCTGCAGAGATGCAGAACCGTCCAGTGGGCACATAACCTTACACACACCAACTTATCTGTCCAACTTCTGAACAGATCTCTGGTTGCAGTGAAATCATGGACACATTGTTCCATTTTGTGGCTGTGTACAATGGAGCAATGTGACCATGATTTCACTGCAACCAGAGATCTGTTCAGAAGTTGGACACAGAAGTTGGTGTGTGTAAAGTGGCCCTAAATCTCTAAATCTCTATTCATAATGTATGGGAAAAAAGGAAAAAAAAGGGATTGCACATTTTCAAGAAGCAATATCCATATTATAGTGTTTTTTTTCAGTGTGAATAGACCAAAAAGACTATGAATGTAAACCATATAATGGGTGTATGCTATTTTTAACTGAATTTCCAGCAGAGAAGCGTAGAAGAGGTGGCCTCACAACCTACTGACTCTTTACAAAAGTTAAGGTTTTCTCTCAAAAAAAAAAAAATTAAAAGCTCTGTAAGGCTGGGTTCACATTTGCGGACCCCTCCGCAGCGTTCTGCGGAGGGGTCCGCAATGTAACCGCAGCGGCCGCGAGCTCCTATCTTTATAATGGGAGCGCACGGTGCTGCGCTTGACAACGCAAGACCGTGCGCACCCATCCACTCCCATATGTGATCTGTGCGCAGGCGGATGCCTGCGCACAGATCACACAGTCATCCGCCTGCGCACAGATCACATATGGGAGTGAATGGGTGCGCACGGTCCTGCACTGTCCAGCGCAGCACCATGCATCCCCATTCTAAACATAGGGGCTTGCGCTGGCTGCGCACACATGGCGATTCCCCTCCGCAGAAAGCTGCAGAGGGGAACGCCAGTGTGAAGGCAGCCTTAAAAGGCTGTTTAAAAGAGATTTGTTTAGGTTTCTGGAGTTCCCAGCTGCTGACACATCTGGCACTCTTCCAAAGGTTCACAACCTGCAGGTGTCCCAACATATGGAAACTCGAGGAAGCTTAAAAACTCTCTTTTAAAGTTACATTTAATTCACTAGGTTAAAAGCTACCGCTAGACCCAATGGCTAACGGCTTAGGTAACCTACAGTATAAACCTTAGAAAAAGATTACTTATACTTTTCTTATTCACAGCATTCTATCTTTAGGGTTTTAGGGGTCCAGTGACTCACCTCAACTACCACAACATTATCATCTGCTGCCAGTGGAGCTACATATCTTAGCGGGCCCCTTTGCTACATCTCGCACCCCCCCCCCGTTTGTAGCATACTGCACCTGCAGGACTGCTAAATCATCAATGCCTTGCAGTCAATAATGATCACAAGATCTATAAGGCTGGTTTCACACAGAAGTTTTTCCCTGATCAGTGTCCATCAATTTTGCGTGCCAACACCAGGAGATGAACTTGCAGAGAAAAACTATAATTGAAAGATTGACACCTGCTCTGATGGTGGGTTTACACGTTTCAATATCGTTGCGACACCGCAACTCAATGGCGCGGGAGCGCGCATTTAGTGCACGTTTCTCCCACATCGCATCGGAGGTTTACACGCTGCGATATCGGAATACAACGTCCGTGCGATGTCTACGCCCCCCAACCCAGGATCGAACATTTAACATGGGAGTGAATGGGTGACGTTTAAAATCGCATCGTAGTTGGGCTGTCACACAGCACGATCCAGCTCCAATCTCCCTTCAATATCGGAGCATTGAATA
Organism: Allobates femoralis; assembly: GCA_033576535.1. Classification (NCBI taxonomy): domain Eukaryota; kingdom Metazoa; phylum Chordata; class Amphibia; order Anura; family Aromobatidae; genus Allobates; species Allobates femoralis. The sequence continues at coordinate 395,030,292 of JARQOC010000003.1, read as the reverse complement.
GCACGCTCATTCAATCCCCGATATCGCATTGACATCGTTCCTGCATCGTATTGGACGTTCACACCATACAATGCAGGAACGATATCGGGTCCAACGATTGAACCACGTGACTTTTCATTGAAATTGAACTCCGATATCGCAACGTGTAAACCCGCCATCAGTTTTGGAGACACTCCTGGTTTTGGCACACATATGTAATGGACACTGATCAGGGGAAATTCTGCAGTGTGAAACCAGCCTAAGGGTACGGACACACATCCGTGAAACTCGGACATCTCTAGTGCGAGTTAAAATCGCATTGTAGTCAGACAATGCAGATGCAAACGCAGTGCAAATGCTGCCATACTGATGTGATTGCAGCGGAGAATCTCTGCATGCGTTTACATCGATATGGTGCTCTGCCAGCCACTCAGCGATCTCGGCGGCGGCCGAGAGGCAGAGATCAGCAGCGTAGATCTCCTCCTCCTGGCCACCGCTTGATCTCCTGACGGAGTCGGCGCGGTAGACTTGAAGAAACAGCTGATCTAACAGCTGTTTCTTCAGATCTCCAACGCCGACACCGCCGGGAGATTAGCGGTGCCCGGGACATCTGTGGCTGCTCCAGCTGATCTACCAGTGGCCGCCGCTAATCTCCCAGGAGATCAGCAGTGGCCACCGGGAAAGATTTCAAAGTGATCCGCATCATTCTCCTGCGCTGTCATGCAGAGGACACTGCGGATCCATTGACTTCCATGCATTGTTTGTGCGCTTGAGGATGCTCGCTGATAAAAAAAGCGCATGCGACCGCACAAAAATGCAACAGGTTGCGTTCGGAGGGCGAAGGAAGTTGCACAAATTATGTGCATTCGAACGCAACCGCAACCAAACGCAGCCAAATGCAGGTACCATGCATTCCCGTGTTAAACATAGGAACACAGTGCGTTCGCTAATGTGAAAGTACCCTTAGAGGGCACCTTAGAGGGCACCTTAGAGTGCACCATATAGCCTCACAGTTTGAGAAGTAGTGGTTTTGTACATACCTTTTCTTGCACCAGACTCTGTTAATAATGAGTAAGATGAACACAATGAAAAGAAATACAACCATGGCTGTAAGACCAAGCAACCATGGTTGAAGTCCAGCAGAACTTGATCTGGAAGAATCTTGACGATCACCTGCAGAAAAATAAATAAATAATTCTTTATATATATATCTATATATATATATATATATATATATAGTGAATGCATAATGAAGGACAAAGATAAAAGACGGATGCGACAAGAGGATGCAAAAAGCAAAAATGCCTCCTTCCTTAGGGTGGTTTCACATTTGCGCTTCACAGCGCAGAGAATGCTGCGTATAAAAGTTATGAAAAATGCAGCAAGCGTATTCCGCACTCATCTATAACATGGAGTGCGCATTTATATGCAGTGAAATTTTTGGGCATGCGTATGCGTACCGAAGCGTCTAATTTCCGTGGCCGGGAAATGCAACATGTGTTTTAGGGGTGTTGAAAAATGGGCAAGCTTCCACATGCACACAGATGCGGATAAACCAGCCATTATTGTCTATGCGTACGCAATCATACGCAAGGCCCTGCGGATGCCTGCGTTAGATCCGCATGCGTATAAGCCAATGCGCATGCCCAGAAAGAGATCTCTTTCTGGGCATGCGCATTGGCTTATACGCATGCGGATCTAACGCAGGCATCCACAAGGCATTGTGTACAATTGTGTACGCATAGACAATAATGCCTGGTTTATCCGCATTTATGCGCATGCGGAAGCTTGCACATTTTTCAACACCCCTAAAACGCAACATGTTGCGTTTCTCGGCTGCGGAAATTAGACGTGCCGGTACACATAGGCACCCATACGCATGCCCATAAATGTCACTGCGCACAAACACGCGCTCCATGTTATAGATAAGTGCGTAATACGCATGGGTATTTCATAACTTATGCACAGCGTCCGCTGCGCTACGAAACACAAATGTGAAACCACTCTTGTTTTCAGTTTTTTTGTCTTGTAAAAAATTGTGAATTTCACACATATTTTGCAAGACTTTTTTCCATTTCTATGACAACACAGCCTATGGGAAAATAAATGAAAAACATCACATGAATGGGCACTGTGGGAGATTTACTATGCTAAATGTGAGAATTCAATAAAAATATAGTTTTAATCATATATTTATTATGTGACTTGCCCAATAAGAGACGTGGCCTAATATGCACCTATATACATTGCATGATGGAGTGCCGCAGTTTTTTCTTGTTTAGATTATGCAGTCACACCCTCTGCTGTGCACCCTTCCCCCGCTAGCCAAAGGTACTATTGTTCTCTTTTAGCAGGTCTCTACTCACCCATTCAAAGAGAGGTTTTTAAACCAGAGAGAGGCTGTGACTGAAAGTGGAGGTATAAAAGTACCGTAGATTAGGACCCCGTAAAAAAGACACGCCTCAATGTGGCTACGGGGCAGTTATCAATATGGACATGTTTATGAGCCAAGTCTCTAATTTTTCATATTTCCTTAGCTATAATGCTGTTCTATATTCAAAATGACATATGCAAGACATGTGCAAGGCATATGAAGGCCCGCATAGACTTTGCCAAAAAAACACATGAATGACTCCCAGACTATGAGAAATAAGATTGTCTGGTCTGATAAGATAAAGATAGAATGTTTTGGTGTTAATATAAAGCAGTATGTGTGGAGAAAACCAGGCACTGCTCATCACCTGCCCAATACAATCCCAACAGTGAAACATGGTGGTAGCAGCATCATGCTATGGGGGTGTTTTTCAGCTGCAGGGACAGGACGACTGGTTGCAATTGAAGGAAACATGAACGTGGCCAAGTACAGAGATATCCTGGATTAAAACCTCTTCCAGAGTGCTCTGGACCTCAGACTTGGCCGAAGGTTCACCTCCCAGCAAGACAAAGAACCTAAGCACACAGCTAAAATAGTCTGTAACCATTCTTGACTGGCCCAGCAAGAGCCCTGACCTAAACCTAATTGACCATCTCTGGAAAGACGTCAAAATGGCTGTCCACCAACATTCACCTTCTAACTAGTGATGGGCGAGTCCTAAATTACTCGGAATTACTTGACTCTAGCGAGTCCGAGCCCGGGACTTGCTACTCGTTGCGAGTCTAGCGAGTCCAATGTTAATGAATGGGGAAGCGAGTAATAGCGAGTAATGTGCGATTTACAAATTGCAGATGTGTCTCGGAAACTTCAGGCTCTATCTGCTAGGACTCGCTACTCTGCGAGTTTCCCAGAGTTTACTCTGACAAAACTAGGATTGCTATTGACTTGCATTGGACTCGCTACTGTGCCAGTGATAGCAGGGAAACTCGCAGAGTAAGAGCTGTCTGCTTTGTGCAGCTCCAGGGTCCTAGAGCCCGCCTGCTGCCTGATGTAGCAGAGCTGAGATTGTTCTCAGTCTGCTCATTCCCTGTGCATAGACATCTATATTTATGCACAGGGGATGTAGCAGAGAGGACATCGTGTTTTGGACTACGTCGGACGGAAGAGGATTTTCTTAATTAAAGATGGAGTCCCTAATGGCTTTTTTATTTTATTTCTAATAAAAAAATTTCTCTGTGTTGTGTTTTTTTTAACCCTTTATTGGAGATTCTTAGTGGCCGGGTCAAACCTGGTCTGACATTAAGAATCTCGGGCTTAATACCAGCTTGTATAACAAAGCTGGTATTAACCCCATTATTACCCAGCGTGCCACCACCACCAGACCGCTGGAAGAGCGGGGTTCAGCGCCAGAGGATGGCGCTTCAATGAACGCGCCATCTTCTGGGGCGGCTGCGGGCTGCAGTTTGCAGCGGGGGGTGCCCAGAAATCTTGGGCCTCCCTGCGCTGCGGATTCCAGCCCCCAGCTGCTTAGCTGTACCTGGCTAGACATAGAAATTGCGCGGAGCCCCACGCATTTTTTTTTATTATTTCATGAAATAATAAAAAAAAAGGGCTCCCATATATTCTTGTGTCTGGCCAGGTACAAATAGGCACCTGGGGGTTGGGGGCAGCCCGTCGCTGCCTGCTGGATCCAGCTGGTTCCAGAAATATGGTGAAGCCCACGTCAAATTTTTTTCTGACACATCCATAAAACAATGTAAATAAAAGGGACTGCATCTTTATTAACCCCTGGACCATGGGCGAGGGGTTAATAAAGATGCAGTCCCTTTTTTAGGATTGTTTTATTGATTTTTCTGAAAAAAAATTACGTGGGCTTCGCCGTATTTCTGGAACCAGCCGGATCCAGTAGGCAGCGACGGGCTGCCCCCAACCCCAGGTGCCTATTTGTACCTGGCCGGACACAAGAATATAGGCGAGCCCTCTTTTATTATTATTTCATGAATTTCATGAAATAATAAAAAAAAAATGCGTGGGGCTTCGCGCAATTTCTATGTCTAGCCAGGTACAGCTAAGCAGCTGGGGCTGGAATCCGCAGCGCAGGGAGGCCCAAGCTTTCTGGGCACCCCCCGCTGCAAATTGCAGCCCGCAGCCGCCCCAGAAGATGGTGCGTTCATTGAAGCGCCATCCTCTGGCGCTGAACCCCGCTCTTCCAGAGGCCCTGGTGGCGGTGGCACGCTGGGTAATAAAGGGGTTAATACCAGCTTTGTTACACAAGCTGGTATTAAGCCCGAGATTCTTAATGTCAGACCAGGTTTGACCCGGCCACTAAGAATCTCCAATAAAGGGTTAAAAAAAACACAACACAGAGAAAATTTTTTATTAGAAATAAAAAAAAAAGCCATTAGGGACTCCATCTTTAATTAAAAAAATCCTCTTCCGTCCGACGTAGTCCAAAACGCGATGTCCTCTCTGCTACATCCCCTGTGCATAGTTATAGATGTCTATGCACAGGGAATGAGCAGACTGAGAACAATCTCAGCTCTGCTACATCATCTCTGTGCACAGGGAGAGCAGGCAGGCTCTAGGACCCTGGAGCTGCGGCAGCCTGCACACAGAGCAGACAGCCGGACTCCTTACTGTGCGAGTTTCCCTGCTATCACTGGCACAGTAGCGAGTCCAATGCAAGTCAATGACAATCCTAGTTTTGTCAGAATCTCTGACAAAACTAAGATTGCCATTGATTTGCATTGGACTCGTTACTGTGCGAGTAAACGCTGGGAAACTCGCAGAGTACCGAGTCCTGCGAGTCCCTTACTACTCGCCGAGTAACGAGTCCTAGCGAGTAGATTCGCCCATCCCTACTTCTAACCTGACAGAACTGGAGAGGATCTGCAAGGAAGAATGGCAGAGGATCTCCAAATCCAGGTGTGAAAAACTTGTTCCTTCATTCCCAAGAAGATTCATGGCTGTACTAGCTCAAAAGGGTGCTTCTACTCAATACTGAGGAAAAGATCTGAATACTTATGACCATGTGATATTTCAGTTTTCCTTTTTTAATAAATTTGCATAAATATCTACATTTGAGTTATGAGAAATGATGGGAGTGCTGGTGTGTCACGGTCTGCGCTGCTCTGGGTTCAAAATAACTCACCAAGGAGCCAATCAACTTTTCATCCTCTTTATTCCTTCTTCTCCTACGCGTTTCAGCGCCACACCCGGCGCCTTCCTGAGGAATATCCCTGAGGAAGGCGCCGGGTGTGGCGCTGAAACGCGTAGGAGAAGGAGGAATAAAGAGGATGAAAAGTTGATTGGCTCCTTGGTGAGTTATTTTGAACCGCAGCGCGGACCGTGACACACCAGCACTCCCATCATTTCTCTTGGATCATACCACTATCCAGTGGTAGGTGGAGGTCCTGCAGCAGCTTGGAACATTGAGTCCCAAACGCCTTCAAACCAGTTGTGGGGATCACAACTGGACCAGGTGAGCGGCTCCACAGTACCACCATATTACACTAGTGTCACTAGTGATAGGGCACTATTGCGCCTCTTGTCCCCCTCCCTTTTATATTTTACATTTGAGTTATGAGTTACATATGAGCTTTTTTTTCAGTCAAGATGGGGTGCAGAGTGTACATTAATGAGAAAAATAATTAACTTTTTTGAATTGAAAGAGTGAAAAATGTAAAGGGGTCTGAATACTTTCCACTGTATATACATAGTTTGGACTGGAAAAATTTCGAGAGGGAGGAGGAAGCTTGCAGCATTGAGGAAATGCATTAGGATAATTACTATCAACAAATGCATGCTTCAATACTATAGGCTCACTAACCAGTTCAGGTAGAAATGCACAACATTCTCATACAAATATGCATAAAATATGACCAGGTGGAAATGGTCAGCAATGAACAATATACATAAGATCATACCATGCCGATTACAACAGTATAAACCTTAGAAAAAGATTACATATATTTTTCTCATTCACAGCATTCTATCATTATTCCATTATTAAAGAAAAAGTCTCTTGACCCATCTTGCACAAATAACTACAGACCAGTCTCCAACCTCCTCGTCATCTCTAAAATCTTGGAGCGCCAGGTTTACTCCCACCTTATTCGTTACCTCTCTACTCACTCTCTTCTACACCCATTACAGTCTGGTTTCCACCCCCTACCGTCTACAGAAACTGCCCTCGTCAAAGCGACTAATGACCTTCTGATGGCAAAACGTAATGGTGAACACTATCTGCTTATTCTTCTTGATCTCTCTGCAGCCTTTGACACTGTTGACCACCATCTCCTACTCTATACTGCACTGTCCTGGTTCTCTTTCTATCTTTCCAACTGCTCTTTGAGTGGATCATTTGCTTGCTCCACTTCCACTCCCCATTCTCTCACTATTGGGGTCCCTCAAGGTTCAGTCCTTGGTCCTCTTTTCTTCTCTCTCTACACAGCCCCTATTGGACAGACCATCAATAGATTTGACTTGCAGTAGCACCTTTATTCTGATGACACACAATTATACACTTCATCCTCTGACCTTACCCACGCTGTATTACAGAACGCCAATGACTGTCTAATCGCTATCTCCAATATCATATCCACTCTATACCTGAAACTCAAACTTTCCAAAACTGAACTTCTTATGATCCTGCCCTCCACTAATCTCCCTAAATCTGACATCTCCCATTCGGTGTCCAGTACCACGATAACATCTAGGCAGTAGGCTTGATGTCTGGGTGTTATGTTTGATGCTGATCTTTCATTCACTTCCTATATACAATCTGTCAACCGCTCTTGTCACCTGCAACTGAAGAACATCCCTAGAATTTGCCCCTTCCTCACAATGGAAACAAGTAAAACCATCACAGTGGCCCTGATCCACTCCCACCTCAATTATTGCAACTCTCTATTAATTGGCCTCCCCCTCAGTAGGCTTTCCCCTCTCCAGTCCATCCTTAATGCAGCAGCCAGGGTCACCTATCTGGCTAACCATTACTCAGATGCTTCCTCTTTGTGCCAGTCATTGCACTGGCTGCCCATACAATATAGGATCAAATTCAAATTGCTTGTTCTCAACCACAAAGCTCTTCACGATGCAGCACCTCCCTACCTCTCTACCCTCATCTCTGTCTATCAAGCCACCCTTTCTCTTCGCTCTGGGAGTGACTTTAGACTAACATCTGCTCTAATCCGAACCTCCAATTCCCGGCTCCAAGACTTTTCCAGAGATGCACCAATTCTCTGGAATGCTCTACCCCAAGAAATTAGGAATACCCACTATTTACTTAGCTTCAGGCACTCACTAAAAACACATCTTTTTAGGGCGGCCTATCATTCTCCATAATAAGAGTCATTCAGACATAGGTTATCCACTACTTCCTTGAGCATAACTGTTTAACTCCATCAGACCCAAAAGCTCTACACAGACTGAATGGTGGCCACTTACTCCACTCTCATCTATTTCACACTTCCTCAAAACGGCTGGACCATGATTGTAAATAAGCCCCTGTACTTTGTGTCACCCCCACCTTCTTGTAGATTGCAAGCTCTTGCGAGCAGGGTCGTCATTATCTTTTGCATTTTAATTATTGTGTCTTCCAAAACTGTTTCTTACAAATGTTTGTTTGTATATGAATCTGATTTGTAAAGTGCTGCGGAATAAGTTGGTGCTATATAAATAAAGATTATTATTATTATGTGCCATGAATTATCTATTGGTAGCCTCAGAGATTATTTTTCAAAACTACATGAGAAAAAAGAAAATTCTTTTAAAATAAAATATTAATCCAAGCATGGATGTTATAATGGTTACTATAGCATCTTTCTTTTGAAAATATATTGTAAATCATTGTGAAAATTTAACCAATCAGCACTTCTAGACTTTAGTTTCAACAATTTTTATTGAGGTTGAAAGCATCTTAATGAATAACAATCAAGACAGTTTATAATATTCCCCTCACAGGGGGAGTTACATTTGCATCATAAATGCTTTAGCATATTATTAACAAATAGCATTTGCTGATTTTAACTATAATGTTAACAGTACTATAGTAACAATAATATAACAACCAAAAAAGGGAGATTAGGGGAAAGGGGGAATCAACTGGAGAAGGATTTGGGGTGTCTAGTTAGTGTGTCAGTCTAGAACCATAGCTTTAGTTGAGTGGTAGTATTATGCAATGTCGATAGTAGAAGTATTCTGGGGAGGTCACTATCTGCATTCTTTTGTATCCAGGGATCCCATACATCTCGAAAAAGATCTAGAGTCTCATTTATAGTAGCTTCTGTTTTTTCGTACAACATAATGGAATGTACCCGACATTTAACTTGGGCAATCGATAGAGTATTTGTTTTCCATTGTTCGGCTATAAGGTGTCTGGTCACCATGGTTATGAAATTGATGAGACGGTATGCTTTATTAGAGGTGTTAATTGGTTTATCACCTAGAAGGGGTGATAAACCAATTGATTGTATGGGTACCTTTACAAGTGGCAACTTTTCTAGGAATTTCATTGGCAACTTACTGGTTGCAGTGAAATCATGGAGACATTGTTCCATTTGTACACAGCCACAAGATAGAACAATGTGTCCATGATTTCACTGCAACCAGTAAGTTGCCAGTGAAATTCCTAGAAAAGTTTCCGCGTGTAAAGGTACCCTATGAGATTTTTGCCCAGGGTAGTGTTGATTAATTTTACAACATCTTTCCATAGAGACTTCACTATAGGGCATGTCCACTAGGTGTGCAGAAATTCTTCCACAGTGTCACAACCTCTGAAACCTTTGTCTGAAATAGTGTAGTATATATTGTGAAGAGAGTTTAAGGGATGTTTCTGTTAGTGTGACCAGGTTGCTTCCTTTCATAATACTCTCATAGCATCTATACCATCTTTCTGTCGTGAGGGTGACTCCCAGGTCCTCTTTCCATTGTTCCATAGTTTTCATTTTTAGGTAATCTCTAGGTTGGTTAAGTTTTGAGTATACAGTGCCTACAAGTAGTCTTCAACCCCCTGCAGATTTAGGTGGTTTGATAAGATGCAAATAAGTTAGAGCCTTCAAACTGCAAACGAGAGTAGGATTTATTAACAGAAGCATAAATCTTACAAACGAAAAAGTTATGTTGCTCAGTTGAATTTTAATAAATTTTAAACATAAAAGTGTGGGTCAATTATTATTCAACCCCTAGGTGTAATATTTTGTGGAATAACCCTTGTTTGCAATTACAGCTAATAATCGTCTTTTATAAGACTTGATCAGGCCGGCACAGGTCTCTGGAGTTATCTTGGCCCACTCCTCCATGCAGATCTTCTCCAAGTTATCTAGGTTCTTTGGGTGTCTCATGTGGACTTTAATCTTGAGCTCCTTCCACAAGTTTTCAATTGGGTTAAGATGAGGAGACTGACTAGGCCACTCCATCACCTTGATTTTTTCCCTCTTGAACCAGGCCTTGGTTTTCTTGGCTGTGTGCTTTGGGTCGTTGTCTTGTTGGAAAATGAAATTACAACCCATCTTAAGATCCTTTGATGGAGGAGCGGAAGTTCTTGGCCAAAATCTCCAGGTAGGCCGTGCTATCCATCTTCCCATGGATGCGGACCAGATGGCCAGGCCCCTTGGCTGAGAAACAGCCCCACAGCATGATGTTTCCACCACCATGCTTGACTGTAGGGATGGTATTCTTGGAGTCGTATGCAGTGCCATCCAGTCTCCAAACGTCACGTGTGTGGTTGGCACCAAAGATCTCGATCTTGGTCTCATCAGACCATAGAACCTTGAACCAGTCTGTCTCAGAGTCCTCCAAGTGATCATGAGCAAACTGTAGACGAGCCTTGACATGACGCTTTGAAAGTAAAGGTACCTTATGGGCTCGTCTGGAACGGAGACCATTGCAGTGGAGTACGTTACTTATGGTATTGACTGAAACCAATGTCCCCACTGCCATGAGATCTTCCCGGAGCTCCTTCCTTGTTGTCCTTGGGTTAGCCTTGACTCTTCGGACAAGCCTGGCCTCGGCACAGGAGGAAACTTTCAAAGGCTGTCCAGGCCGTGGAAGGCTAACAGTAGTTCCATAAGCCTTCCACTTCCGGATGATGCTCCCAACAGTGGAGACAGGTAGGCCCAACTCCTTGGAAAGGGTTTTGTACCCCTTGCCAGCCTTGTGACCCTCCACAATCTTGTCTCTGATGGCCTTGGAATGCTCCTTTGTCTTTCCCATGTTGACCATGTATGAGTGCTGTTCACAAGTTTGGGGAGGGTCTTAAATAGTCAGAAAAGGCTGGCAAAAGAGATAATTAATCCACACATGTGAAGCTCATTGTTCTTTGTGCCTGAACTACTTATTAATACTTTAGGGGGACCAAACAGAATGCTAGTGGTTTGAGGGGTTGAATAATAAATGACCCTCTGAATTAACTTTTAACGCTTTAAAAAAAAATAAAATAAATAAAAAAATCTTTTAGGCTGCAGTGCATTTCCCACTTCCAGGCTGATCTACAGTCCAAATGTCACAATGCCAAGTTAATTCCGCATGTGTCAACCAGCTAAATCTGCAGGGGGTTGAAGACTACTTGTAGGTACTGTATTTCCGAGATAAGGCCTTTGCATAAAGGGTCATGTAGACATCATAATTCAAAGTCTGCCAGCTTTGAATTTGTTATGTTTGAGTTCAAAGTTCATATGAAGTGAAAACTTTGACCCATGCTGAAAGTTTTTCATGAGGGCATATTATATTTTGTAATGAATACATGTTTAGGGATTAATTTTTCATGTATAGTGACACCTTGAAGTCTGTGTAGATTGTTTTTGCTTCCACAAATTATGATTCTTTGAGTTTACCCCAGGGGAAAACACAGGGTTATTAAATAATTCCAGGAGAGGTGATGACAAAAAACAAGATCGGGTATCTTTTTCCCCCCTCCCTCAGGAAAGATTCATAATCCGAATATTTATTTAAAATATCCTTTATTAAATCTCACACAATAAAAACATTTAGAACATTCCCTCCGGGGAAACAAAATGCCCCCATATGGTCCCATTTGGAAATCTCACAGCTAGCCCCATATTCCCTGAAAGTTTTATTATGGGCCACTGGATCTTTACCAAACAATCTGATGACATACAGTTGTGGCCAAAAGTATCGACACCCCTCCAATTCTGTCAGATAATACTCAGTTTCCACATGAAAATGATTGCAATCACAAATTCTTTGGTATTATTATCTTCATTTAATTTGTCTTCAATGAAAAAACACAAAAGAGAATGAAGCAAAAAGCAAAACATTGATCATTTCACACAAAACTCCAAAAATGGGCCAGACAAAAGTATTGGCACCCTCAGCCTAATACTTGGTTGCACAACCTTTAGCCAAAATAACTGCGATCAACCACTTCCGGTAACCATCAATGAGTTTCTTACAATGCTCTGCTGGAATTTTAGACCATTCTTCTTTGGCAAACTGCTCCAGGTCCCTGCTATTTGAAGGGTGCCTTCTCCAAACTGCCATTTTTAGATCTCTCCACAGGTGTTCTATAGGATTTAGGTCTGGACTCATTGCTGGACACCTTAGAAGTCTCCAGTGCTTTCTCTCAAATCATTTTCTAGTGCTTTTTGAAGTGTGTTTTGGGTCATTGTTCTGCTGGAAGACCCATGACCTCTGAGGGAGACCCAGCTTTCTCACACTGGGCCCTACATTATGCTGCAAAATTTGTTGATAGTCTTCAGACTTCATAATGCCATGCACACGGTCAAGCAGTCCAGTGCCAGAGGCAGCAAAGCAACCCCAAAACATCAAGGAACCTCCGCCATGTTTGACTGTAGGGACCGTGTTCTTTTCTTTGAATGCCTCTTTTTTTCCCTGTAAACTCTATGTTGATGTCTTTGCCCAAAAAGCTGTACTTTTGTCTCATCTGACCAGAGAACATTCTTCCAAAACATTTCAGGCTTTCTCAGGTAAGTTTTGGCAAACTCCAGCCTGGCTTTTTTATGTCTCGGGGTAAGAAGTGGGGTCTTCCTGGGTATCCTACCATACAGTCCCTTTTCATTCAGACGCCGACGGATAGTACAGGTTGACACTGTTGTACCCTCGGACTGCAGGGTAGCTTGAACTTGTTTTCAATCTCAACCATCACCGCTCCTGCTCAACACAAGTCCCCTTCTCTTACGATTTGCTTTCCTTATAACGGATCACAAAAAACAAGATCGGGTATTGTTTTCCCTCTCTCTCAGGAAAGATTCATAATCTGAATATTTATTTCAAATATCCTTTATTAAATCTCACACAATAAAACATTTAGAACATTCCCTCCGGGGAAACCCTCGGGGGCTGACCAGATACATACATTATCATAGTATTACCTCCATTGATCTTCATATGTTCAATGCTACTTAATTTCTATGCATTACAAATGTATATATGTATAGACTAACACTATCTCGGGTTTCTCCTTATACAAAAATTGTTTATTCCTCTTGGTATGCTTAACAAATTTATCCTAGGAATAAAACATTTGCTACCAAAGGATTATTATTTACTATGTCCCACTCCTCCACCTTAATCCATAAGAAAATGACAGGGCAGATAAGCATGTATCAACTTCCAACTGTTTATAAGGTCCTCTGTCAATCTATAAGGCACTGGTCTTATAGGGTTAATAGCTACTAGTTTTATAGGGTTTAATAATTATTGATCTTATCAGTTTAATAGCTACCACTATCATATAACTATTAATCTCTCCTCCACTTTATCTTAGCTACCTCCATAACACACCAATACCATCAGTTCCCAAATCCGCATTACAGGTTAAGTATATAGGACATATTGTATTCAGAACCCCTATAGCCAAGGCTCATACCTGAGTATACTCCTGGTCAGCGTCAGTGGTTCCTCCTCCCCTACAGCTGTTTTTCTACCTGCTTCTTCCGGGGGGCTTATAGGGTGACCTATTCCCGGGTCTTTTATCCTCTATATTACCCAATCCCTTCCTGCCATGTCACATCCCCTTCTGACGCTCCTATTATTGGCGCACTGACATCACCAACAGCGCAATCTTCTATTGGCTCTCCTCACTTACAACAGGACGTGTTTAAAATGCGCCCATCACGTGTGCCGCAAGTGTAGGTAGCGCATTGCACTGTGGGAATGGCGCATGTGTGGCACCCCAAGGGTTGATGTGCCACAGAAACATCAACACAGGTTTACTCCCCACACAACACTACACTAGAAAGTGGGAGGAGCTTAGGTGGCACCTGCACTAATGGGAGGAGCTAATGTTGTTTACCACAGAGCAGGAGTGACAGTCAGTCTGCAATGCAGTTTAGCTCAGAGGAGAGTCAAGTAGAAGGGGAGGTCCTGAGAGGTCTGAGGAAAGGAGACAGAGGAACAGAGGAACATACCCGGGATAAGGAGTTACCCTAAACTCAATCCGAGAGGCGCTTAGGATGGATACCGGATCCCAGGCTGTGCCTGAGACAGACAGGACAGTAAACACCGGCATAGTGAGGGTCCACCATCTTCACTGTACCATAGCAAAGCAACACGGAGGGGTCAGTGACACAGAGGACTCAAGTTGCCCAGCAGATTGGTACCCGTGAGCAGAGACAGGGCCAGCAGTTCAGCTACAAGCAGCAGCAGGGCCACACACAGCGCACAAGTAGGAAGCCAAGGACCCGGTCAGGGTGGGAGCAACCCGGTACAGACTCCGTGGACAATACTGTGTTATACCATCTGCAAGTAAAAACTTGGAAAACAACAGAAAACGTGAGTGTGTGTGATCCTTATACTGAAGCCCCACTTGCCCTCATAAACTGCCATTGCCTCTACTTTCATCATCTCTACTGCTACCCCTACTCTCCTGCAGCATCAATAACCATCCTCACAGACTTTAACTACTATCACCACTGCCCTGAGGAACCCAGTTCTACCCACTGGAACTATTCCATCCAAGCTGCTATCCCATCATCCCCGGAGGTTCTGAAGCAGCGGCGGCCCCATCACTGGCCGCATATAGTGGGTGGCGTCACGACTGACAAATCCCCTGTAAATAACCCCCATTTTATTGTGCGGGCCTGGGACACGGTCCGGACCAGGACCGCCATGACATCCCCAAGCAGCACCCTGGTCCGGCACCGAGTACCCCGTCCCAGTGGGCTCCACACATGCGCACTAGGAGTCTCACCGGCTGATGTGCGTGATCTATTTTCATTACTATGGCAACAGTATATATACTTAAAAAGGGGAATATCAGCACAATTTGTGCCACATTTCATTACTTACTATCTAACCAATGCTCCCTTTACTAAAACATTAAATTATTAGTGTTACTTTATTATTTAATTTACCCTTACCCATTACTATATTTAATATCCTTGTTCCTAATAACTCCCTATGCACCTATCAGTGTTATATTAATTTCTCAAATTGTTCTATACCACCTCATTATTTTCAAACTACCGGTATTTGATTTACATCAATATACATCAATTCAATTTTTAAAGTGCCAGTACTTCCAATATAAAATTAACTATGTAATCTATCATATATATGTTAAAAAGTGCAACAATATTTATAATTTTACGCTATATATTCTTAATTTATTAAACTGATATATATCTGACTCCTATATCTGACTCCTAAATAAAGGTGTAAAGAAAAGAAAAAAAGAAGAACAAAGGAAGAAAATAGAGGACAAGAAGAAGAAAAATTGTGAATGGATTACTGAAGAATGTATGCTCCTGTACAGTTTAATTTTAATAAATATAGTTAGTCCTGGTTAAGATATAATGTGGTATTAGCACATAAATATGAATCATGCACCTTGGGGAGGTAGTTGTAAATATATAGACCTTAAAATAACCCCTATGGGTTATGAGGTAATAGTGGATAGGGATAGGGGGTTTAGGAATTAATTTAGAGAAAGCACTTAAAGGGAACCTGTCACCAGGATTTGGGCTCCTAATGTATTGTTACCTGTCCCTGCAGCTTCCACAAACATTCCTAACCCTCCCTGTGTGCCCTAATCTAGTACTATATAGTTGTTGTAAAATAGTTTGTAAACTCACATTTCTGCATCCAGTCCTTGCTGTGCGAGGACTGAGTGGGCTGGGATCTTGTGTCTGTTTCCCTGCCCTGTCTGTGAGCAGACGCCCTAATGGGCGTGGGAAGGTGTCCCCCTTGCGCGCTCCCCACTGTATGTGCCCGTGTTTTAGGCGCTCCCGCGGCCGCGGGCATGCGCCTTCTGCACCTGCGCACTAGAGCAGGTCTCCTCACGCTGTGTGCCGCTTGTCTGATGACACGGCGGCGGCCGCATCATTTCCGGCCATTCTTTTCAGTGTGAGCCGCATAAGGGCCGCCTCTCCTGATGACGCGCTCTGATGGCCGGAAATGACGCGGCCGCCGCCGCTGATTAGTTGTTGCTCTCAGTGGGGACAAATCAGCCACGTGGGATTCAAAACCCCTGCCCAGCCATGCTCCCCTGCCAAGCCGTGCTCCGGTTCGCTAATTGGTCGCTGCCGGCCCTGGCGACCAATCAGCGAAGCGTGTTTTAAATTACGCGCCAAGTCTTGATTGGTCGCCACGGCTGGCGGCGACTAATCAGCGAAGCAGAGCACGGCTTGGTATATTGGCGCGCAATTTGAACTGCCGCTCATAGTGTGACGAGCTTTACTCCTGTTTACAAGGCTGCCGCTCATAGTGTGACGCACTTCACTCCTGTTTACAAGGTCTGCCACTCATAGTGTGACGCACTTCAATCCTGTTTACAAGGTCTGTCTGTCATAGTGTGCTATTCTTCAATCGCATTTACTTCACACGTTGTGTCAGTGACAGTCTGAACTACTTCAGTCACGTTTATTCAATGGTTTTAATTGGTCGTAAGCACAAATACACCAATGACGATGACAGAAAAGCTGCAGAAGCAGCAAGGCGACAACAACGTCAACACCAAGAGACACCACAAAAAACTGCCATGAGACAAGCCCAGGATGCGGCATCTCACAGAAGTCGTGGGCAACAGGAGATACCACAACAAACTGCTGCCAGACAAGTCCAAGATGCCGAATCTCATAGTCAGTGTCGACTGAATGAATCTCCAGAAGACAGGGCAAACAGACAACAACATGTTCGCGCCATTTATACAACACGAATGCTCTACCAACTAAGGCAAGCCCAGGAGAATATTCAACAACTTGCATGTTACGTCACAAGTAGGGATGAGTGAGTATTCTTGTCACTACTCGGTACTCGCACGAATATCTCAGTACTCGGGGTACTAGATGAGCACCGAGTAATCCCGCGATACTCTTGTTATGCTCAGGGTCCACCTCCCTGCATGTTGGCTCTCTTTACAGAGCCAGCCCGCATGCAGGCATTGGCTAACAGCCACTGTAAAGCCACAGCCCTGTTTGTTGTGGCTTTACAGTGATTGGTTGGCCGCACAGCGTGATCAAGTCTTTATAAGACCTGACCGCGCTGTGCTCGTCACTCTGCTCCACAGACAGGCAGTGTAGAGAGAGGTGCTGCTAATTGAGGGACAGATTTGTGGCCTTTCAGCTAGTGTAGGCGCAGGGCTGCCAAATTAATTACCACAACAGTCCTTCTGAGGACTAATAGTACTGTATACAGGCAGGGAGGCAGGGTATATAGCAAACGTCGGTGTGCCAGTATACCAGCCTGCATCACATCTGGGGCTGGTGGACAGGCTGGAAATCTCATCCATCCCAAAACAGTGCTTTTAGGTATTAATTTAGCTCTCTATAGGCAGGAGTGGGTTGTAGCGGAAATTAGGATACGCCAAAACACTCTGTATTCTCGTCAGCGTTTGTGTCTGACCAGTCCACCTGCTTGGATTTAATCTGTAATCTCAGTGTCCAGCTAAAAACTAACTCTTGTCTGCATTCATTTACCATTTTTGTGCGGCAGGAAGGGGTTGTAGCTAGGGATGAGCGAGTACTAAAATATTCGGACTCTCTAGACTCGTAACGAGTAGGTCCCGATACTCGGTACTCGTTACGAGTGTAGCAAGTCCTATTTAAGTCAATGGTGAAGCGAGCATTGCGATTAATTCCTCTGTTGCTGGATCTTATAAAGAGGACTGGCAGCAGAGGAAAAACCTGCAATTCCCTAATTCATTGTTTAGAAGCCGGCGGTAAAAAGACATAAACTGTAAATGAAAACCGGATTATCCCGGATTGACCTGGATCCGGAGCAATCCGGTGCCATAGAGTCCCATTTTAGAGGGTGCAGGATTGCCTCGGACCGGGCCAATCCGGTTTGATCCGGTTTTAAAAATCGGACAAAACCGGTCCGGGACCATCCGGTGCACCGTAACATGGGACTCTATGTTACCGGATTGCATTGGACAGGGTCAATCCATGACAATCCGGTTTTAATTTACAGTTTACAGCTTTTACCGCAAGCTTCTAAACAATGAATTAGGGAATAGCAAGTTTTTCCTCTGCTGCCAGACCTCTTTATAGGGTCCAGCAGCAGAGGAATTGCATTTCCCTTGATTTACATTGGACTCGTTACTGTGCGAGTAATCGCTAAGAAACTCGCAGAGTAACGAGTAGCCCGAGTACCCTAATATTTGGCGAGTAGCGAATATTAACGAGTAGACTCGCTCATCCCTAGTTGTAGCGGAAATTAATATACACCAAAACACTCTGTATTCTCGTCAGCATTTGTGTCTTTCCGGTCCACCTGCTGGGATGTAACCTCGAATCTGTAATCTCAGAGTCCAGCTAAAAACCAACTCTTGTCTGCATTCACTTATCATTTTTGTGCGGCAGGAGGGGGTTGTAGCGGAAATTAGTATACGCCAAAACACTCTGTATACTCGTCAGCATTTGTGTCTGACCGGTCCACCTGCTGGGATGTAACCTCTAATCTGTAATCTCAGATTCCAGCTAAAAACCAACTCATTCTGCACTCATTTACCATTTTTATGCGGCAGGAGAGGGTTGTAGCTCCAATTTATATATGCCAAAACACTCAGTATACTCGTGTCAGCATTTGTCTCTGACCAGTATAGCTGCTGTAATTTATTCTCTGATCTCAGTATCCAGCTCAAAAACAACTGGTCAGCATTTTCAGTTGACAGGCGGGTGCGTTTATCAGTAATGATTCCACCTGCAGCAATAAAAACATGCTCTGAAAAAACGCTAGCGGCAGGGCAGGCCAGGACTTCCAAGGCGTAGAGGGACAATTCCTGCCACGTGTCCAGCTTGGATACCCAATAATTATAAGGCACAGAGGAATCTAGGAGCACGTTCGTACGAACGGCAAGGTATTCCTTTAGCATCTTTACAAACATTGCAGTAGTTGTGACAGTACCCCGCACCTGAGGGCCTGTGCTATGTGAGGGGTTGAGAAAACTCTCCCAGATATTTGAGTGTTCCCCTACCTCTGCTGGATTGGATTTGTGCCTCTCTCGGCCGGATGCCTTGGTTGTCCACCGAACCATGACCTCTGCCACAAGCGTTTTCAGAAGGGAATTTTTTGACTAATTCCGCAACTAGGGCCTTCTGGTAATGCAGCAATTTTGTAGACCTCTCCGCCTTGGGAATAAGAGAAATAAAGTCCTCCTTGTAGCGTGGGACTAAAAGTGTCACCAACAAGTAATGTGTGTCCGCCAAGATGTTAATAACGCGAGGGTCACAAGGCAGGCAGCATCACATAAAGTCAGCCATGTGCGTCAGACTGTTAACAGGCAAGACTTCAGGTCCTCACCAACAGGATGACTGACCATGCTGTCTTCATCCTCCTCCTCCTCCTCTCCCCTGTCCTCTGGCCATTCACGCTGAACCGATGGTATGATGGTTGTGCATGTATTACTGTCAATTCCGCATGAAAGTAGCTCCATTTCTTTATCCTCCTCCTCGTCATAGTCCTCCAATGCACGTTGGGATGAGATGAGGCTGGGCTGTGTGTAAGCACCCCGTACGGTTTATTGCTCCAACTCATCATACTCCGCCTGCAATGCATCATCTTTGATTTTGAGCAGACAGCGTTTTAGAAGACAGAGAAGCGGGATGGTGACGCTAATGATGGCGTCATCGCCCCTCACCATCTTGGTGTAGTCCTCAAAGTTTTGGGGGACAGTACATATGTCGGACATCCATGTCCAATCCTGAGGTCTTATGTGTGAAGTTTGAACCATATACCGACGGCCTAGTTTATGCAGGTAGTCAACAACTGCCATCTTCTGCTTAGAAATCCTGACCAACATGTGCAGTGTGGAATTCCAATGCGTGGAGACATCATACACCAGTCTGTGAGTCAGAAGCTGCAAACGCTGCTGAAAGCTGGCAATGGTGGCTGAAGCAGTAGGTGACTTTCTAAAATGGTCACACAGGCGGCGTACTTTTACGAACAGATACAATAGCAGCTCCAGGTAGGATTTACGAAACTGCTGAACCACGAGGTTGAGCACATGGGTCACGCATGGAACATGTGTCAGCTCGCCTTGCCTCAGAGCCGCCACCAGGTTCCAGCCATTGTCACACATGACCATGCCTAGCTGTAGGTTAAGCGGTGTGAGCCAGTGATCTGCCTGCTGTTTCAGAGCTTTCCACAACTCTTCAGCATTGTGGGGTTTGTCACCTACGCATATTAGCTTAAGCACAGCCCTGTTGACGCTTAGCCAAGGCAGTGCTGCAGTGCTTCCAGCTTGGGACTGGTGTAGAGGGTGAAGTGGAGGAGGAGGAGGCTGAGGATCATGACGTTCCAGAGCTGTACACTTTGGGTAAAACCCTGACTGAGTTAGGGCCTGCAATCCTTGGTTTCGGAAGGACGTGTTCCGTCCCAAGCTCAAACTGGGTCCTGGCTTCCAGAATATTAACCCAGTGTGTCGACTGTGAGATGTACCGCCCCTGCCCACAAGCACTTGTCCACATGTCCGTGGTTATGTGGACTATTCCGGAAACTACATAGTTAAGGGCACGTGTAACGTTTTGTGACACCTGCTTACACCGGGAGAAATAGTGGAGGTTGGGGTCCGCGTAACGTGGGACGGCCGCCGCCATCAGAACGCAGAATGCTTCTGTCTCCACTAGCCTAAAAGGCAACATTTCCAGCGCAAGCAGTCGCGAAATGTGCGAATTTAGAAGTGTGGCATGTGGGGGGTTGGCAGTATATTTGCGCTTGCGTTCCAAAGATTGGTGTATGGACAACTGAACGCTGCTCTGGGACAAGAATGTGGTTGATGATGGTGGTATTTCTGCTTGTGCAACTACAGGTGCAGTACAGGAGGCATCTAAGCATGCAGTATGGACAGGGGATTGGCTTGCATGCACAACAGTGGAAGATGCAGTGGTGTCACACGCAGACGCTGCTCCTGGACTCTGGTGTACATCCCACAAAGTTGGGTGCTTTGCTGACATGTGCCTGATCATGCTGGTTGTGGTCAGGCTGCTAGTTTTACTACCCGTGCTGATGCTGGCATGGCAGGTGTTGCAAATAGCCTTTTTGGAATTATCTGCAGACACCTTAAAAAACAGCCAGACTCAGGAAGACCTAACAGTTGTACTGGCAACTTCTGTCATGTTGTTGTTCCGGGGAACGGTTGCCTGCCTTCTGCCTTCGGCCACCACCCTGCTTCTTCCGGCCTGTTGTGATGCTACGCCTCCCTCCCCCCTGTGCACTGCTGTCCTCAATCTGCATGTCCTCCTGCCAGGTTGGGTCAGTTACTGGATCATCCACCACGTCGTCTTCCACTTCCGCATCCTAGTCCTCCTCCTGACTTTCTGGCAATTGTGTCTCATCATCATCCATCTCTTGTTGAGACACGTTCCCACCGTTGCCTTCATGAGACCGTGGCTGCTCAAATATTTGGGCATCGGTACATATGATCTCCTCATGACCCACTTCAAGTGGAGTTGGCGAGAGGCCAGAATCTAAGTATGGATAAGTGAACACCTCTTCAGCGTGTCCAAGTGTGGGATCAGTTATGTCCGGGGCTGGTCACTCGGCATGGTGGGAGGAAGGAGGATCAGGGTGTGGAATGTGCGGTCCAGTCTCACGGCTGCTGACCCTTGACCGTGTGGAAGACAGGGTGTTTGTGGTGGTGCCAAACTGACTGGAAGCATTATCCGCTATCCAACTAACAACCTGTTGACTCTGGTCTTGGTTTAATAGTGGTGTACTGCTGCGGTCCCCTACAAATTGGGACAGGAAGGTCGAGCGAGATGATGTGGGCATTTGTCGTGGCGCAATTCGAGCTTGCACATGGCCTCAGCCTCTGCATGCACCACCATCACGTCCAGTTCCTTGTCCCTTGCCATCGGCCTTGTGCATTTTCAATGGTGTGCTGCCTGTATACAGCTAAATGAAGGTGTCCAAAAGATGGTTTTTAGCTGGACACTGAGATGACAGATTTGAGATTAAACTACAGCAGGTATACTGGTCGGTCACAAATGCTGAGATGGGTATACTGAGTGTTTTGGCGTGAACAAATTGGAGCTACAACCCCCTCCAGCCTCAAAAAATGGTTAATGAAGGTGGACAGGCTGACTCTGATCAAGATGAACAAGGGTTGGATTGGGCCTGACTTCACCACACCACCACCAAATGATAGCGTAATCTAAAGTCATAGGCATTGCATTTTTTGTGCGGGTAAATTGCCATGCCCCTCCTCACACCCACACATGGGTACACACTTCATGACTTTGGCTACTTCTCCTCATCCGCCACCATCATATCATCAGTGCGACCGTGGTCCATGATGCCATGAAAACATAATTTATTTACATCATATTTATGATGATGATGACCCTAACCGTTAAAAAGTTAGACAGTAGTTTCATGTATACCCCCCAGGGGTAAATGTTTTAGTTCATACTTAGAGAATTGGCAGGAGACCCGCTCCTTTGTAATGGGAACAATATTTAGAGGCTCTCCTCCATGTTTCTTCCCATGGGCATCACAATGCCTCCCAATTTTTTGCAGCCCTTCCTAGGGAAAACTATGGAATACCCACTTCCTAATAATGGGAACCATATTTAAGTAGACCCTCATCCACGTCTCTATCCAGGGGCATTGAAGTGCCTCCCAACTTTTGGCAGCCCTGCCTAGGGCAATACTACAAAAGACCCACTTACTTATAATGGGCACATTATTTAAAGAGGCCTCCATGCACCTCTCTATCCAAGGGCATTGAAGTGCCTCACAATTTTTGGTAGCTCTGCCTAGGGCAATACTACAAAAGACCCCCTTCCTTATAATGGGCACATTATTTAAAGAGGCCCTCATGCACTTCTCCATCCAGGGGCATTGGAGTGCCTCCCAATGTTTAGCAGCCCTGCCTAGGGCAATGCTACAAAAGACAAACTTCCTTAAAATGGCCACAATATTTAAAGAGGCCCTCAAGCACGTCTCTTTCCAGGGGCAGTGGGGTGCCTCCCAATTTTTGGCTGCCCTGCCAAAGGGCAATACTACAAAAGACCCACTTCCTTAAAATGGGCACATTATTTAAAGAGGCCTTTATGTACGTCTTTTCCCAGGGGCATCGGAGTGGCACACAATTTTTTTTTTTTAAATCTTTCATGTATTCCAAAATATTAACATACACCAACTCTGTCTCACAAGTGGGTATGAGCCCTTAATATTTTCTCCAGGAAAATCCATTTTGGTTTCATTTTGTAACGTTTTCTTGAGAGTCTGTAAAAGTGGCGTATTACTCTGACAATATTGTTCACAGCAGTGACCTTGGAGTCTGAAATGCTTACAGGGGTCTTCCCCATGCTGTTCCCATGTCATGTGAGCACTGTTCTGATACTTTTGTGACATTTTTAGGGTTTATCCATGCTGCCAGGGTTCATGCCAGAAAAATACTCGGGTCTCCCATAGGATAACATTGGGCTCAGTGCTTGGGCCGAGTACACGAGTATCTTGGGATGCTTGGCCCGAGCTTCGAGCACCCAAGCATTTTAGTACTCGCTCATCTCTAGTCACAAATGATGAAACAACAATTATTCAACACTACTACACTGGGAATATGAATATAGTTTGTTCTACATGCAACTCTCTAAATTCTATTGATGAAAAACCATCTGACAATAAGTTTACTCAATGCTGCCAAAAAGAGAAAGTTATGTTACCGAAACTTCACTACTCAAATCTGTTTGAGCAATTGATGAAAGGAACGCATCAACACAGTAGAAATTTTATGGACAATATCAGAAGCATCAACAGTTCTCATGCGTTTGCTTCATTTGGTGCCAACATTGCACCACCCCCTGGATTCGGACTGTATTGTTTTAAAATTCATGGCCAGATCTATCACCGCACTGGAACACTTTACTCAGAAATAGGACAACCACCAAAATGTGCACAATTATACATCCTTGATGCAAATGAGGCAACAGAACAAAGTATGATTCTGAAAGAAAACGAAAAATGTAATGCTGAACTGAGGAATCTCATTGCCATACATTTACAACAAATCAACCCATTTGCTGCCGCATATCTCATGCTAAAAGAGGTTGAAGATGAGGAGCAACAGAGGGCTACACAAAATGGAACTGAAATGTCTTCTATTGTCATGGCAATTAAATAAGAACGTACACAAGATCCCTGACGTTATAACAAACCACATATAAGTGAGGTTGCAGTTGTTTTTCAAAACGATGATGGATAGCCTCCTTTTCAAAGGGATATATTAGTCCATCTTAAGCCAGACCTTAACAACCCTTTGCTTCCTAAGACACAGCGAATTAGCATTTTACACAGCAACCTTGATGCTCTTCTATATCCGCTATTCTTTCCAAGAGGTGATCAAGGGTGGCATGAAAACCTACACCAGCAAGGCACTTTAAGACGAATTACACAACTGCAGTACTACAGTTTTCTTTTGTCTGTACGAAATTACTTCAATCCTATTTTAAACGGTGGCAAACTGACACAACAGTACTTAATCAACACATACGTTAAAATTGAAGCTAATCGCCTAAATTTTATACGAATGAACCAAAAACAACTTAAAGTTGTAGACTACTGCGTTCTTTAAGAACATTTGCAAAACCAATCAATTCAAAAGGGAATTCCCATTGGAAAAACAGTAATTCTCCCGTTGTCGTTTGAAGGTAGCCCCCGCAACATGCAACACCGGCGAGCACACATCGATTACATTGTTCACAAAAAAAAATTATAAATAACTCATGGATAGTCCCATACAACCCGTACTTATCAAAACGCTACAACAGTCACATCAAAGTAGAAATCTGCGCTTCAATAAAAAGTGCCAAATATCTTTTCAAGTACATCTACAAGGGCCATGACAAAGCTAATTTTGAAATACAACAGACAACAGTCAATCACGATGAATCATCAACTTTTCTTGACTCAAGATATGTGAGTGCTCCAGAAGCTGCTTGGAGGATATTTGCATTTCCAATGCATTCACAGTCCCATGCCATTATACGTTTAGCTATCCATTTACCTAATCAACAACAGCTT
The DNA here is from genome assembly GCA_033576535.1 of Allobates femoralis. NCBI lineage: Eukaryota > Metazoa > Chordata > Amphibia > Anura > Aromobatidae > Allobates > Allobates femoralis. The sequence goes on along the minus strand of JARQOC010000003.1, from coordinate 395,005,493 downwards.
TATTTCTATGAAAATTGCCAAGTTGAAGATGCCCCAAAAACTTTCAGCATGACGTCAACATTAATGCAATGGTTTTGGCTGAACCAACGTGACGACAACGCAAGGCAGTATTTCTATTGCGAGATTCCATAGCATCACGTTTGGAATAAAACTTGGAAGCCAAGACAACGAGCAGTTAGCAAAATAATTGGATGCATGTATATTGTTAGTGTCAAGGATCAAGAAAGATATTACCTTCGGCTGTTACTGCTGCATGTCAAAGGAGCTACAAGTTATGATTATTTGAAAACAATTAACGAAGTATTGCACGATATATTTAAAGCTGCAGACTTTTATTGGATGATACTGTTCGGACACTTACTTTAGAAGACGCAGTTACCCTACATATGCCTAAGCAACCTCGCCTATTGTTTGCCTACTTCTGTGTATTTGGACCACCTACAAATACCGCTCTACTTTGGACAAATTTCAAAGAACATCTAATCGAGGATTACTGCTTACTAGTGATGAGCGAGTACTAAAATGCTCGGGTGCTCGAAGCTCGGGCCGAGCATCCCAAGATACTCGTGTACTCGGCCCGAGCACCGAGCCCAATGTTATCCTATGGGAGACCCGAGTATTTTTATGAAATGACTGCCGGCAGCATGTAGAAACCCTAAACATGTCACAAAAGTCTCAGAAGAGTGCTCAAATGACATGGCAACACTATGGGGAAGACCCCTGTAAGCATTTCTCACTCAAAAGTCATAGCTGTGAACAATGTTGTCTGAGTTTCACGCCAATTTTACGGAGTCACCAGAAAACCTTCCAAAATGACACCAAAATGAATATTCAGGGTGGAAATGTTAAGGGCACATACCCAATAGTGAGACACAGCTGGTGTATGTTACTTTTTGTGATTACATGTAAGATTTCACGTGAAAACATTGTGCAGCACTCCGATGTCCCTGAGAAGCGACGCACATGAAGCCCTGTCTTGACATAATGTGCCCATTTTGAGGAAGTGGGTCTATTGTAGTATTTTCCTTTGCCACGGCAGTCCAAAATTGGGAGGTTCAACAATGCCCCTGGATACAGACGTGCAGGAGGGCCTGTAAACCTGAAGTGGGTGAATTATACTATAGCCCTTTGGCAGGGCAGCCAAAAATTGGGAGGTTCAACAATGACCCATGCATACAGACATGCATGAGGGCCTGTAAACCTCAAGTGGGTGTATTGTAGTATAGCCCTTTGGCAGGGCAGCCAAAAATTGGGAGGCTCCACATTGTCCCTGGATAGAGACGTGCAGGAGGGCCTGTAAACCTCAAGTGGGTGTATTGTAGTATAGCCCTTTGGCAGGGCAGCCAAAAATTGGGAGGTTCAACAATGACCCATGCATACAGACATGCATGAATGAGGGCCTGTAAACCTCAAGTGGGTGTATTGTAGTATAGCCCTTTGGCAGGGCAGCCAAAAATTGGGAGGTTCAACAATGACCCATGCATACAGACATGCATGAATGAGGGCCTGTAAACCTCAAGTGGGTGTATTGTAGTATAGCCCTTTGGCAGGGCAGCCAAAAATTGGGAGGTTCAACAATGACCCATGCATACAGACATGCATGAGGGCCTGTAAACCTCAAGTGGGTGTATTGTAGTATAGCCCTTTGGCAGGGCAGCCAAAAATTGGGAGGTTCAACAATGACCCATGCATACAGACATGCATGAGGGCCTGTAAACCTCAAGTGGGTGTATTGTAGTATAGCCCTTTGGCAGGGCAGCCAAAAATTGGGAGGCTCCACATTGTCCCTGGATAGAGATGTGCATGAGGGCCTCAAAACATTTTTCCCATTGAAAAGGAGTGGGTCTCCTGTCGTTGTAATGCCCATTCGAAAAAATTTACCACTGGGGTTATACCTGAAACAACAGGCTAACTATTGTAACGGTCATCATGGTGGCACATGAGGAGAAGGAGGAGCAGTCCAGCGATTAGCCAAAGTCCAGAAGTGTGTACCCATGGGTAAGTGGAGGTACATGGCAAATTCCCATAACAAAATTTAAATTCCGCTGTCATTTGTTGGTGGTGTGGTGAAGTCTGGCCCAATCCAACCCTTGTTCATCTTGAACAGAGTCAACCTGTCAGCATTTTCAGTTGACAGGCGGGTGCGTTTATCAGTAATGATTCCACCTGCAGCACTGAAAACACGCTGTGACAAAACGCTAGCGGCAGGGCAGGCCAGGACTTCCCAGGCGTAGAGAGCCAATTCATGCCACGTGTCCAGCTTGGAGACCCAATAATTGTAAGGCACAGAGGAATCTCGCAGTACAGTTGTTCGATCCGCAAGGTACTCCTTCAGCATCTGGCCAAACTTAGCATTTCTTGTGGCACTACCCCGCACCTCAGGGGCTGTGGTACGTGAGGGGCTGAGAAAACTGTCCCACATCGTAAAGACTGTTCCCCTACCTCTGGCGGATTGGACTTGTGCCCCTCTCGGCCGTACGCCTTGGTTGTCCACCGATTCCTGACCTATGCCGCTAGCGTTTTGTGAGGAGAATGCTTTGCCTACTTCCGTGACTATGGCCTTCTGGAACTGCTGCATTTTGGCTGACCTCTCCGCCTCAGGAATGAAAGACATAAAGTTCTCCTTGTACCGTGGGTCTAAGAGTGTTGCCAACCAGTACTGATTGTCGGCCAAGATGTTGTGAACGCGAGGGTCATGAGCCAGGCAGCTTACCATAAAGTCAGCCATGTGCGCCAGACTCTTAACAGCCATCACTTCAGTATCCTGACCAACACGATGACTGAACATGCTGTCTTCCTCCTCCTCCTCTTCATCTCCCCTGTCCTCTGGCCAGCCACGCTGAAGCGAGGGTATGACTGGTGTGCATGTCATATCCTCATTTTGGCCAGAGAGTTGCTCCATGTCTTCATCCTCCTCCTCCTCGTCATAGTCCTCCACTGCACGTTGTGATAAGATGAGGCTGGGCTGTGTGTTATCACCCACACCAACTAATGTTTCTTGCTCCAAGTCATCGCGCTCCGCCTGCAAAGCATCCTCTTTGTTTTTCAGCAGAGACCGTTTTAGAAGGCAGAGTAGCGGTATGGTGACGCTAATAATGGTGTCATCGCCGCTCACCATCTTGGTGGAGTCCTCAAAGTTTTGGAGGACGGTACATAGGTCGGACATCCATCTCCACTCCTCAGGTATTATGTGTGGAGTTTGACGGCTTAGGTGATGCAGGTAGTCAACAACTGCCCTCTTCTGCTCACATATCCTGACCAACATGTGCAGAGTTGAATTCCAACGCGTGGGGACATCACACACCAGTCTGTGGGCCGGAAGACGCAAACGGCGCTGAAAGCCGGCAAGGCCGGCTGAAGCAGCAGGTGACTTGCGAAAATGTGCAGACAGGCGGCGAACTTTTACCAGCAGATCAGACAGCTCTGGGTATGACTTTAGAAACCGCTGAACCACCAGGTTGAGCACATGGGCCACGCATGGAACATGCGTCAGCTGGCCTCGCCTCAAAGCTGCCACCAGGTTCTGGCCATTGTCACACACGACCTTTCCTGGCTTTAGGTTCAGAGGTGTGAGCCAGTGATCTGACTGCTGTTTCAGAGCTGTCCACACCTCTTCTGCATTGTGGGGTTTGTCACCTATGCATATTAGCTTCAGCACAGCCTGTTGCCACTTCGCAGAAGCAGTGCTGCAGTGCTTCCAGCTTGGGACTGGTGTGGAGGGTAAAGTGGATGAGGATGTGCAAGAGGAGGAGGAGGAGGCTGAGGAGCATGACATTCCGGAGCTGTAGAGTGTGGGTGGAACCCTGACTTAGGTAGGGCCTGCAATCCTTGGTGTGGGAAGGACGTGTTCCGTCCCTCGCTCAGACTGGGTCCCAGCTTCCACAATATTAACCCAGTTTGCCGTCAAGGAGATGTAGCGGCCTTGCCCACAAGCACTTGTCCACGTGTCTGTGGTTAGGTGGACTTTGGCTGAAACAGCGTTGTTCAGGGCACGTGTGATGTTTTGGGACACGTGGATATGCAATGCGGGGACGGCACATCCGGAGAAATAGTGGCGGCTGGGGACCGAGTAACGTGGGACAGCAGCCACCAGGTCTCCACCAGCCGGAAAAGGTAACATTTCTAGCGCAAGCAGTCGCGAAATGTGATAATTTAGGACTGTGGCATGTGGGGCGTTGGCAGCGTATTTGCGCCTGCGTTCAAAGGTTTGCTGAATGGATAATTGAACGCTGCGCTGGGACAAGGATGTGCTTGATGGTGGTGTTATTTGGGCGTGGAAAACGTCGGGTGCAGGGCCGGAGGCTTGTTCGCAGCCAGCATGGACGGGGGATTGGCTCGCACGCACAACACGCGAAGACGTAGCAGTGACATCAGCAAGCACCGCTCCTCGACTCTGTTTTACTTCCCACAAAGTCGGGTGCTTGGCTGACATGTGCCTGATCATGCTGGTGGTGGTCAGGCTGCTAGTTTTCGTACCCCTGCTGATGCTGGCATGCCAGGTGTTGCAAATGGCCTTTTTAGAGTCATCTGGAGCCAACTTAAAAAACTGCCAGACTCGGGAAGACCTAACATTTGCACAGGCACCTTGTGTCGTGTTGTTGTTCCGGGGAACGGTTGCCTGCCTTCTGCCTGCGGACACGACCCTGCTTCTTACTGCCTGTTGGGAAGCTACGCCTCCCTCCCCCTGTGCACTGCTGTCCTCGCTCTGCATATCCTCCTGTCAGGTTGGGTCAGCTACTGGATGATCCACCACGTCGTCTTCCTCTTCCACACCCTGGTCCTCCTCCTGACTTCCTGGCAATTGTGTCTCATCATCATCCACCCCTTGTTGAGACACGTTGCCAACGTTCCCTTCGTGAGAACGTGGCTGCTCAAATATTTGGGCATCTGTACATACCATCTCATAACTCACTTCAACAGTGTGCGAATGGATACATGAACAGCTCTTCCGAGTGTCCTAGTGTGGGATCAGTAATGTCCGTGGACGGGTACTCGGCCTGGTGGTAGGAAGGAGGATCAGGTTGGGAAATGTGCGGTGCAGTATCACGGCTACTGACACTTGACCGTGTGGAAGACAGGGTGTTTATGGAGGTGCCAATCTGACTTGAAGCATTATCCGCTATCCAAGTAACAACCTGTTGACACTGGTCTTGGTTCAAGAGCGGTGTACTGCTGCGGGCCCCAAGAATTTGGGACAGGACGTGCGAGCGAGTAGATGTGCCACTTTGTTGTTGCGAAATTAGTGCTTGCATACGACCTCGGCCTCTGCCTGCACCACCATCACATCCACTTCCTTGTCCCTTGCCAACGCCCTTGCGCATTTTTCCTGTATACAGCTACAACAGTCTGGTGACTGTTCTAGTCACAGGAAAGCTGGATATTAGACCCTGCCTCTTTAGAGCTAGTCAATTACAACAGTCTGGTGACTGTTCTGGTCACAGGAAAGCTGGATATTAGACCCTGCCTCTTTAGAGCTAGTCAATTACAACAGTTTGGTGACTGTTCTGGTCACAGGAAAGCTGGATATTAGACCCTGCCTGTATAGAACTAGTCAAGTACAACAGTCTGGTGACTGTTCTGGTCACAGAAAAGCTGGATATTAGACCCTGCCTCTTTACAGCTAGTCAATTACAACAGTCTGGTGACTGTTCTGGTCACAGGAAAGCTGGATATTAGACCCTGTCTCTTTACAGCTAGTCAAGTACAACAGTCTGGTGACTGATCTGGTCACAGGAAAGCTGGATATTAGACCCTGCCTCTTTAGAGCTGGTCAATTACAACAGTCTGGTGACTGTTCTGGTCACAGGAAAGCTGGATATTAGACCCTGCCTGTATAGAACTAGTCAAGTACAACAGTTTGGTGACTGTTCTGGTCACAGAAAAGCTGGATATTAGACCCTGCCTCTTTACAGCTAGTCAATTACAACAGTCTGGTGACTGTTCTGGTCACAGGAAAGCTGGATATTAGACCCTGCCTCTTTAGAGCTGGTCAATTACAACAGTCTGGTGACTGTTCTGCTCACAGGAAAGCTGGATATTAGACCCTGCCTCTTTACAGCTAGTCAATTACAACAGTCTGGTGACTGTTCTGGTCACAGGAAAGCTGGATATTAGACCCTGCCTCTTTACAGCTAGTCAATTACAACAGTCTGGTGACTGTTCTGGTCACAGGAAAGCTGGATATTAGACCCTGCCTCTTTACAGCTAGTCAATTACAACAGTCTGGTGACTGTTCTGGTCACAGGAAAGCTGGATATTAGACCCTGCCTCTGTAGAGCTAGTCAATTACAACAGTCTGGTGACTGTTCTGGTCACAGGAAAGCTGGATATTAGACCCTGCCTCTTTACAGCTAGTCAATTACAACAGTCTGGTGACTATTCTGGTCACAGGAAAGCTGGATATTAGACCCTGCCTGTATACAGCTAGTCAGCTACAACAGTCTGGTGACTGTTCTGGTCACAGGGAAGCTGGATTTTAGACTCTGCCTGTATACAGCTAGTCAGCTACAACAGTCTCCTGACTGTTCTGGTCACAGTAAAGCTGGATTTTAGACCCTGCCTGTATACAGCTAGTCAGCTACAACAGTCTCCTGACTGTTCTGGTCACAGGAAAGCTGGATATTAGACCCTGCTTGTATACAGTTAGTCAGCTACAACAGTCTCCTGAGGACTGTTCTGGTCACTGTAAAGCTTGGACTCCGATCTGGATCACCCTGCCTATTTCCTCCTAGATTAGTCCTGAGAAGGACTGTTGTGGTCAGCAGCAGTTTGCAGCCCTGCTCCGGATCTACCTATGAGGGCCGCAAATCTGTCCCTAAGCAGCAGCAGACACTCTCCCTACACTCACTGTCTGGATGGATGTGTGCAGAGCACATCGTGGCCGGGTCTTATAAAGGCTCGGTCACGCTGTGCGGGTCGGCCAATCACTGCAATGCCACAACTAACAGGGCTGTGGCTTTGCAGTGACTGCCAGCCAATCCCTGCATGTGGGCTGGCTCTCTAAAGAGCACCAACATGCAGGGATGAGGACTCCGAGTACAGCACGAGTATCGCGAGATTACTCGGTACTCGCCGAGTAGCCCAAGTACAGTGATACTCGTGCGAGTACCGAGTAGTCACAAGCATACTCGCTCATCACTACTGCTTACGTCTTCACAACAAAAGTGGAGATTGTCAAAATTGCCAATTTTATGCCATTCGAGATGTCCAAAATATCTTACTACTGCATGGAAAAACATTTTCAGATTTTAATTTGCCACAGTCTGCAACTCAAGTTCCACAACTTCCAGAGTATGATGAAGCTTACCAATTATTATTGGCAACACAGAAAATAAACTCCTTAAATGAACAACAACGTATTGCATATGATACTATTGTGAGTGCCAAAAAAAAACAAGCAGATGCAAGGACAAAATGTTTCTTTATTGACGGTCCAGGAGGAAGCGGTAAAACATACCTATATGAAGTTTTAATGCATCACATTAGAGGGTTGGGAAAAGTCGTATTGCCATCGGCTACAACAGGTATTGCAGCAAATCTTTTGCAAGGAGGTCGCACTATGCATTCACTCTTTGGGATACCAGTTCCTGTCAACGAATTTTCAGTTTCCAGAATAAAACGAGGCACATTTGCTGGAAAACAGTTAAACACATCTTTTGATACTTGATGAGTGCACCATGGCATCCAAATATGCTTTGACCTTAATTGACAGACTACTGCGTGAAGTAATGACTACAAATGTTGCTGAAAAGAATGAAATTCCGTTTGGAGGTAAAGTTTTTGTCATTGGTGGAGATTTTAGGCAATGTCTTCCAGTTATACCAAATGGAACCAGAACAGATGTTATTGAGTCCAGATTAAAAATGGCTGATCTTTGGAAACAGTTTACTCAACTCCAACTAATTAACAACATGTGATCTTCAGACCCAGAGTACATCAATTGGTTTCTTAAACTTGGTAACGATGAACTTAGCAATGAACACAATCTTGGAGAAGATATTATTGAAATACCAGAAGACATGTTGTGCACTGACTACATTGTAACCTATGTTTTTGGACAACTCATTGAAATTGATGTGAACGACCAAACCAGTGTTGAGAGGGCCTCTTCCCATGCATTTCTCTGTCCCAAGAACGATGACGTGGCTCTGCTAAATGCCCGTGTGATGGATAGTATAAGCTGTACACAAGTGATGATTCAGTGGATGTAGATAATGAAAATGAACGAGAGCATTATCCAGTTGAATTTTTAAATAGTCTTACAAAATCAGGAATGCCATCTTGCAGACTACAACTAAAAGTTGGAACAATTGTAATGTTGCTTCGGAATCTAAATACAAAAAATGGTCTATGTAATGGAACTCGCCTTATTGTTACTGGACTCCATTCCCACCTAATTGAAGCAAGAGTCATCAGTGGATCAGCAAAAGGAGACGAAGTGTTTATTCCACGCATTGATTTATGTCCTTCAGATACAGGTCTTCCATTTAGGCTTTGGCGTCGACAGTTTCCAGTAAAAACAGCTTTTGCCATGACTATAAACAAGTCACAAGGTCAAATTCTACACCGTGTTGGCATATATCTACCGGAGCCAGTTTTTGGTCATGGACAACTATACGTTGCATTTTCTAGAGTTAAAATAAGATCCAAGTGCAAGGTGCCAGTTCTTGATACCCCTTTACAAGGACATTTGCTTACAGATAGTCCAAAGGTTTTCACAAGAAATGTGGTGTACAAAAATATTTTAGGTTGATTACATTCAATGATAATGTATATATTGTACCGGGAAAATGCTGAATATTCATTGCATTATTAGTCTGTTACATAGATATTTAATATATACAAATAGATACATAAATAGATAGATAGATAAACACATAGATATAAAATGCAAAAAAAAAAAAATAGATGGACAGATGCACAAATAAATAAATCTAAATACATAGATAATACATAGCTAGATAACAGATGGATAGATAGATAGATAGATAGATAGATAGATAGAAAATGCAAAAAAAAATATATGATAGATGCACAAATAAATAGATCTAAAATACATAGATAATACATAGCTAGATAACAGATAGATATGACATAGGTATACATTAATACATAGGTGTGATAAATTTATAGATATTTTATATAGTAAGGTGATCACACGTTAAGTATAAGAGGGGAAATGTGTATCATCCAAATTGCTACATTTGGTGATATTAACCCAGATGTACTGTTCCAGTATCATAGATGCTGAAAAACTTAATTTATCTTCAACAGGGCTGGGTTTTTGTGAACAGCTAAAGAGATTGGCGGACGGCTGTTCGCCAGATCTCCATCTCAAGGTGTGGTCTATACACATAGATAGATACATACATACATAGATAAAACATGCATAGAGAGATGATAAATAAATATAGCATACATAGACGATAGACACATAGTTAGATGATAGATACAGTGCCTACAAGTAGTATTCAACCCCTGCAGATTTAGCTGGTTTGATAAGATGCCAATAAGTTAGAGCCTTCAAACTGCAAACGAGAGTAGGATTTATTAACAGAAGCATAAATCTTACAAACCAAAAAGTTATGCTGCTCAGTTGAATTTTTTATAAATTTTAAACATAAAAGTGTGGGTCAATTATTATTCAACCCCTAGGTTTAATATTTTGTGGAATAACCCTTGTTTGCAATTACAGCTAATAATCGTCTTTTATAAGACCTGATCAGGCCGGCACAGGTCTCTGGAGTTATCTTGGCCCACTCCTCCATGCAGATCTTCTCCAAGTTATCTAGGTTCTTTGGGTGTCTCATGTGGACTTTAATCTTGAGCTCCTTCCACAAGTTTTCAATTGGGTTAAGGTCAGGAGACTGACAAGGCCACTCCAACACTTTGATTTTTTCCCTCTTGAACCAGGCCTTGGTTTTCTTGGCTGTGTGCTTTGGGTCGTTGTCTTGTTGGAAGATGAAATTACGACCCATCTTAAGATCCTTGATGGAGGAGCGGAGGTTCTTGGCCAAAATCTCCAGGTAGGCCGTGCTATCCATCTTCCCATGGATGCGGACCAGATGGCCAGGCCCCTTGGCTGAGAAACAGCCCCACAGCATGATGCTGCCACCACCATGCTTGACTGTAGGGATGGTATTCTCGGGGTCGTATGCAGTGCCATCCAGTCTCCAAACGTCACGTGTGTGGTTGGCACCAAAGATCTCGATCTTGGTCTCATCAGACCATAGAACCTTGAACCAGTCTGTCTCAGAGTCCTCCAAGTGATCATGAGCAAACTGTAGACAAGCCTTGACATGACGCTTTGAAAGTAAAGGCTCGTCTGGAACGGAGACCATTGCGGTGGAGTACGTTACTTATGGTATTGACTGAAACCAATGTCCCCACTGCCATGAGATCTCCCTGGAGCTCCTTCCTTGTTGTCCTTGGGTTAGCCTTGACTCTTCGGACAAGCCTGGCCTCGGCACGGGAGGAAACTTTCAAAGGCTGTCCAGGCCGTGGAAGGCTAACAGTAGTTTCATAAGCCTTCCACTTTCGGATGATGCTCCCAACAGTAGAGACAGGTAGGCACAACTCCTTGGAAAGGGTTTTGTACCCCTTGCCAGCCTTGTGACCCTCCACGATCTTGTCTCTGATGGCCTTGGAATGCTCCTTTGTCTTTCCCACGTTGACCATGTATGAGTGCTGTTAACAAGTTTGGGGAGAGTCTTAAATAGTCAGAAAAGGCTGGCAAAAGAGATAATTAATCCACACATGTGAAGCTCATTGCTATTTGTGCCTGAACTACTTCTTAATACTTTAGGGGAACCAAACAGAATTCTGGTGGTTTGAGGGGTTGAATAATAAATGACCTTCTGAATTAACTTTTAACGCTTTAAAAAAAAAAAAATTAATAAATAAATAAATAAATTTTTTTGTGGCACTGCATTTCCCACTTCCAGGCTGATCTACAGTCCAAATGTCACAATGCCAAGTTAATTCCGCATGTGTCAACCAGCTAAATCTGCAGGGGGTTGAATACTACTTGTAGGCACTGTACATATCGTGTATTCATTACATTACTCTTAAATCTTCATAAATAAACTACATACATATTCTAGAATACCCGATGTGTTAGAATCGGACCACCATCTAATTGAAAATAAAGCCAGTGATAGAGGACATCCTGGTCTAGTTCCTCTATTGGTAAATATAGGCTCAGGGGAGGTAGATGGCAGCTTTAGGTATGCAATTAGTAGAGATGAGCCACCACCCTAGTGTTCGATTTCGATTTGTCGAATTGGGGGTGTGTTCGCAGAATGTTCGTCGAATGTTCGTCAAACACCGTGAAACACTGTCGAACACCATTGAAAACAATGGCAGGCAAACACAAACACATACAAACACATTCTAAGGTGTTCAAAAGGTGACAAACTACTCAGAAGACACAAACACACATAGAAAAATGACAATTACATATAAAAATGGGAAAAGAAAAGAGCTGGATGAGTAAAAGGAGGAGGAGACACAGATATAGGCATGTCATGCCCTTCTAAAAACGTCAAACACATTTAGGGGACTCCAACAAGAGTCTCCATTTTTTCCTAAAATTTGGGCACAGACACCACTTAAGTGGCATCAATTGCCCCACAGTTACAAACTTTAAATGGTTACTGTCATGAAGCACAATAAAAAATCCACAAGCCTTTAGTCTCCCCAGGATGATGCAGGGGTAGAAAAGTCCTTGCGGATCCATGGCTTGTTCATCTTGATGAACATTACTCAGTCCACATTCTGGCTGGATAGACGTGTGCACTTATATGTCAGCACACCACCAGCAGCGCTGAAGACACGTTCTGAGAGAGCGCTAGCTGCGGGGCACGACAGGATCTCCAAGGCGTGAGTGGGGAACTCAAGCCATTTTTCCTGCTTGGAAGGCCAAAATGAGCAAGACCCCAGTTCCCCAGTCATGGCATCGATGTTCACTTGGAGATACTCCTGTGAGATTCACCCTGTGTACTACTGGTGTTTTGTGGAAAAGCCGATCAAAGACTGTGTAACAGCATCTGCTGATACTCCTGCATCCCTTTCTATGGCAGGAATTATTTCGCCAAATTTTGTCTTGTACCAGGGATCTAAGAGTGTCGCAACCCAGTAGTCGGCATTACTTCTAATTCGGACAATCCGAGGGTCATGTTGCAGGTAGTGCAGCAAGAAGGTGCTCATGTGTCTTGCGCATCCAGGAGGACCATGTCCTTGTTGTGTTGGTGGCGGCGAGGTGAGAATCATGCTTCCTTCCTCTGCCATCTCTCCCCAACCTCACACAACAGAAATGTGATCAAGGTCTCCCTCATCTGCCGAGTCTTCCATGCACATCACCAGTTCGTCCTCCATTTCTTCCAGGGCTCCTGCACCTTCCTCAACAGTTTGGCTGCTACCATTCGACCTCATTAATCCCTCTCCCCCACCCTCCCATGCCTGCCGTCTTGGTGCTGCAGACCGTGAGGACCTTGGTGATCTTGTTATCCCTTCCGCATAGGACTCCTCTTGTACTTCCTCCACCTCCTCTTGTCCCTCCACTTGGCTCCAAATACTGTTTAGAGTGTGCTCCAGCATGTAGATGACCGGAATAGTCGTGCTGATAATGGCATCATCAGCACTAAACATCTTTGTTGCCATTTCAAAACAGTGTAGAAGGGTGCATAGGTCTTTGATCTAAGACCATTCCAGGAGCGTGATCTGCCCCACCTCTGGATCTCGCTGGCCCAGGCTATACGTCATAACGTATTGTACCAGGGCTCGGCAGTGCTGCCACAGTCACTGCAACATGTGCAGAGTGGAATTCCAGCGTGTCGGCACATCGCATTTCAGCCGGTGAACTGTCAGTCCGAAAGACTTCTGGAGCGATGCAAGTCGTTGAGCTGCAGGATGCGAACGCCGGAAGTGGGCACACAGCAACCGTGCCCTCTGCAGAAGCCCATCTAGGCCGGGATAGTGTGTTAAAAATTGCTGGACAACCAGGTTCAACACGTTAGCCATACAAGGCACGTGTGTCACATTGCCCCGGCGAAGAGCCACACCCAGGTTTGCAGCATTTTCGCACATGACCTTCCCTGGCTACAGGTTGAGTAGAGACAACCATTGCTGAAACTCGGTCTCCAGAGCTGACCCCAACTCCTCAGCTGTGACTCACATTTCACAGACATTTCAAGGTAAACACCGCCTGATGGCTTTGAGCCCTGAGGAGGCAGAAGCAGTGGAGGAACTGCTACTTACCGAGGATTGACGAACAACTCGTGGGGACGGCAGGACTTGTACAGCAGACCCTTCTCCAGCTCTCACCATAGTTACCCAGTACCCAGTCAGTGACATGTAACGCCCCTGTCCATGCTTACTGGTCCAAGTGTCTGTGGTGAAATGCACCCTGTGACACACAGAGTTTCTCAAGGAAGCGGTGATGTTGTCTGCAACATGCTGGTGTAGCGCAGGCACACCTTTCTGGGCATCTGGTACCGCGGCACTGCGATGGACATAAGGTCTCTAAAATCCTCTGTGTCCACCAGGCGGAAAGGCAGCACTTCTGTAACCAACAGCTTGCAGATGGTGAAATTCAACCGCTTAGCTTTATCATGGCTAGGAGAAAATGGTCTTTTACTTGTCCACATCTGAGGGACGGAGGGCTGGCTGCTGTGCTGAGACGGGATTGAGTAGGGTGTCCCCAGCAAACTGCTGGTCTGTGAGGAAGGTACAGGCAGAGATATAATGTTGCCTTTATCCAAAGGTTGTGCTCTTGATGTCTGAGAGAGCTCAACACCAGCAGCATTTTCCACTTCAAAAACATGATGACCTGGCAATCACACTGCCTGTTGCGGGTAAAGAGGTAGAAGGTCTGCATCCAAAAGCATGTGTGACAGCTGTCCGACTCCCCACAATTACAGAGGATGAAGAGCATGCGGTTTCACTTGATGGGGCAGACGGTGGTTGTCCCACCCCGGTAGCCCACATTGTAGCACAGTGAGCTTCCCACTGTGACTTGTGCTTCATATCCATGTGACGGTTCATGCATGAAGTACTCAAACTATTGAGTTTTTGGCCTCTACTCAGAGATTGGTGACAAATCTTACAGATCACATGAGTTGGGTGATCCTTGGCGATGTCAAAAAAAGCCCAGGCTAGGCAAGGCTTAGAGCCCATGCGACCTGCAGAGCCACCACGACTTCTGCTCAGAGGCAGAGTTGTGGCTGCGGATGCTGTTGTTGACGTGTTCCCGGTATTCCCTCTCTGTTCAGG
>JARQOC010000003.1:394967593-394991122 GCA_033576535.1 Allobates femoralis | reverse complement strand
CATGGGACACTCGTCGAGAATTGCCAGTCACGTTGGAGTTAAAAAGTCTCTTTCTTTGATCACTCGTAACTATTAGTGGCCTACTATCCATCAAGACGTCCACGACTTCGTTGCCTCATGTCCATCTTGTGCTAGAAATAAGGTGTCCAGAAAGTTGCCGGCTGGACGTCTACTACCTCTTCCAGTCCCGTCGGCTCCTTGGCAACATATAGCGATGGATTTCATTACAGATCTCCCTTGCTCCTCCGGCTGTACAGTCATAAGGGTAGTCGTGGATCACTTCTCTAAAATGGCTCACTTCGTTCCTTTACCCGGTCTACCATCCACTCCTGAGTTAGCCAAAATATTCATTGAACACATCTTCCGGCTCCATGGATTCCCTCGCCATATCATATATGTCCGATAGGGGAGTCCAGTTCACTTCCCGGTTCTGGAGGGCGCTGTGCAAGCATATGGACATCACGCTGGACTTCTCCTCTGCCTATCATCCTCAGTCCAACGGGCAGGTGGAGCGCATTAACCAAGTCCTCACCACCTATCTTCGGCACTTCGCCAGCGCTCATCACGATAACTGGACCGGTCTCCTTCCTTGGGCGGAATTTGCATACAACAATCACTCCAGTGAGTCGTCAGCTAAATCCCCTTTTTTCGTGGTATTCGGGCAACATCCTGGTTTACCTCTTCCGATCTCCTCAGCATCCGGCAATCCGGCAGCTGATGCATTGTCCATGGACTTCTCCAGGATCTGGAGTGAGACCAGAGACGCTCTAACACAAGCCTCCGACAGGATGAAGAGACATGCTGATAAGAGACGTCTGGATTCACCATCTTTTCTTCTGGGCGATAAAGTGTGGCTTTCTTCCAGATACGTCAGGCTAAAGGTGTCATCCTACAAATTGGGGCCCCGTTATATCGGCCCCTTCGAAGTCCTAGGATGCATCAACGATGTTGCCTACAAGCTGAGACTACCTGCCTCGCTTCCCATCCCTAACTCCTTCCATGTCTCGTTGAAACCCATGGTGCTCAATCGCTATCATCCCTCCTCCAGTACTGTGCCACGGCCTCTCAGCTCCGAGGATGTCTATGAAGTCAGGGACATCCTTGCCATGAAGAAGAATAGAGGCAAGACCCTCTTCCTAATTGACTGTGCTGGCTTTGGTCCTGAGGAGAGGACCTGGGAGCCATGCGAGAACATTGATGCGCCACGTATTCTGGCGAGGTTCTTAGCGCGCCTTCGGAGGAGGGGACGTGAGGGAGGGGGTACTGTTAGGTTCCCTGGCACCGCTTCCCAGCTCACCTCTCCCGAGTCGGCATCTCCTGCTCCTCTGCCGACCGGACGTCCGGCATCCAGGCGTACTGTGGCTCAGAGCCGTCGCCATGTTCCCTTCCTGTCAGCTGACCGCCGGGTTCGCACATGAGCACATTACTATGGTCGTTTTCATGAGCCTAATCAGCGGCGCGCTAGGTGCACTCCTTCCCTGTGACTCTAGGGGCCGGCAAGATCCAACCTGACACTCCCCTTGACCAATAGCTGCTCTTCCCATGGTACATCAGGCCACCTCCTCTGATGGGAGGTGCCTGATTATTAAGTCAGCTTGCTTCTGCATTGCTGACTGTTGGTCAGGCCATCTTTGTGCTCTGTTTCCTGGAACCCTTGCTGTGCTCCTCCCCGGTAGCACTATTCCTGTCCTCCAGCCTTGTACTCTGTTTCCTGGAACCCTTGCTGTGCTCTTCCCCAGTAGCACCATTCCTGGTCTTCTAGCCTTGTACCTTGTTACCTGGAATACTTCTCTGTTCCTTAGTATAGGCTAACCTTACGAGCCGCCCCCCTGGTACTAGCTGCTATGGTATTTAGACCCCCTGGGCTTGCCCCTGACAATCCCTGTATAGGGGTTGGGTAAACTAGGATCAGCTCACCCAGGGGAGTTCGGTACCACGGACCAGTGGGTCCACTCTAGGGCGCCTCCCCCAGAAGCGTGACAAGTTCCTTGGAGGACGCAGAATCCTAGAGCCTATATTCCTAGGAGAGAAAGCTTGCTCCATAGCCGGAGGCGAGGGAAGAGAAGCCAGAAAGTATGACACCCCACAACTTGACAGAGGAAAGGTGGGAGGACAAGGGCCTGGCAGCTGCATACATCTTAGCTGACCGGAGAAACCCTGGAGCTGAGAGACAGTGAGGACGAGGGAGCCTTGTGATCCCACAGCCATACCTGGGACACTGGAGGCTAGGCCGCTACAGCCAGAGAGCCGCCTCTGTAGAGGTGACCGGGGGCACTCTAAGACCCTAATCACAAGATACACCGGCGTGGGGCAGGTACTCCATGATCTGTAGCCTAAATACCACCACAGTCTAGGAACACAGCCATCAGACTAGGGCTAGTGATCCTGAGAAAGAGGGAATTATCACACAAGAGCCCGTGAAGGCCAGACCAAACCTGTGAGAGAGGAAACAGAAAAAGACAAAAGGGCCTGAAAGGACTTAAGGGAAGCAACTCAGAGCAGCTGCCTGAGCTGCATAACTCAGTTACCCAGAGCAGAGCTAAAGTGTGTGAACTGTAACTTGGAAGAGCTGAAAGAACTGTAACTTGTAAACTGTTGTGAACTGCTGCTAAAGAACCTTAAGTAAAGTACCCAGTAAGCTCACCATTGCCTGAGACTGCTTCTTTCCAACGTCGCAGCAGAGTCCCGCCTGAGGATCCACAGACTGTCGTCCCTACACACTGGCTGGAGAAGCTGCAGCAGCAAACTAAGTGTCTTGCAGAAAGCACAATCCCTCACCAGGCCCCTCCATCACCACTACACCTGCCCTGGGGACCCCCAGCCCTATCCTAGGAGGGCTTATCATCCACGCTGCCCTAAGTCACCTTGCCCAGCAGGAATATGGCAGCGGTGGTCCCCAATGACCATGCGCCCCTGGCGGCGTCACAACAAATCCCCTGTAAATACTTCCTTTTCTTGCCGCATCAGGGACAGCCAGTCCCTAGTGTGCGACAACTGCTTCACTAAATCCCTGTACATGTGTAGAATGAGGAGACACTGTACAGAGTAGATCTGGAGATATCACAGAGTGAAGAGTATATATTGAGCACTAGATCCCTTTTCATGTGTAGAATGAGGAGACACTGTACAGGCAAAGTTCTGTAATCATTACAAGGTGTACGCAGGATTATTTACAAAAAGAGCCATTTTTTGAGTCAAAAGAAGCGGCTCTTTTTGGTGAGTGGAGCAGAATGAGCCGGATCACTAAAATGAGCCGGACTTCCCATCACTAACTCTTATGCCAGCACTGTAACTGCCTTCTGTCTGTTGACAATTCTGCGCATGCGCATAATAAACTGGTGTTCGGGTTGATGATATCAACAGATGGGCGATTCACAGGAGGCAGCCATGCACATGACCATTCAACTTCCGATACGTCAATTCCGGGCTTCGGACATCCCTTAGCAATCTTACACACCGGCAGGTAATAGTGACTGATTTAACTATGTTTAAAGGAGCACGGTTCTTCCGGGATCCACACCTCCCTGACTAAGCCGTTTCACAGTGGCGATACGCATGGGAAAGGGGACCCAGCCCTATCCTATGGCCTGAAACTGGGCACATTTTTGAGGAAACATCTCACTACTAACTGCTTGCTGCCTCTCTCTGGCAGCAACCCTTCATCTGTTTGCTGGTCCCTGGATATTCTTGGTAAAACGGCCACAGGGGTTCTCCAGTCTTTGCATGGAAGGGAGGTTAATTTTGATATTGTGCAGTTGCACGTGAGTGTCACTGGCTATATTGTTGTAATTTTGTTTTAAATCTGTTTTTATTAAGTTTTAAATTGCATAGAAATATAGAAACATCACAATCAGACACCAATGGTGTCAGTGAAAAAGAGGAACAAGCAGAAACATAGTGACAAAAAGAACAAATCATAAAAATCATAAAAATCAATGAAATTAAATATTTCTTCCAATTTCACCTCGTTCTTTATAGATATAGGCAACAACCTAGGGGTTAATTGACCTCGACACTCTGTCAGAGACGGTACGTCTCAGATCATAAAGTCTACTAGTGTCCATTGAAAAGTAGGAACTCAATCTTATAAACTTGGACTTAGGTCTTATAACCTCCTCTGGCAGACCTATGTATTGGCACCTTAATATAGCACAGTCCAGGTTTTATATGCCTAGCTATCTTCTTAATCTCAGAAGATATATCAAGTTATATATATTATATAACGAAAGAAAAGAAGAAGACGAAAAGAGACAAAGAGTAGAAAAAAAGAAAATATCTAAGTAGACGGAAGAAAATCAAGAAGAGGGGAGGAACACAAGGGAAAGAAGAAGACCAGGTACATAATGATGAAAAGAGAGAAAAAAAAGAGAGAAGAAAGAAAAAAAACAAAACAAAAAAAAACTTATGGGATAAAGGAAATATAAATTAAAAGGGGAGAGGGGAATAATCTTCTATGTCCCCCTCACCTCATGCCCCGTCCCAACCCACCTGTGAGCAGCACCACCTCAGTCCAACAACCTTTGAGCATTTGGGGAATCGTGAAACATAATCCATTCCATCCATGTCGCATTAAATTGGGCCATTCCATCAGTATGTCCCGCTGCGAGTTCCTCCATTCTAAATACGTCCTTCATTTCCGAATACCAATCCAGAATGGAGGGTGGAGTGGGATTCCTCCACATACGGGGAATAACAGCTCTAGCGGCTGAGACACAGAATCTGAGAATATCTTTTTTAATAAGCTTGGCAGGACCTGGCAGGATTGACAACAAGGCAACCTCAGGAGTGCCCTCAATTTGTTTTCCTGTAATCATAGTGTAATTACGGAAGACCTTTTTCCAAAAGGTCTGTACCTTATGGCACGTCCACCATATGTGAATCATGCTACCAACAGCGGTCCCACATCTCCAACACAAATCAGAAACATTGGGCGAGATTTTATGTAGTCTGTCTGGGCAAAGGTACCATCGGGAAAGGACTTTGTAGTTTCTTTCCTGTGATGCACACGGTAAAGCCAGTAAACGTGTACATAGGAAACGCTTTTTCCATTCCATAACTGACAGTTCTCTTCCCAAGTCTCTTTCCCAACCCACCTGATACTTGTGTTTTGTCCCTTCTTCTGTTCCCTCCACAATCAAGCAGTACAGCTCCGAAATAGGGTGAGCCGGGGAGAGTCTTGTTTGAACATTGTTCCAATGGGATCAAAATATGTACGTACCCTACAAAGGTTGGGCCCCGACGATAGGAAAGAACAGAGTTGGGCATATTCCAACCACTGTATAACTGTTGATTGTGACCTCTGGCGTAGAACCTCCACAGGAGGCACATCACCGTTGTGTAAAATCTGTCCAACTCGAACGTCCTCCACTCTCGTCCAGCCCATAAAAGTCTTCCTATCCATTCCAGGTAAGAAACAAGGATTGGAGAATAGCGGGGTCAATGGGCTTAACTGTTTTTCACTAATTGAGGCAACTAGCGTTTGAGACCAGGCTTGTAAAGTGGTTTTAGAAATATCAGATAAAGTGATCATCACAGTGTCCGGTAACGACAGCAACCACTGAAGGTACTTCAACGGTATCGGAACACCGTCCTGTTCTATACTTATCCAACTCTTTACGTCGGATTTACAGCACCAATCCAAAGTTCTAACTAAGGACGCTGCTTGAAAATAGGCCTTAAAATTCGGTAGACCAGTTCCCCCCCTTGCTGCTGGAGTTGTTAGAGTCTTGAAACTGATTCTAGCTCTACGACCACCCCATAGGAATCATGATACACATGCGCTAAGTCTGGAGAAGAAACTACGTGGAGGCGTAGTCAGGACAGTTTAGAAAATATATAAGAAGCGAGGCAGAATATCCATACGTATCACATTGATGCGGCCCCACCATGACAGCTTCAAAATATTATATGCCACTAATTGCGACTCCATTTCAGTCAGAAGTCTGATAATTGTAAGGAAAGAGGTTGGATAGATCGGCTAGAATCCGGACTCCTAGGTATTTAATATTGTCAGATCGCCATTTAAATGGGAAATTAGATTTCAACAAAGATAGTTCAACCACGGGAAGGGAGACGTTCAACGCCTCTGACTTAGAGTAATTGACCTTAAAGTTGCTCAAGGAGCCGAACAGATCAAACTCCCTCATTACGCATGGGAGAGAAACATGGGGATTTGTCACATATAGAAGAAGATCATCTGCAAAAAGTGCAGTTTTGTGCTGTAAGTCTCCCACCCGTATGCCAGAAATATCGGGGTTTCATTTGATGGCGTTGGCCAGGTGCTCCATAACAATTACATATAATAATGGCGATAATGGGCATCCTTGTCTGGTCCCGTTTTGTATAGCTATTGGAGACGACAGGTTACCGTTTACCCTGATTTTAGCCGAAGGGGCCGAATATAGGGAGAGAATCCGGGCCAGGCATTGCGGTCCCAATCCCATATGGATCAGTGCCTCCCTCATGAAGCCCCAGTGGACTCTGTCAAAGGCCTTTTCTGCGTCTACTGATAAAAGACTAAGTGGGATGTTACATTGTTTTGCCCTCTGGATCAGTAGAATGGTCCTTATAGTATTATCTCTTGCTTCTCGGCCCTTGACAAAGCCCACCTGATCCATATTAATCACTGAGGGAAGCAACGGGGCTAGGCGTTCTGCCAAGATCTTGGAATAGATCTTGACATCCACGTTTAAAAGAGAGATTGGCCTATAATTAGATGCGAGGACCGGATCCCTCCCAGGTTTGGGTATGATACATATGTGCGCCTCCAGGGATTGCGGAGCAAAGCCAACTCCCTCTGATATAGAGTTAAAAGTGTCCAGCATGTGCGACAACAGCAAAGTCTGGAGAGTTTTATAAAACAATGGAGTAAAACCATCCGGGTCAGGGCATTTAGACAGAGGTGTGGTCTTAATGGCTTCTAAAATCTCCGTTCCCGTGATTGGAACCTCTAGAGATGCAATTGCATCTTCATTCAAAGGCGGAATCTGGTTAAAGGAAATATATTCCCTAAGTTTTTTGGTTAGTTCTTCTGGAGCTAAGTCTGCATATTTGCCTTTAAGGGTATACAGCTCCTTGTAGTATTCCCTAAAGACTTCTAGAATCTCCTCCGGTCTATGTTTCTCCATTCCCCTCTATCTCTGATCTTCGGTATATAAGATTGATTCACTCTAGGATGAAGTAATCTAGCCAGAGGTCTTGAGCACTTATTAGCTGTTCTATAATAGTAGTTTCTTGTCCTGTCCGTGAAAGCTTTATATTTTTGGGCCAATAAATCCTTGAGGTCTTGTCTACGAATAGTCAGTTCGGACAATACAGATCTAGATAATGTGTGTTTATGAGCGACCTCTAATGTATGTATCTGTGTGATCTTATTAGATATCTCCTCTGCCCTGGTTTTCTTAATACGAGAACCATGTTTGATTAGAGTTCCTCGTATCATACATTTAAGAGCTTCCCACTTGTAGGTCTGCGGTGTGGGGTCTGTCACGTGAACTTGCGAAAGTAATTCGATATTATCCTTGAGCTCCGTCACACATATGGAGTCTTTAAGAAGCTCATTATTGAGTTTCCACGTCCAGGGTTTCCGCACTGTGTCTGGAATTGTTAATTTTAAGTGTACGGGGGCATGGTCAGATAGCAAAATGTCTCCAATGTCAGTTTGAGGATCCCATGAGAGCATATTATGGCTAACTAAAAAGTAGTCTAAACGACTATAAGAATTGTGGACATCAGAATAGTATGAATAGTCTCTATCTTTTGGATGAAAAACCCGCCATATATCTATGAGCCGGAGAGAGTGGAGGAGATTCTTTAAAGCTCGAATGCGTTTAAGTGGGACTGTACCTCTACCTGAAGAAGTATCCACGCCAGGGTCCATTGCAAAGATGAAGTCTCCACCAATCAAAATGGAGCCTTCTGCGAAGTCAGCCAGCTTGTTCAGAAGGGAACGGCATACCAGTGCCTGATTCCTGTTGGGTAGGTAACAGTTCACAATGGTTAGAATAGAGGCAGCAACCTGCAGTTTAAGAAAAATATATCTCCCACCCTCATCTACCTCAGAGCCCAATACCACATGTGGAAATGAGGGATGAATTCCAATTGAGACCCCTTTGGATGTTGCGTTTGGGTTGGAGCTGTGTAGCCAAGTTGAGAAGTAACGGTTACTAATGTTAGGCACTGACCCTGATTTAAAGTGGGTTTCCTGTAATAGAACCACTTGTGCTTTCTTTTTGTGAAGATCGTACAAAATTTGCGATCGTTTTTGGGGTATATTGAACCCTCTAACATTGAATGTGAAAACGTTTAGAGAGGACATTTCCGAGGTGTCTATAACGTGGCAATCAGGCCAAGGGTCCTTACCTTCCTTGCTCACCTTCCCTTCCTTTTGCCAATCTCCCTCTCCACCCCTTACAAAAGAGAAGAAGGAGAAGCACACTTAAGTCGTATTCAGGAGAGTTATGCTAAATAGGTGCCGGGTGGTAGGACGGGTAGGGGAAGGCAAGGAGCAGAGGTATTTAAATGAGAATGGGAAGAGAAAGAATATAGAAGAAAGATAGATAGAGAAAAAAAATAAAAGAAAGATAAACCACAGAAAGAAAAGCAAACTCAGGTAAGTATAGAAACGAAAACTTAGTCTACAGTAGACTTGGGGTATTTATTTAAACTTCCACACCTGCCAGCAGAGTGTGGATCCCCGAAGTAGGACGTGTCTTTTCCACTCGAAGTCTATATGCCCCTATACTGCGACCTTCAAAGAAAAATAGTCATGAAATGACACATAATACTAAACAGCATTAAAGGGAACCTGTCACCTAATTTTAAGCCCTACACTATCTCTAGCTGTCCCTACACCTTCCTAGCAGCTCCCTATCTCTCCCTTTCTTATCTAAAGTCTCCCTATGAAAGAAGTGTAAAATAAGATAAAACTTACTGCAGTCCCCGTAGTTAGGGGACTGGGTAGGCGTGGCCACGCTTCCACAGCACTCCTCCATGTTGTAATGCACGCCCCGATGGGCGGCATTATTCAGGGCCCTCTCTGCCCCCATTTCTTTGTAATCTGCCGCCATGTTTGTAGTTCTAAGCACCGGCCGGACGTCACTTCCGGCGCGGTGCAATATGGGGCCGGTCACGTGATCGGCCCTAGTGCATTATGGGGCCGATCACGTGATCGACCTGGCTCCGCGCATGCGCAATGCGCTTACTGAAGCCGTGCCGGTCACGTGATCGGCCCCATAATGCACTAGGGCCGATCACGTGACCGGCCCCATAATGCACCGCGCCGGAAGTGACGTCCGGCCGGTGCTTAGAACTACAAACATGGCGGCAGATTACAAAGACATGGGGGCAGAGAGGGCCCTGAATAATGCCGCCCAGCGGGGCGTGCATTACAACATGGAGGAGTGCTGTGGAAGCGTGGCCACGCCTACCCAGTCCCCTAACTACGGGGACTGCAGTAAGTTTTATCTTATTTTACAATTCTTTCATAGGGAGACTTTAGATAAGAAAGGGAGAGATAGGGAGCTGCTAGGAAGGTGTAGGGACAGCTAGAGATAGTGTAGGGGCTTAAAATTAGGTGACAGGTTCCCTTTAAACATAACCCTAACATTAACATATATGAATATTTATCTACCAATCAGATAGGATAAGGTGACTAATACTCTAGCTCAGTATATATACTTCCAGAGCTAACGGGGGAACCCTACCCCAACCTAGATCTCTTATAATCCTAAACTAAACACTATAAAACCTACAGAGAGATCTCAGTTATTCTCATATGTAAAGGAAGAGAAAAAATAGCACATCCATGTCATATAATCAGGTATGGCCAGAGGGGTCGGATGTTTCTCCTCTTTCGACCCTTCCATCTCTCCCGCCCCTTCGTCTGCGACGTCTTGACCGCTGCTCCCTCGGAGGTGGTCTCTGAACGTTAAAATCTGGAAAGTATGGCCACTCTGTAATGGTCAGATCCGGCGCAGATATCTGAAGTTCAGTTAAAAACTCTGGAATACCGTCTGGATGCGACATAGATATAAATCGGCCGTCTCGTCTGACTTGTAAACGGAAGGGGTATCCCCAGGAGTATAAAATGTCATGGTCCCATAACATCTTTAAGAGGGGACGAAGGGCTCTTCTCTTCTGCAGAGTGCGACGGGAGAGGTCTGCTAAGATCTGGACCGGTGATCCCTGGAGGGATAGAGACTCAAGTTCACGTGCACCTGCCAGTACTCTCTCCTTTGATCCTAAGTTATGGATTCTACATACGATATCACGTGGTCGTGCTCCTTCCACTGGTGTGGGTCCCAGGGATCTTTGTCTTCTATCAAACTCCAGAGGAGAGTCCTCTGGCATGCGTCGGACTGAATTCAGGAATCTCTGGATTGTGGTCTTGTGGTGAAACCGTCTCCGGGATTCCTCTCACTCTAACATTGTTACGGCGTTCCCGGTTCTCCAAGTCCTCCATAGCATCAAGCATGTATTCAATACGGGATGTTTGGTGTGAGACCTGTTGTTCCAGAGCACCTAATGTTCTGTGTAGGATGTCAGAGGCGGATTCTGTAGAGGATACTCTATTTGTAAGTTGGTGAACCTCTCCTTTAAGAGCTGATGTTTCTGCTCTGTATGATGTTTTCAGCCTGTGAATAAATCCTTCTATTTCCTCTCTGGTCGGGATGGCTGCAATGCGTGCCTTAAAGTCTGACCAAATGGCACTGTCAGGGGACAATTGGGTTTGGGAGCGAAGTCTGCAGGTGGGAGAGTAGGGTCCAGGTGTCCTGGGAGGGGCACAGAGGTCGTTGATGATATAGGGCTTATAATTGGAACTGGGATAGGGTTTGTCATATGTTGGGCACCTAATCCAGTCCCCACATCTGCCAGTAGGTGTCTAGCAGTAAACTCCAAGTCTTTTTGTGCCTGGGTATTATCTGGCTGCATTAAGGACCTTGTATGAATCTGCTGAGCTGCACAGACTTGAACAGGGGGCCCATGGTAGTTGTGGCCCGTGGGGTACATGTTGTGTATGTCCACCTGTAGGGTGCTGGTACAGTTTCCTATCTCTTTCCCCACATAGACTTGCTCATCATGCCCCTCCATATCCCACTCCATGCCTCTTGGCTCTCCGCCATGTGCTCCCTCACCATCTGATTCCCCGCCTCCTCCTTCCATCCCCGGAGTCAGCTGTGTCTCCGGAGCCTCTACAGCCCGAGACTCCGCAGCAGCAGCGCATGGGTGAGTGTCTGAATCTTCTCCAGATAGTGGCGCAGCATCTCCGAACGGAGGAGAGCTCCTGCGCACGGCCATGTTCGGCGGTATCGCCGCTGTATGCTGGGCGCCATCTTCTCCTGCAGCTTCTGCGATCTTAGGTTGGGGAAGGCGCTGACGAACCGTGCTCCTAAGATATCTGGTAATACTCACGGCGGGAGTCGCCGTGGAGCCCGATGTTTGCCTGGGCTGAATGCTCCTCTTCTTGGTTGACATAAGGAGTTTTTTCATAGGGTGATGAGCTGTTTTGTTAGGTCCTTAGCAGCATGTGGAGCAGGAGACGAGCTGTTAGCCTCCTCTTCCCTCCATGGCCAGGACACGCCCCATTATATTGTTGTAATTTTAATTGATTTTAACTTTGTGTGTTCTTGTGTGCCAGCTCGCTCCGTCCTATCCTGCTCGCTCCATCCTGCCCTGCTCGCTCCTTCATGCCCCGCTCGCTCCTTCCTGCCTTGCTTGCTCCGTCCTGCCCTGCTCGCTCCGTCCTGCCACCCCGGCTCCATCCTGCCCCGCTCGGTCCGTCCTGCCGCGCTCGGTCCGTCCTGCTCCACTTGCTCCATCCTGCCCAGCTCGCTCTGTTCTGCCCCGTTCGCAGCGTCCTGCCCGGCTCGCTTCGTCCTGCCCCGCTCGCTTCGTCCTGCCCTGCTCGCTCCTTCCTGCCCCGCTCGCTCCGTCCTGCCCCACTTGCTCTGTCCTGCCCCGCTCGCTCCATCCTGCCCCGCTCGCTCCTTCCAGCCCCGCTCGCTCCTTCCTGCCCCACTGGCTCCGTCCTGCCCCACTCGCTCTTTCCTGCCCCGCTCGCTCCGTCCTGCCCCGCTCGCTCCTTCCTGCCCCGCTCGCTCCGTCCTGCCCCGCTCACTCCTTCCTGCCCCGCTCGCTCCGTCCTGCCTGCTCGCTCCTTCCTGCCCGCTCGCTCTGTCCTGCCCCGCTCGCTCTGTCCTGCCCTGCTCGCTCCTTCCTGCCCTGCTCGCTCCTTCCTGCCCCGCTCGCTCCATCCTGCCCCCCCTGCTCCTTCCTGCCCTGCTCGCTCCTTCCTGCCCCGCTCGCTCCATCCTGCCTCGCTCGCTCCGTCCTGCCCAGCTCGCTCCGTCCTGCCCAGCTCGCTCCGTCCTGCCCAGCTTGCTCCGTCCTGCCCCGCTCGCTCCGTCCTGCCCAGCTTGCTCCGTCCTGCCCCGCTTGCTCCGTCCTGCCCAGCTTGCTCCGTCCTGCCCCACTCGATCCATCATGCCCCCTGCCACCATCCTGCCCCCCTGCCACCAACCTGCCATCCTGGCACCCCGCTGGCTCCATCCTGCCCTCTCGCCACCATCCGGCCCCCTGGCTCCATCCTGCCCACCTGGCTGCATGCCTTGCTGGCTCCATCCTGCCCCCCCGCCTCTATCCTGCCCCCCTGGCTCCATGCCCTGCCGGCTCAATCCTGCCCCCCCGCCTCCATCCTGCTCCCCCGGCTCCATCCTGTCCCCCCCCCGCATCCATCCTGTCCCCCCCGCATCCATCCTGGCCCCCCGCATCCATCCTGCCCTCCCTGCATCCATCCTGCCCCACATCCATCTTGCCCCCCCCGCATCCTTCCTGCCCTCCTCGCATCCATCCTGCCCCCCCGCATCCATCCTGCCACCCCACATCCATCCTGCCCCCCCACATCCATCCTGCCCCGCCTCCATCCTGCCCCCCCACCTCCATCCTGCTCCCCCGCTTCCATCCTGCACCTTCGGCTCCATCCTGCCCCGCTCACTCCATCCTGCCCCTCCTCCACCATACTGCCCCACCCCCACCATCCTGCTCCCCCCCTGTCAACACCCTACCCCCCTGCTCCATCCTGCCCCCTGGCAGTTAGTGGTCATGTGACCGATGAGCTGATTGGTTTCCCAGGCAATGACAGGTCCCAAAGGACCTAAAAGACAGAGGTGGAGCGAGACAGCGAACAGGTGAGTATCCTGACTGAGGATTTTTTTATTTTTACTTTTACTGTGGAGGAGCGGGGGCCAGGAGGAGCAGAGGCCAGGAGGAGGGGGGGCTGCGGGGAGCGGAGTATCGCCATATACCAGTGCTGCTATATATGTACTATAATGTACCGCCATATACCATAGCGCTGCTATACATGTACTATAATGTACCGCCATATACTATAGTGCTGCTATACATGTGCTGTAATGTACCACCATATACCATAGCGCTGCTATACATGTGCTGTAATGTACCGCCATATACTATAGTGCTGCTATACATGTACTATAATGTACCCCCATATACTATAGCGCTGCTATACATGTACTGTAATGTACCACCATATACTATAGTGCTGCTATACATGTGCTGTAATGTACCGCCATATACCATAGCACTGCTATGCATGTACTGTAATGTACCGCCATATACCATAGCGCTGCTATACATGTACTGTAATGTACTGCCATATACCATAGTGCTGCTATACATGTACTGTAATGTACCGCCATATACCATAGCGCTGCTATACATGTACTGTAATGTACCGCCATATACCATAGCGCTGCTATACATGTACTGTAATGTACTGCCATATACCACAGCGCTGCTATACATGTACTGTAATGTACCGCCATATACCATAGCGCTGCTATACATGTACTGTAATGTACCGCCATACATTATAGTGCTGCTATACATGTGCTGTAATGTACCGCCATATACTATAGTGCTGCTATAATGTACCACCATATACCATAGCGCTGATATATATATATATATATATATATATTTAGTTCACTCACGTTGACTGAACAAGTCCTGTCAGTCACAGTATGTCAACTACATACATATTCTAGAATACCCGATGCGTTAGAATCGGGCCACCATCTGGTATGAAATAAGCTTCTTTCTTTCCTTCTCCCTGTCTCGCATTTTGATGTCCCTGGCAGGAACGTGTAGCAAATCATGAGGTGTATTTATCTTGGATAGAATTGAGTCACTAACCTTGTCATTGAAAGCAAACGTATTCGAAGACATTTGATGCAGTAGGTGCCACAGCCAAAATGATCTAGTCTGTAGTCAGTAGTAGTAGTGCACACCAATGAGGTTCTTGAGATCCAAGTAAAGGGATACTGTGCATCCTGAGCCCAAATGATGAGATAGAATCACTGCACACTCGTTTTGTCATATGTAGTGAGTTTCTTTATTGAGTTAATGTGTGACTAGCTGCGACAGAGAAAACGTTTTGGCCACCGCACTGTGACCTTTATCACAGAGTCATTATCAAAATAGAGTACAAAAGATATTAGATCAGAATATTACAGTATATTTAGGTATATTTACATATTTAGAAGCATCAAAAATGTTTTCATCTGGCTTATATTCAGATTACGTTCATGGTATGGTTTCCATACCAAGTTGATGTTAGCGTGTTGGAATAGAGTCATCAAGAGGAAGACCCATGGTAATTGTTAAATTCTATATACACAAGATCAGTTCAGAGAGGTAAAAGGGGTGCAAGATCGAGAAATATGAATAGTTAATTTAGTATGCCCAACAATTGTACTGTTCCTGGACCTCAGTAGTGTGCATGGGACCTCTCAAAGTAGTTAGTTCTTTGTTGCTGTAAATGGACATATTTTCATAGGATAACATCAGTGAGGCTGAAGGCACACTGTTGTGCATCAAACACGGAGCGTGTTTTATGCACAACAGTGATGAGCGTGTGATGTGTGTTTTGGGTGTGTGTGGTGCGAGTGGGATGCGTGAGTGCGTGTGTGCTGTGTGTGAGTGTGATGCTGTCCATGGTCCTCAAGCAAACTTCAGGACCGTGGACAACATTTACCGGCATATTGATACTCTGGCAGCTGTCAAAGCCGCAGAGTATAAATGTACCGGTTTCCTGTAATTAATCATCTTGCACCGCTGTGTCAGTGCTGCAAGATGATTAATAAGTACCCAGCTGATGGGCAATTTTTTGTCATTTTTTGGGGTTAAACTGCATATGCAGCATCTATGCGGTATATGAGCACAGATGCTGCATATACGGTAATGTACTCCGGTAATAAAGGGTTAATATGTGCCAAATAACTTTTCACCATGTCTCTAGGGAGTGACCATCCTCCCTAGAGACATGGTGCCTAAATTCACTGGTGGTTCAGGGGTTAATAGCATAAATTTATGATTGGACCGCATTTCTCAGCTTTTAGTAATCAATGCAGAAAGCCAGCGGCTTCTGCTGACAGCGTGCGGTGTACTACGCAATTTGCGTAAGCACATTGCTGGGCAGCGTACTCTATGAGGAGCTGGCCCAGGTACTTACGTAAATTGCGTAGTGAAGGCGCCGCTCTCCATGGTGCTGGAGATGTCAGCATCACTTCCTTGTGCGCTGGCCATGTGCACTGGCGTCATAGAGGATGCTGCCCAGCAATGTGCTTATGAAAATTGCATTGTATACCGCATGCTGTCAGCAGGAGCTGCCGACTTTCTGCATTGATTGCAAAAAGCCGACAAATGCCGGCTAATCATAAATTTATGCCATTAACCCCTGAACCACCAATGAATTTAGACACCATGTCCCTAAGGAGGGTGGTCACTCCCTAGGGACATGGTGACAAGTTATTTGGCACATATTAACCCTTTATTACTGGGGTACATTACTGCATATGCAGCATCTGTGCTCATACACCACACAGTTGCTGCATATGCTGTTTAACCCCAAAAAAAGACACATAGATGCCCAGCAACTGGGTGCTTATTAATCATCTTGCACCGCTGACACAGCGGTGCAAGATAATTAATTACCGGGAGAGCGGTATTTTTAAACTTGCCGGCTTTGACAGCCAGCGAGTTTAAAGCGATTTGCGCAGCACACTTGTGTGAATATTGCACAGTTTGCTGTATTGGGGCAAGATTTTCTCGTCCCCATACACTTGCATTGACCTCACGTGTGTCAGAATCAACTGCACTTGCTTTTGACTCACAATGCGTGTTAAGTGCATGAGACTCGCACCAGTGTGCCCTGCCTGATAGGGCAACACTGGTCCGAGTGCAATGCGAGTTTCCCTCGCATTGCACTCATGCGAGTCCCTTGCACAATGTGCCTTCAGCCTTAGGCAAGGAAATGCTCAGTGACACTTAATCTAGGGGGAGTGATTATAATTGAGTAGCCTGCTACCCACCTAGTTAGTAGGTCAATAAGGTGCAATCCAGTGTTTGGTTTGATTCTCCTATTCAGTGTTAATCATTAACTGTCCTAAAGTATAAGCATTTGTGTTATGTATGACATATTGTATTACTCATCTGGTGGTTAAAGATAAACTACCTCAACGTTTGTCTCAATATGGGTCCTGTGTCCTTTGGAACAAGCTGTAGTGAGCCTTCAGTGCATCAATTGATCCCAGCTTCTGAAAGACAAAAGGAGCATGGTCTATTGGGAATGGCAAAGACAATTTTAAAGAGTACTTATCTTTATTTCCCTTGTTCTGTAGTATAAGGCCATCCTCATACAGATAAGGCTGGCTGCACACCACAGTTTTTGTCTGTCAGGGTGGATCCTGTTTTTTGCAGGTTTTCCCGGACAGAACCTGACTGGACAGGATGTGCAAAATATGGTCCTGGATCCTGTTTTTTGCAGGATTTGTTTTCTGCCGCTGTCCATGGTCCTGAAGTCTGCCTGTGTCTGCTATGCTGTTGTCCTTGGTGCTGAATTCATAGCCTGTGCTGGAAGTAGTGCTGTCCATGGTGCTGATGTTTTGATGGCAGGATTTTTGAGCATGCTCTGTGCATAAAATTATATGAAGGAATTGATCTGTTTTTTTCATGGGTCCGGTGCCCATAGACTCTTGTGTTATGTGTGCCGGATTGCTCCGGATCCGGGATTGTCCGATTTGTCCGATTTTTGTACCAGAGACAAAAAATGCTGCAGGCTCCGATTTTGGGGACGGTGAAAAACCAGACAAAAAGGAATCCGGCACAGAATGCACAAAACCTGATGGCCAAAAAGGACCAATCCGGCACCATAGGTATACATGGGAGGCAAAACCAGATCAGGTTATGTCCAGTTCAAACCGGACAGAACCTGAAGCCAAAAACCGTGGTGTGAAGGGGGCCTAAGATACTCCTAGACAGAGGAGTTTTCCAGCCTTTCTGGGCAGCAGCGAAGACATGGATAGCACTCCTGTAATAAAGTCATACATTTTTTGTGAACCTCTCCTTTTACTGACGAGCAGCCATCTTGACACAATTGACTTCCATGGGTTCCGAAGCCGCAAGAAATGCTGAAGCTGGAGGTCAAGGAGCGAGAGGCTTCTGGAAGGATGGAGCCAGGCGATGAGGTGTCTATTTTTTACTCTTCTCTGTGCTTCGCTCTTGGAATCTTTAGTCAATTCGGATGGGTAGAGCGATGACATCATCGAGAGAGGTGAGCATCTCTCGTTCGGCTAGTTCATCTTTAATCTCGCCAGAAAGACCCCTTCTGAAGGCTGCAATTGAACATTGTACTGTCCCGTGGTGAGTCCTCCTAGTTGAAGAGTAAACAAGGTCTCAGTAGTGGAGGCAACATGACTGGGCTTGTCAAAAAATCTCCTGAAGATGTCTAGGAAATACTGTAAATTGGAGACGATGGAGTCGCCTCCCTCAAACAGAGGATTTATCCAGGCCAAAGCCTCTTCCTCCAGGTGAGAGGTGTGGAAGGCCACTCTAGCATAGATAGTGGGATATTGCAGCCGGAGAAGCTTTAGGGCATTAAACACTGATTGAGGAGACACCTGCAATTCGTTGAAACGGGATGGTTTGCAGAGTTGTAGAGTTGGACCTGATATGATGACAGGTTCAGGAGATGAAGGTTGCAGGTAACTAGATTATCAGTGTTTTGTAGAACTGTTAGACATTCATCCAGTAAAACCACACATTGCCACACTCAATATCG
This sequence comes from Allobates femoralis, assembly GCA_033576535.1. Lineage (NCBI taxonomy): Eukaryota > Metazoa > Chordata > Amphibia > Anura > Aromobatidae > Allobates > Allobates femoralis. The sequence goes on along the minus strand of JARQOC010000003.1, from coordinate 394,972,983 downwards.
TGTCTTTTGTTGACGAGAGAGCTCTTGCTGAAGGCCAGAAAGTTGAGTGTTCATCGTGGCGGGGTCTACGGTCTGAAGCAAGCTTAAATGAGTTTCCATAGACTGCTTAATTGTAGTGGGCCTTTCTTGTTCCTCTTTCACCCATGTGAGTACCCGTTGAGCCGAGAAGGCAGGACCAGCAGAGTCCATGGCCTGAGCAATCTGTGAGGCACACGAAGGTGTGGGAGTGGAAATGTGGACCTACTCGACCACAGACGTGAAGGCTGACCCATAAGATAGGAACAGGCAGGAGATACAGATAGAGTAATGTAGAGTCTTTAATGTGGTAGCTCATCAATATAGACTGGATGGTGCACATGAGAATTTTACAGACAATGAGGAGCAAGCACGAAGCTCAGAACAATGAGGTAGCTGCAAAGTGGTCCAGGAGTCGAGATGCTGGAACTGGAGTCGCAGCATCCTAGTCAACGGGATTGGCACACTGGACGTGGCTAACCTCTGGACTGGCAAGTGCAGGCATAGCGAGCTCCGGTTTGAGTAGCAGGTGCATTGCAGGTGGATCAGGTAGCATACAGGTGAGTTGGTCCTCTGGCAGATGTAGCAGGTCCTAGGTGAGACAAGGAGTATAGGTAAGCAGGTATTGTCAAGGAAAGCAACATAGACATAGACAGGGAATGGAACATGGGTCTGAGGGAAAGCAATATAACTAGTGGCAGGCGCCGATGCTCAGGCATCTCCCTGTAGGGGAAGATGCCTTAAATAGAATTACCGTATATACTCGCGTATAAGCCGAGTTTTTCAGCCCAAAAATTGGGCTGAAAAGTCCCCCCCTCGGCTTATACGCGAGTCAATACGGCGCCCCACCTCACTGGCACCCCCACCTCACTTTCTGGGCCCCCCCGCATGCAGCGCTGCGCATATACATTACCTGTCTAGCAGCTGTCACCCTCCGATGGCGGATCGCGGCTCCCGGCTCCGGGCTCCATCTTCCTCGCTGACTTCCTGCTTGTCAGGTGACCGGCCGGCGTCGCGATGACGTCATCGCGCTGAGCCCCGGTCACAAAGCAGGAAGACAGCGAGGAAGATGGAGCCCGGAGCCGGGAGCCGCGATCCGCCATCGGAGGGTGACAGCTGCTAGACAGGTAATGTATATGTGCAGCGCTGCATGCGGGGGGGCCCAGAAAGGGAGGTGGGGGCGCCAAATTATGAGGGGGGCCCTGCTGGGGCCATGTATACTATCACTGGGGCTATATACTACCACTGGGGCTGTATATATACTACCACTGGGGCTATATACTACCACTGGGGCTGTATACTACCACTGGGGCTGAATATACCACTGGGGCTGCTGTATACTACCACTGGGGCTATATACTACCACTGGGGCTGTATATATACTACCACTGGGGCTATATACTACCACTGGGGCTGTATACTACCACTGGGGCTGAATATACCACTGGGGCTGCTGTATACTACCACTGGGGCTATATACTACCACTGGGGCTGTATATATACTACCACTGGGGCTATATACTACCACTGGGGCTGTATACTACCACTGGGGCTGAATATACCACTGGGGCTGCTGTATACTACCACTGGGGCTATATACTACCACTGGGGCTGTATACTACTACTGGGGCTGTATGTATACTACCACTGGGGCTATATACTACCACTGGGGCTATATACTACCACTGGGGCTGAATATACCACTGGGGCTGCTGTATACTACCACTGGGGCTATATACTACCACTGGGGCTATATACTACCACTGGGGCTATATACTACCACTGGGGCTGTATACTACTACTGGGGCTGTATGTATACTACCACTGGGGCTATATACTACCACTGGGGATGTATACTACCACTGGGGCTGTATACTACTACTGGGGCTGCTGTATACTACCACTGGGGCTGTATACTACCACAGGGGCTGTATATACTACTGGGGCTGCGTGTATACTACCACTGGGGCTGTATATACTACTAGGGCTGCGTGTATACTACCACTGTGGCTGCTGCTGTATACTACCACTGGGGCTGCTGTATATACCTCTGGGGCTGCTGTATACTACCACTGGGGCTGCTGCTGTATATACCACTGGGGCTGCTGCTGTAACACTGCTGGGGCCTGTATATACCACTGGGGAGGCTGCTGTATACCACACTGCTGGGGGCTATATACCTGTGCTGGGGTCCACCCTCGGCTTATACACGAGTCAATACATTTTCCCAGGTTTTGGGGGCAAAAGTAGGGGGGTCGGCTTATACACGGGTCGGCTTATACACGAGTATATACGGTAGCCATTTATAAATAGGCAGTGGGGAAAATTAGGGTGAAATTGAGAACAGGTATATTGGCCCATAAAAAGGAGTGAGGGGGCAGCATGCACAACCTAAGTGCTCTCCCGGAGGGAGAAGGATGTAGACTTCAGGAGGAGAAGGAGGTGGAGAGAGAATTTGGAAAGCAGCGCAGGATCGCCGGCTAGGTGAGTAACACGAGAGGGACTGGAAGCAGACTGAGTAGGGCTGCATGTGGTGCACCGGTTTCCCTGCTTAGTGGAGACTGGCCCCGTGGTGACAATAGGGCAGGCAGGGTTCACAGAGCTACGTTATGGGCACCGACCTCCTAGCCCCTGGAAAATCAGTCCTGCAGCATGGGAAATGACAGGCAGCACAAGGACAGCAGATTTCTGTGCAGGGGCAGCACATGGACAGCAGACTGCAGTGCAGGGGCAGTACAGGAACAGCACAGGGAGTAGATTGCAATGCAGGGGCAGCACAGGGAGAGCAGAGCTTAGTACAGGGACAGCACAGGGCAGCAGAGCACAGTACAGGCAGACTAGACTTCGATGCAGGAGCTGCACAGGAATAGTAGATTGTGATGCAGAATGGGATGAAGCTGAGGGAAGTCAGTCACAGCACTGTCATATCGCCCCTTGTACGCTGATTAGAATAATGCATCACAAGGACCATTTAGTCAGGGCTAGAGGGGGTGCCACCAAGGTCACCTAGCTGCAGCCAATGATCGGTGCTCTTGGAGCACCAATGATAGCTGAATCTTGATGTTTTAGACAGTTACATTGGCTAAAACATTACAATCGCTGTGATTGGCTTTTCAGAATTGAAAAACCAATCACAGCGATCTACATTGTGGGGTGGCTATGCTATCTCCCTTGAGGTCCTTCTAGAAGAATCAGGTACCGTATCTTGATCACAGTTCCTGTGGCCATGATGCAGCATTTTAGCCAGGGCGTACCTACACCCCCTTGGCTGGGAACAAACTCCCTTCCAGGAAGTATAGATATGCCCTTGATCATGAAGGGGTTAAAGCTCATTTAAATTCTACAGACTAAAAGAAACCTAAGGTTAGGGGTGTTCTAAGCCACTGGGTAATCAGGCGAGTGTTTTGGCCCCAAACCTTCAAGGAAGGTTTTAGGGCCATTTTCAATTTTCGAACTTTCACCCCAAACAAAGTCACATTCACCAATTTTTAATTAAATGTTCGTGCCGAATTTGAAAGTGGTGATCTTATTTGGGGAAAGTTCGCTCATCTCTACTGGTGCGCATCATGCGCCCATAGTCACTCCAGATGTTTGTATAAAGAAGTTCCGGGCGAAAATGAAGTAGTTGTGTGTAAGTATAAACTTAAGGAAATAAAATAGGAAGGAGTCAGTCATCTTGTCAGATCGTTGTTTGAGATCCAAGAAATAAGTGATTTCTTGTATTCTTGGTGAGAGATATTGGAACAAAAGGACTCCACATTACATGTCACAATACAAGTCTCTGATGGTAAACATTAGTTATAAGTAGAGAAGAACAAACCTTTTAAAGTTCGGGTTCAGTTTGGTTCGCTAAATAAGCATATGTTCGTCAAATAGATTGGTGAACTGTTTGCTGAAATTCCAAATCCAATTGAAATCAATGTGAGGCAAAATCAAGGGCATAGAAAAGATCTAAAAAGGGACAAAAAGCTGCCAAAACAGCTTAAATTAGGGCCAGACACAAGGAAAAGTGCAATCTGTTCCCCAGAATTAACATTTTTATTATGGTGCAATATGGATGCATGGGGCAACACCTGGGTCAGTATTTCAAGCTTCAACATTGATCAGTGAGATGAGCGACATGTGTAGGCATGGTGCTCGGAGAGCCCTGATGAATTTGCGAAACAGACAAAAAGGAGATCCCAAGAAGAGTCTCTGCATTTCAAAAAATGAGGGCTAGATACCACAAAAGTGGCATAAGTTGTCCTAGAATAAAAATTGTATAATGGTGCAGCCTGCATGAATGTCACAGGGTCTGGTACAGGGACTTGCCTAGCATATTAAGGTTAAACATTCATTAGTAATGGGGGATGAATGACACGTATAGACATCGTGCTCAGAGAGCCCTGGCAAATTCAGGAAACACACAACAAAGAGACCCAAAAAGATTTAAAAAAATAAGGGCCAGATACCACGAAAGTGGAATCAATTGACCCAGAATACAAACTGTATAATGGCGAGATCAATGCAGCACACTGAAAAGTACACTATCACCTAGTCTGCCCAGTCTGCGACTTGAGTAGAAAAGTCCTTGGACATACATGGCTTTTCATCTTGATGAAAGTTAGGTGGTATACACTTTCAGGGGACTACCAGCAGCGCTGAAGACATGTTCTGAGAGAATGATGGTTGCCGGGCAGGAAGCATTTGGCTAAATTTGCTCTTGTACCATGGATGCAACAGTGTGGTAACCCAGTAGTCATCGCTAATTCTAACTCTAACAATATGGGCATCAGGTTGCACATGGTGCAGCAAAAAGGGGCTCATGTGCCTGACACATCTATGATTGTCTCTGAGGAAGGCGCTCAGTTTAGCTCCGAAACGCGTAGGATTGAAGGAATGAAGCTACAATTTCTCCAGATACTCCGGTCTTCTAGTGTTCCTTTCTGGCAGCAGCGCGGATCGTGCAACACATCGTGCTACAGAGCATGATGCATCTATGAGGCCCAAGTCTTTGTTGTATTGGTGGTGGGGTAAGAATCAAGCTTTTTTCCTCTTTTCTCTTATGTCAATGTGGCACACCATGGTTCGGTTGCCACAAATACACCAGGGGCAGAGAAAGATCTCCACATCAGGTAAGCCCACAAACAACACCTTCCACTCCGGACCTGAAGGGGAAGTCTACAAGCCGAATTCAGGCGAGGTCCCCTATAAAATTCAGGCCTGGAGGCGGAGTCAGCAGTTGAGTTCCAGAGAGGACTGTGAAGACGTCTTGGTGACGGACCTGCGCTAAGCCCGTACCAGTGAGAGCTGTTAGCCAGCGTGAGTGACCCAATAGCGAGGGAGGCAAAGAGTAGTTGCGGGGGGGTGGAGCCATATCGCTTCATCCCAGAGGA